>BSBK01001037.1:765000-1017500 GCA_027943335.1 Chamaecyparis obtusa
CAAATGCGTGGAGCATACTGATGCATAACCTCAATAGAAACCTTAGTCTCTTGAACACAAAATACATCTAGAGAATGAATTGTAATCAAATCATGAATAGCTTTTTGACTACAGGTGCTATTCAAACCCCTCACATTCCAAGAGAGAATGATCATGGAGGGGTTTGAGAAAAGTGAGCATCAATAGGTTTAAAAAACCCAGATTCCACCAACAAATCTCCAGTCATTTTTATCTTCTCAAGGTCCGTCTTCCGCCCTTTTGAGGAGCTATCAGCAAGACCTTTCTTAAGGGGTCATTGTTGCACTCCCAATCTGTGAGATGAACCCTTATTTTGAGATGAAACTAAAACTTCTTTAGCTAAATCTACCAAAAAAATGTCATCCTCTATGGAATTATTTAAAGTCACTTGAGCCACTTGTTGTCCTTGAATAGCCTGAATTGGTTCTTGTTCAAGAACTGGTACAACCTCCATACTGACCCCAACATTATTAGAAGTGACCACATGTGGGACTCCTTCTTCCAAAGCTAAATTCTCCAACACCTCAAACCTGTTAAAGCCTCAATCTATCTATCTATCCTTGAATGTCCTCTTCTAACCTCTTCTTCTAGCCTTAGTTTTAACTGGTACAAATCCTTCCTTGTCCTTTCCCTTAGGTTCAGCCATCATGGGAGCTTTCCCTTTGTCCTCTTTACCCAAAGGAGGAGGTTCCGAAGAGGGGGAATGAGCTTCCTTACGAACTTTAGGGCATTGTCGCACGAGATGGCCATACTCATGACAAAACCGACATCGAAAAGGTAGAGATTCATAATCTAACTGCTGAATCCATGAAGTAGATCCCAAACAAATTTCCATGGAATCCGGTAGGGGATTATTCAGATCAATCTCAACACAAATTCAGGCAAAAGAAATCACCTTTTTATCAAGGGTTTGTGTAGCAACCGCTGTAGGCTTTCCCAAGAGACCAGCAATTTTATGTAAGATATCTTCTCGCCAAAACTCCAGGGGAAGGCGAGGAAGATGAACCCAAACAGGAACTCAAGAAGACATCTCCTTAGCTAAATTAAAACCTACATGCCATGGTTTAATAAATAATCCAGCCTGATTATAACAATATGGGCCACCTTCAAAACTCTATTGCAATCTGCCATATTCGAGAAAATAACTATAAAATAGCTATTTGCTGCAAGCATAATTTCCATATCCCCTTCAATTTGCCAAGAACGCCAGATCCAAGCTTCCAAAGTGGACAAAGGAATGTGAATGCCAAGAAACTTACAGATCAGAGCATGTCTACTCCAATATGAGACATCTTCTTCCACCAAATCAGGAGAAATGACCAAAACTGGGCGATCTTGGGTTCTAGGAAGACACCCATTAACCTTCTTCATTTTAGGATCAACACTCGTATAAAACGTATCTGCTTGTTGTGCATGCATGCTTGAAGAGGACCCATTATGAGTCTTGCCCATGCGAGAAAGCTCCACAACTGATGCCATAGAAATCTCTGCCATGCAAAGATTGAAGCCAGGAAAAAAAAAAAACCAAAATAGCTGCCAGCAAACAGAAAAAATTCCCGCAGACACCAATCAGAAACAAAACCCATTGCAAAAAAAACAAAAAACTACCCCGCTGCTGAAACACTTCCACAAATCCCACACATGCAACCCTGCAACCAAGCTAGGGCACCTCCATCTCTCTCATTCGTCTTGAAAAACCCAACTCATCAACAATAACCATTGTTTATTTTTCATGTATGATGATTTTGTACATTTATATCATCTATAAGGAACACTTGCTAAGTCATTTTTTAAATACTTATATTTTAATTTTTTTAAATTTTTTTTAATGATTTTATATGTTTATATCATTTATAAAGAGCACTTACTATGTCACTATTATTTGTTTTTAATGTAAAGTCATTTTTTGTTGATTTTATATGTTTATATTATTTATAAGGAACACTTGCTAAGTCATTTTCCAAATATCTTTTATTTATTATGATTTTTTAAATAGTTGTTGCTTATTATTTATTTTTAATGTATGATGATTGGATGACATATTTTTACAAGCTTTTTTTAATGTTTTATATGTTTATATCATTTATAAAGAACACTGACTAAGTAATTTTTCAAAAAATTAAGATTTGTTATTTATTTTTTATTTAAATTTATTGATTTTTTATATTTATATTATTTATAAGGAACACTTGCTAAGTCATTTTCCAAATACTTATTATTTATTGTTTTTATTGTAGAATATTTTTCAATGATTTTATTTGTTTATGTTTTTTATATATGTAATTTTCTAAAAATTATTTATTATTTATTTTAATAAAAAAACATTTTTCTTGATTTTATATGTTTGTATCTTTTCTAAGAAACACTTGTGAAGTCTTTTCCAAATACGTATTATTTATCACCATTTTCTAAATAGTTAATAAACATTATTTATTTTTAATATATGATATTCAAGAATGACATATTTTAACACACTTTTAAAATAATTTATATGTTTATATAATTTATAAAGAACACTTGCTATATCATTTTCTAAATACTTACAATTTGTTATTTTATTTTTAATATAAAGTCATTTTTATTGATTTTATATATTTATATCATTTATAAGGAACACTCGTCAAGTCATTTTGTATAATGATTTATATGTTTATATCATTTATAAAAAAACACTTGATAAATCATTTTCCAAGTACTTACGATTTATTATTTATTTTTAATATAAAATTATTTTTATTAATTTTATATGTTTGTATCATTTATAGGAGTACTTGTTAAGTCATTTTCTAAATATTTATTATTTATTTTTAATGTAAAATTATTTATTATTTATTTCTAATATAAAATTATTTTCCAAGTAGTTACGATTTATTATTTATTTTTAATATAAAATCATTTTTATTGATTTTATATGTTTGTATCATTTATAGGAGTACTTACATTTACATATTTAGATAAAGAATTTCGATAGCAAAAATAGCAAAAATAGCAAAAATTTGTAGTATGCATTAGGGTTTCTCCTTCTGCTACAGTGGCAACCTCCAACAGGATCGACCGGGATAGCGAGCAACAGCTGGATGTCTCCGGTTGCTATGACGCTCCAGGTGTAGTCTTTCCTAACTCCTCCTTTAATGCGGTAAATATGAATGGTTATATTTCTCCCACTCTCTGTCGTTCGACAGATGTCGTACCCCCCTCTCCCTCTACCACCAAGCTGAAGGACACCAGTCTTAATGGCGGCTTTGTTAAAAAACCTAACCCTACCGTTAAACCCAAGTCATTCTCTGAAGTGATCACCAACACTGCTGGTGTCATGGATGCAAAGGCTAAATTTAGCTTTGCTGAAGCCCATGATGCCACCGTTCCCGATAAGTGTTCTACGGTTCCTTCGGCCCCTTTCTCTATCGCTCCTAACCCTGAGATGCTTGTTGAGATTGTTAAGGAGAAGGATAGATTAAAGAATACTACTATTTTCTTTTCGGCTGTTGAACTGGATAAATGTCCTCCTCAGAAATTTCTTGATGACTGGTTTCACAATTTTTGGAATCCTAAAATGGATTTTCACATTTTTTTTGTTGGCAAATCCAGAAAGGTTTATTCATTATTTTCTTTGCTAATGGTGAATCTCAAGATGAAGTCCTAAAAAAACAATATTGGACCATTGGATCCACTTCCTTCTAAGCGCTGGCATGGTCTCCTGAGGTTGTGCATGCGGAGGTCCTTGCCCTCTCAGCCCCTAGGTGGATTTTGGTTAAAAATGTCCCCCCTTTCTTATGGAGGTTTCTACCTCAGTTGCTCGAACCATTGGGAAAAACTATCCGGATGGATGACACCATTAGGTTGGTGCCACATATGGACGCCAGAGTTCTAATCTCTTTGCAACTAGGGAAGGAAATCCCTGCTGATATTTCCATCAACATCATGGAGGAAATTTTTGTGTGCCCTATTAAAATTTTGGGAGGTTTAAAAGCTTGTTTCTGATGTCGGAAAGAGGGCCATCTTAGAAATGATTTCCCTATAATTAAGAAGAACCCGAATCCTACTAAAAATCCTCTACCTACTAATCCGGCCAACCCTACTATGGTTCCTTCTATTAGCAAAAACACACAGGAGGAAACAACCTCAAAAACTCTTCCTATTCTGGACTCCACCTCTCCTAAATCCCCTGCCATTCAAGCCTCTTTCCCCTCTTCGGACATGTCTATTGATGTTGCGAACACGAATGACAGTTTCCAGACTGTCAATAAGAAACGAAGGAGAAAGTTCACTAATAATGAACCGTCTAAACTATTGAACCCCTCTTGTTAAAAGAATCCTCCTTCACAAAGTATTCATGTTATCTCTCCTGTGTTAGAGCTTATTAGTGATAACCCTCCCAGTTCCCTTGTTGTGTGCTCTAACAACTCCAGCTTGCATATTACATTAGGATCATCTCGGAAGCCCCCGCTAAAAGTTTTTAAAGAACTAAGTGATGATTGTTCCCTAGAGATTATCCCTGCTGCTAACAATTTCCCTGGTACACCTTCCATGGAAGTGGACTCCCAATCTGAAAATGAAGATGATTCTAAAATCGACACCCTTGCTTCAAAGTGAAGGGGAAGGCCTCCAGGATCCAAGAATAAATCCTCTGGTAAGAAAAATGGGGATAGTTCTAATAAATCTATGCCCTTAGCTGATGAGGCTGGTGCAGCATGCCCTACCCCCTCTAATGTTTCCTCATGAATTGTATCTCCTGGAATGTGAGGGATCTTGAATCCTTGGATAGAAAATTTGTTATTAAGCATTTTCTCGATACTTATAGTTCTATGGATTTTCTCATGTTGCAAGAAGTTAAAGCCATCGGTTTGATGCTTGAAACCAATCTTAATTTTATCTAGAACAATGCGATCAAATTTTGCACTAAGCATAATAGAGGCAGGGGTGGAATTGCTCTGCTCATCAGTCCCAAATGGGGAAACTATATCACGGCCAATGGCACCTCACCCTACCAAAGAGCTGTTTGGATCACTATCAATCATAATAATAATATTTTTGGCATTTTCTCTGTCTATGCCCCTAATGACTCTAAGGAGAGAGCTAACCTTTGGGACTGGCTGGCTGCCCTCCCTGATATCCCCTGGCTTATTGGAGGAGACTTTAATACGGCGGAGTCCCAACAAGACAAATTTGGAGGTACTCCTTTCACCTAGAAAGACAATGAAAGGGTTCACTAGAACAAGTTGATAATCTCTAAGATTCTTTTTGACCCCTTAGCTGGCAATAATGCCACTAACCTAGGGATATGGCATACCTGGTGTAATTTACAGCAAGGCCCCTCTCAGATCTACTCCAGACTTGACCGATTTTATGGGAATAAGAAATTCTTCTCCTTCCTCCCTGATAACCAGAACAACTTTGTCCTTGCTATTGCCACTACCCTCTCAGACCACCATCCTATCTCTACCCATGTTAGTCTCAACATCGCCCCTATTCACCTTAGAGCGCTCAATTCCAAATTCATTTTGAGTACCAACCTCCTTCATGATGAAGATGTCCTTATTGCCATTCAAATTATTCACAATATCAATAAACTTAACCCCTCTAATTGTTCTCAGATTGACAGATGGAAGATGAATCTCCCAGCTTGGCAATGCCTTCTCAAAACTATTGGTCAAAAGAAAGCCAAAGATTATAGGTTTATTAAAAAACATCTTTCCTTTGATCTTCCAGAGGTTGAGAGTAACGTCCAGAATGATTCCTCCAATATTAACCTTGTTTCCCATTTGATCTCTGCTAAGGATGCCCTAAGAAAACATCAATAAATTAAGATCTGTGGTGCTAAGATTAGATCCTGCACCCATTGGATCCAGAATGGGGACCGTGGCTCCAAGTTCTTCTTCAATCTTTTAAAGAATAAGCACTCCAAGGAGTCCATTGGTAGGCTCTTAATTGACAACCAGGACACTTTAGACCCTGTTATCATTAATTAACAAAGCCTTTGCCGACTACTATAGGAATCTCTTCACTTCTGAGGATTCTAAAGAAGCTGCTGACCTTAGGAACAAGTGTAAACTTCTTATCCCCAATAAGTTGGACAATGTTGATATTGTTGTCTTATCTAAGGATATATCTCTGGATGAAGTTAAAAAAGATATGCTATCAAGTCTCTTAATAACGACAAGGCCCCTGGCCTGGATGGTCTCCCTATGGAATTTTATAAAGCTAACATCAGTTGGATCTGTAAGGACTTACAAGACATCTACTTGGAAGCTCTTGCCAATGGATCTCTTGGCCCCAGTATTAACAGTGGCATCATTAAAATTCTTCCCAAAGATGGGGATAAAGCTCTAATAAAAAATTGGAGGCCTATCACCCTCCTTAATGTCTCCTATAAGATTTTGGCCAAGATCCTAGCCCTCAGGCTTGTGAATATCCTACCTAAATTTATTTGTGTTACCCAGATTGGATTCATCAAAGGTAGATATATTCTTGAAAACTTAATCACCAATTAGGAAGCCATGGATTGGGTGAATTTCTCTCATCAGAACTCTGTGATGTTGCTCCTTGACTTTGAAAAAGCTTATGATAGGGTTGAATGGAATTTTATCCTCATGATGCTTGAGGCCTTTGGTTTCCTAGCTACCTTCTGTAACTTGATTCGTGTGCTGCTTAATGAAGCTTTTGCTCAAGTGGATGTCAATGGATCCCTATCCAATCCCTTCCCCCTTGGTTGATCCATCAAACAAGGATATCCTTTGGGCTCTTTTTGTCATAGCTTCATAAGCCCTCTACTACATCCTTAGAGACAACTCGCTATCCCCTGACGTTAGAGGCCTTTATCTCCCCAACAATGATGAGCTTATCAACTGTCAGTTTGTTGATGATACTGCCATATTCTTTGAAGCTAGTGCCAATAATTTTGAATCCTTACAAACCAAGCTCAATATGTTCTTCTCTATTTCTGGTGTTCGTATATCCCAGTCCAAATCCATTTGCCTTGGATGGGAAGAGCAGCCTCCTGTTTGGTTCAATTAGTACAACTTCCAATGGGGTGGACCTCATAAAATTGTTAAATACTTAGGCATCCCCTTCTCTGTTGAGCCTTCCCTCAAAGACATGTGGTCCTGGATCAAAGATAAAATTAATAAGAAGTTAAATAAGTGGCATAATAGGTCTTTATCTCTGGTTGGCAGAGTTCAAGTCTACCAGAAGATGTTGTCTTCGTATAGTAGATATTATTCCTCTGCTTGGATGTTCAACAACTACCAAATTTTGGAAATCCAAAAGGCCATAAGGAAGTTTCTTTGGTCTGATGGTAAAGGCAATAAAAAGATGCATGCGATCAAATGGGATTGGTGTCATACTGATAAACCTTTTGGGGGGTTGGGGCTTAAAGATCTTAAAACTCAAGGTATTGCTCTATCCGCCAAATGGATCTTTCACTCTATGGATGGTAACGATCCATGGAAAGTGCTTGTTAGGCATAATATTGAAAGAGGTTTTCCTAAAAAAGCTAAAACTTGGAGAAATCTCCCCTTTTGTGATTTAATTGTTGGCAATTTCCCGGTCAGCGTTCAAGGCTCTGCTATTTTTAGATCCATATGGAAAGCTTGGGACCATGTCAGGAAATTTGTCACCAACAAGGATTTCCATGATGCTAAGCATCTATATGGTGAAAGATCCATTTGGTGGAACTTACGCCTGGTTGGTAAACCCCTAGCCCTCTCCCAAGGATGTTCTGCTAGGCTGTGGTCTAAAATGGGAATCTCCCAGTTAGCTGATCTTTTTGAGCATGATAAGCTTATCAATTGAGAAGAGCTTAGGAACAGATTTAATATTCCAGATTCCCAAAAGAAAACTTATAACATGATTGTCAAGGCTACCAAGGATTTTCCCATTGACTCTCATGTGGACTCTCATAGACACTTAAAATGCAAATGGTCGGATGGGGTCATTATGGCAAAACTCAAAGCCAAAAATATCTATAATATCATTGGGCATAATGAAAATACCATTGATCATGTCAATACTTTATGGTATTCCTCCCTTGATGCTGGGTCTTGGAAGAAGTATTTTGATATTCTCTAGAAAGGTGTTGTTGAACCTAAAATCAGGTGTTTTAAGTGGTTGGCTCTTCTATACAGACTCCCTATTAGAAAATATGGACATATGAATGATTTTTGCAGCCTTTGCAGGCTTCCTAAAACTGGTAGACATATCTTTTTTTACTGTATTTTTGCTAAGGAAATCTGGAACATGTTTGGTATTACTTATCCTTTAAATGTGAATATTTTGGAAATTATTACTGGTCATATTGATGGGCTAAAAAAGGATTCAAATTTATTTTGAAATATTCTATCTTCTAACATTCTTTGGCAGATCTAGAAGTGGAGTAACGAGGAAAGGTATCAAAGAAACCCTAGAATTCTTACTGAGTTTTTTCAAAAACTCACATTAAATTATTTTTTTCTCGAGGTTCACACAATAATGATGATGGAGAAGGAAAAGATGAGAAGATTCTTGAAAGACGGTCATGCCACCTTCTTCGTCTATGAGCTGAAACATGGCTACGAGTGGAGGAGGAACTTTGATGACCTCCAGATGTTTGAACGGACTTGCAAGAGGCTAACCCAAGAAATCAGAAAGAATATCAAATCCAGAAAGGATGAGATCTTCATGCTTACGCAAATCTAGGAGTGAAAGAACATTGTTTGGATGGAGGGCCCTTTGGGGTGGACTGCTTGGGTTGACTCCCATTATGATGTTTTACATTAGTTTCATCTTTTCTCTGAACTATGACTTTCTACATTATACTCTAAGATCGTGGTGAGGCTGGGCCTCTTTTTTTTTACTCTCAGTTGATACTGTTGTATCTCTCCTTTTTTTATCTACCTATATATAATAAAAAAATATTTATTGTTTATTTTTAATGTAAATTTATTTATTATTTCTTTTTAATATAAAATTATTTTCCAAGTACATACGATTTATTATTTATTTTTAATATAAAATCATTTTTATTGATTTTATTTGTTTGTATCATTTATAGGATTACTTGCTAAGTCATTTTCTAATTATTCATTTTCTAAATATTTATTGTTTATTTTAATGTATATTTATTATTTATTTTTAATGTAAATTTATTTATTATTTATTTTTAATATAAAATTATTTTCTAAATACATACAATTTATTATTTATTTTTAATATAAAATTTTATGATTTATTATTTATTTTAATATAAAATCATTTTTATTGATTTTATATGTTTGTATCATATATATGAGTACTTTTAAGTCATTTTCTAATTATTCATTTTCTAAATATTTATTGTTTATTTTTAATGTAAATTTATTTATTATTTATTTTTAATATAAAATTATTTTCCAAGTACTTATGATTTATTATTTAGTTTTAATATAAAATTATTTTTATTGATTGTATCATTTATAAGAGTACTTGTTAAGTCATTTTCTAAATATTTATTGTAAATTTATTTAGGATGATTTTTTCACATGTTTTATTTATTATTTATTTTTAATATGAAATTATTTTTATTGATTTTATATGTTTGTATCATTTATAAGAGTAGGAGTACTTACTAAGTCATTTTCTAATTATTCATTGTAAATTTATTTAGGATAATTTTTTCAAATATATTTTATTTATTATTTATATTTATATAATTTATAAATTTTTTAAATTTTTTTTTATATGTTTATATCATTATTATAAGAAATACTTGCTAAGTCATTTTCCAAATACTTATTGTTTATTATTTATTTTAATTATTTAAAACTTATTATATATATATATATATATATATATATATATATATATATATATATATATATATATATATATATATATATATATATATATATATATATATATATATATATATATATATATGTATATATAGGTCTATAACAAAGTTTATTTATTGATAATAAATGATAAGAGGTACATAAGATTTACAAAAAATACATAAAGCATAGACGTCTTCTTCTAGGCTGTCAACCCCAAGAATGAAAGCAGAAAACAACCATGCCCAGGAGGCTTACAAACATCTTAACACCACCAGTTGTTAAAACCAGAGCAAAATATAAGAAACAGAGTAATAGCATCAGAGAGAGAAAATAAAACCATTTTTTAAAAGGGACTTGAGATCAGAAGCACCAACAACTGCACACTCTCAACAATAGAAAACAGGGATGAAGCCAAGTAACTTTAAATAACCAGTAGTTAAAACAAGGGAGGACCAGTCCCCTAAAGAGTTATTTATTACCGAATAGGCCTCATAATAGTAGTAGCCATGCATAAGGAGAAAAACCCACAAAAATTTATAGACCCTTTTGGTCATCAAGTTAACATAAAGGGGGCGAGCATCAATAACCAAGGTTCCCAAGAACTAGCTAAAGAAAAAGCCCTCCTAGTAACCAAAACCCCAAAAACTGCATAAAGCTAAAACAAAAAAGGACACCACATCATTAAGGCTTACCAACAAGCTTCTGTACCCTCTTGCCTCATTTTTTCTTGGGAATATTAACAGAGAGCCCAAAGGTGGCAGCCCTTCGAGGCTTCTCAGCCTACTCTACAAGGCTCTTTAATTTCCACCATTTTCTAGCAATGTTTACCCTATATTCCCCTTTGTCAATTTTACCCCACCAACATATGAAAGGCACCAGACCATAAATCTTGGCTTCCTCTTCATCTTCAAAACATTTAGAATAATTATTCATCCAATGCCTGAGATAGCCCACTCCAAATGGAGTCCAACTTCAACAAAAGATCATTATCAAAAATTAACAAAGAAATGCTCATCACCTCAGATTTAGGCTCACCAATCTCAAGAGCCCATACAATGACCATAGAGACCACGTCCAGGTTAACCCACCATTTCTGATTGCGGCCTTGGAATTTCTCTCCCAAAACCTCCAAAGCAGCTGCAGCAATAGCCTCCTTCTTCAGAATTAAAATCCCCATCATCCGCTCCTTACTGACATGGCCATGAAAGGCTTTTTGTTGTTTCTTCATGGTAGTAGAAAAGGTTGCCTCCATGACTACACAATCCTTAGATGACACGACAACACAATGACAAGTGACAACAATAAAAAAAATACAAAACACAACAGCCAATGCCAGAGCATATAAGGACGACATCACACATTTCAAACACCTTGATCATCCCAGAGTAATAACTGAACTGACTATCATCATCCAACTAACTGCCAAGTGGGAAGAGAAAGGATCTAAAAATAATTACTAACATGGAAAAGGAAGTCGCACACCAATCGAAACCATCATTTAACCTCAAGGTTAAATAGAGAGAAAAAAAGGATGTATGTTGATGTTAGACATGCCAGTGGTGAGAGAAAAAAGCACATCACAAAGAGAGGCCCCACATCCACCACGTAAGGAGACAAAAACTATTCATAAAGTGTGAATTTGAAAACCAACTATCCTGAGCCAAAAAAACATAGTTATCAAGAGTTAGAAATAGTTGTAAAAAACTCAGTGCAAACCTCATTGATTTGCCCAAGGTTAGTAGCCCATTATTTAGTAGCCCATTTGGAAATAATGTCCGCATCCATATTGCATTCCCTACAAACATGACTAATTTTGAAATTTGGAAAGGACTGGATAAGAAAATAAATCTCCTCAATGGTGTTCTTTAGATGCCAAGCTCGAACACAACCATTTTTTATGGCATTCACAATAACAAGTGAATCCCCTTCAAGATGAACCTTTTGAAGCTTCATCCTTCTTTCGAGTCGAAGGGCCAACAATGTAGCACAAGCTTCAGCTACATTATTGGTGCCATCATTAAGTCTTTGGGCTGCTAAGGCAAGAACATCCCCATTCCAATCTTTAACCACAACCCCAACACTGAAAGGGCCAGGGTTACCCTTAGAGGCTCCATCGAAGTTGATTTTAGTCCAACCTAGATCAGGTTTTAGCCACTTCAAATCCTTCTTGGATTGTTTAACTGCTGCATAATCTTTAACACTTCCAACCCTGAACTTTAGACTAGGCCAATTCATATGAAGCTTTCTATCTTCCTTGGTGTAAACAAAAATCCTGAACTTTAGACTAGGCCAATTCATATGAAGCTTTCTGTCTTCCTTGGTGTAAACAAAACTCCCTGTAGAAGCAAGAAGATCAACTTTCATTGTTTCTTCAATAGCCAGATTGATACCTAATTTAATCCTTTGTAAAGATCTTTCCTTTCCTTAGAAGATCGTCTTGTTACGTTCTTTCCATAACTCCCAAACAAGAAGAAGGATAGACCTTCCATAAGCTAGATAAGGCCGTGGATTTACCTTCCATAGGCTAGATAAGGCCATGGATTTCAAGGGAATAGCCCAGCTTTGAAAAACCTTAAAAAAATCATTTTGCATAGGGCCTATCCAATTTAACTTTCCCTAAACATTCCTCAGCAAAAGGACATTGAAGAAGAAGGTGATTAACATCTTCAGAAGGTGATTAACATCTTCAGAAGCTGCTTTGCACACACACACACACACACACACACACACACATATATATATATAAACTTAAATTTATTATCTTTCTATTCCCTTCTCTCTCACTCACATAATTCAGCCTCCTGCTCCTCAGATTTGTGTGTAGTTGGAATTGGGTGCTTCAATACCTAGTGATTTCAGATTGAAGCTTGCATTACATATATATATATATATATATATATATATATATATATATATATATATATATATATATATATATATATATATATATATATATATATATATATATATATATATATATATATATATATATGCATTTTCATGGATTGATTGATTGAAGCAACGTGTTGTATGGATAATGTTGGATGCTAGGGTTACTACGTGGGGTGTAGCATGGGCGTACAGTTGTACTAGTGAGAGGCAAACTCAAGAATATGATGACACAATTCATAATGGAAAGCCCCATACTCAACAATGACTCGCCAGCAGTGGACCAAATAAATTTATAGCGGCCATATGGGTATGATAAACATTATATTTATAGCTGAGTGAGAGTCGATTCAATTTAATAATCTTAAATGTTGAATCAAGTTTACAGTATTTTATCTTCATCTCAATCGAATAAATTTATATCAGCTATATAGGTATAATAAACATTGTATTGCATAGCCGTGTGCGATTCGATCCAATCATCTCAAATGTTTGAATCAAACTTACAGCTCTTATTTTATCTTCATATCAATAGAATAAGTTTATATTGGCCATAGGGTAAAGATAAACATTATACTTCATAGCCATGTGTGATTCAGTCATCTCAAATGTTGAATCAAGTTTACAGCTCTTATTTTATCTTCTCGATCGAATAAATTTAGATTGGTCATATGGATAATGATAAACATTATACTTCATAGCGGTGTGCGATTCAATCCAATCATCTCAAATGTTTAATCAAGTTTACAGCTCTTATTTTATCTTCATCTCAATCGATTAAATTTATATTGGCCACATGGGGAATGATAAACATTGTACTGTATAGCCGTGTGTGACTGGATCCAATCATCTCAAATGTTTGAATTAAACTTACAGCTCTTATTTTATCTTTATATCAATAGAATAAATTTATATCGGCCATATAGGCATGATAAACATTATACTTTATAGCTGTGTGCAACTCATCCAATCATCTCAAATGTTGAATCAAGTTTATAGCTCTTATTTTATCATCATCTTAATCGAAAAAATTTATATCGGCCATATGGTATAATGATAAACATTGTACTGTATAGCCGTATGCGACTTGATCCAATCATCTCAAATATTTGAATCAAGTTTACAGCTTTTATTTTATCTTCATATGATCAACAGAATAAATTTATATCGGCTTTATGGGTATGATAAACATTATACTTTATAACCATGTGCAATTCAATCTCATCATCTCAAATGTTCAATCAAGTTTACAGCTTTTATTTTATCTTCATCTCAAAATTTATATTGGTATGGATATTAATAAATATTGTACGTTATAATCATGTACCATTCGATCCAATCATCTCAAATGTTAAATCAAGTTTACAACTCTTATTTTATCTTCATATCAATCAACTTTATAGCCCTATGTGATCTAGGCTAATCATCTCAAATATTAAATCAACTTTACAAACTCTTATTTTATCTTCATCTCAATAGAATAAATCTATAATTCAATTCAATCATCTCAAATGTTGAATGAACTCTTATTTCATCTTCATCTCAATCAATCGAAAGGGACCATTAAATTGTTCCTGTCATGTTGATGTGACCACGGGCGCCGTTTTAATTCTTGACATGACGATTCAGTTAATTTCCTTTTAAAAGTTGCAGTGGAATTGCCTCATTTGGCTGTACGTTCCATAATTCCTTCTTATTTGAGCGTAAAATTCATCTTCACATTTATTTTCTATTTCATATTGAGAGTGCTTTGTGGGAGCTACCATCACAAATCATTCACTTGGATATGAGAAGAAAAAAATATACAACGTTAGAAAATATCGGTAACATATATATGTTTAAATAAAATTGTGAGTGGTTTTTATTTTATTTAGTTGAATGGTTTTCAAATAACTTTTGTAAATTAAGTTTTGGGAGTATAAAAATTTGACTTTAAAAGGAATGAGATTAAAGATTATATCTTTGATGGAGTTTCAAACCTATTAGGAAACGAATAATGATACATTGAAAAAAAAATATAAAATACTATTTCTCAAATCTTAATTTAAAGGTATGAATTCGTCTAGTCAATGTCATGATTATAAAAATAATACATGTTTCAAATTCTATAAATAAAAATCAATAATTATAATATTACATAGACATGAGAGTTCAAATAACAAAATTTTGAAATCTAGAAAAATATAAATGAGATCATTTACTTAATTTGAATGATTGATACATAATAGTTTGTCATTTTAAAGTAAAAAATTCATTATAACTTAGAAATATCACTTCGTATTTGTATTGGAAGTAAAACAATAAAAAATGTTTTTTCTTGTCTTTATTTTTTTACATTTGTTTCATTTCTTAATTTTTCACTCACACTTTATTTCGCCATCTTTATATTTTGCATTTCACCACAAGGATGTCTTGGGGGGTCTTTTCTATTTTTTGTGTGGTCTTTGTGTCTCTTTTTTACTTCTCTTTTCTTCATTGGTTAGCGTGTGAGCTCTTCCCCTTCCGTTTATATTTCTCTTGTGAGAGGCTGAGTCTGCATATTTACTTTTCATCCTTGCACTTTCTCATCCTGATGATGGATCACAGAGTGTGATCCGAAACGTTGATGCTAAAAACACATACACAATCAAATCCAGAAATTTACTTTGCATTAATAAAAAATGAACTAGATTAATCTTATGATTGACTAGGTCATGCCCATACCTTATAAAAATGACAAAATGACAATTTTGTTTGTGAATGATCTAAGCCACAAGTTCTTAAATATAGTTTTGACTTTTCCTTTGTGATATCTAAATTTTTCAAGGTTGTGTTTAAGAACATTATTGATGAACTTGATGATTTCATATGTATCAACCACTCAAATCATTTATGTTCTAAATAGAAATAAAGAGAATGACTTGAAATAAATCATTTAGAAGCCAAAAATAGAGGATTTATTAAAAATAAGATAAAAATGAAAGATATCAAATTCAATGGAATTTTGATGAAGATTAAAACGCGCTATATAAGATGACATAATGAACCATTCATTATGTCTTGTAGATTCTACCTCTTGAACCTCTAAGAGGAGGCTACCAAATCTATGCTATGGAAGAGGATAGATGACAGATGTCATGTGTCAAAACAAAAGTCTAGCGAAGCTATATCTCATTAGATGTTTGTATTCCCTAAAGATGAAGGTAGGTAATTTTATTGTAGGACATTTAAATTCTTTTAATTTGATTTTGAGTTTGCTAGATTCAATAGATTTTAGACTTGATGATGAAGATAAAGGTATCACATTGCTTTGATATTTTCTTGAATCTTGGGAGAATTTAATTTTTTCTATTAGTCCTATTGTTAAAAATTTGAAGATGGACTCCCTTAATATTGCCCAAGTTTATAACGAGATGAGAAAATCAATGGATGTGGTTCAAAAGATATCTTACATTTTTGGGAAAAGAGCAAGGACAAAGGCGGGTCTAAATGGTAATGAGAAAATTAAAAAAATGATAGGTTAAAGCCTAAATGATAGCCCAAAATGGAGTGAAAGGAAAATATGTAGAAACATTTCCTATGCTAATCTATAGAGAAAATCATTGTTGAAAATATAAAATATTTGTAACCACATAAAATATAAACACATGAACATAAAATAAGCAACTACCATAACGTAGATGATATTTAACCCTTTTGTAAAGAATTTTTTTACATTTTAAAGAAAACCAACATATTATTTAATAAAACAAAAGAATATAATACGATTGTAGAGAAAGCTATTATAGAAGTATCACCAACATGTAAAATCTAGAAAAACCATAACTACAAATAAGCCATGTAAATTACAACTCCAAGCACAAGAATAGAAAAATAGAAGACATGAGTTCAAATTAGGAATCACTTCATTTTACGGAAACTATCACCAAAACCACAAGAAATATAGTACCCAAACTTGGTTCCAAATTACAATTCCATCTTCTTGGTCTTGGTCCTCCTAGCTAATTTTAACTTAATTTTGTCATATCTTAGTCTAATGTCATAAATTGCACCTCATTCAATTCCACATCACATAGCACCTCCCCTTTAGCTGAAAAAAAGTATCCATGTAAGCTACTACTTCATTCACTTGCCTTGACATTTCTTTTTTTTCTAAATTCTTAAGCATGTTGATTGTTTTGAGTCAAGACACATGTGCACAGGAAAGGTGTTTGCATCACACGCATTAATCTCAAGAATTTGTAGTCTGAAGGCAGTAGTTGGAGCGTTCCACCTACTATTTTTGGCAATGTGATGCCTCCTCTTACAACCCACTGACATTGGATTTGTTTGAGATGGTTTTTAATTTCTTGTTTTCTCCATTTTGGCTGTCCTCTCTTCTTGGCTATTTTCATGATCTAAAGTGGCACATCTCTTGCTTCTTGATCAGTCACATAACTTACTACTAGCATTATTCATCCATCAACTCATCATCATTGTCAATGTTGAAGCTCCACCCTTCCAAAGCATTCACATTTTCTTTCTTTTTAGTGAGCTCTAGTTTTTTGGCATTGAAGGGGGATCCTCTCCACCATGCTCACAATCCTTTATATATATCTTTGTTAAAGCATATCAGTAATGTTATCTCCTTTCTCATTTATCTATTAAATTGTGTTATTGATTATCTATCTATGTTGGTTTTCAGTGGAGGTGGAAACACCATAATAAAGGTTTGACTTTGGTAGGTCACTGAACAATAGCCTCAAAATTTTTCTTTGTCCACTTTTTGTGCAGGTTTGAGAGAGGGATAGAGTAGTATGCTAGAGTCTTCTATCGATGATGGTTTGTAACAATTTATTATCCTTCCCTTGTTTTTAACATACTATACTTAAGTTTATTTACATTTCTTGTTGCTCATTTCTAGTTTATTTAATATTCTATTTAGCTTCTTGGTTGGCATCGTACCTTTTTGGTATAGCCTCTGTATTTTATTCATATTGGACACATGTGCACCATGTTGGAGTCCTAAATCCACATTTATATCCTAGAACCATACATTTTTTGTGGACAAAGAGCTAATAGAGCCTAACAACGAGCCTTGATGACCTATCCTTTTATTTCTCATAGTTAAAACATTTTTTTAATATGTGTGTGTTAAACCTTTTAACGTGACTAGTGACACTAGAACAACATTCCCTTTCAGTCCATGTAAAATAATTTTGACTGGAGCTATGAACTAGTGAGACCACAAATGGGGGACCTCATCCCCTTATTACAAAGTTGAGGCCAAAACTTGTAAGCACACTGGATTATTGAAGGAACAAGCCCATGATCACAATGACCCAACGAGGGCTTTAACCTTGGTACCATGACAACAAAAAAACCACCACCTAACCAACACACTAAGTGGTGAGCCCCCATAGTAAAAAAAAATTGCATTATTTCATACTGTTTAATTAATTATTTCTTTTTCTAGTTAATCTTCCTAGCTCACCAAAATGCTAGTTAAGTGAGGAAGCATTTAGCTATTTTCCTTTTGGGATTTTATCATCTTGAGGTGGAATAACCCCTTATCTACATTTTGGTAAACTCGATGAAAAAAACCTTTATCTCTACATCATCCTCCCCTACATCAAGTGATTGTCCAAATGTGAACATGGTCACTACCATGTGGATCTTGCCTCTGAGCTAGAAGACTAAAAATATGGATATAACATTCACACATCTAGATTCTCACTATTATGGATAACCCTCTCCTGTATACATGTCCTTGTTAAGATTAATGGTAATGTCATTGGAGGCATCATGGTTGATCCTCCTTGCATAATCAATGTAATTACAGAGGAGGTATTCTTCGTAAATGGGTTACATTAAGTGAGATATGAAGAGTGTCATGCTACCATCCACAAGCATGAAGTTTGATTAGGGCCCTACACTTGAATTATTTGTCAAATTTATAGTTCTTGCAACTTTCCTATTTGCATATGTATTTTTTGTTGAAGAGAATCTTCTTTCTTTGGAATTTGTCACCACCCCTTTTCTAGAGGTTGAAGATGTAGCTCCTGCTTTGCAATTGTGGGTTGAGTAACTTTATTTTCTTGAGGCATTCTTTTTGGATTCTCTCTGGGATATTCTAGTGCTATTAGCTATCTTCACAAGATCATTAACTCTCTCTAGGATATTCTAGTGTTGTTAGCTATCTTCACAATACTCTATAATTTATTTCAAATTTGAACAATTAGGTAGAAATTTATCAAAAAATGGTACATGTATGTCTCTGAAAAGTCTAAGACACTATTAAAGAAATTAAAGATTTTTGTTTGGTAGATTAATAATTGTGTTTGGGGCAGCACCTAGAGAAATATGAAAATTTAGCTTGACCTATACTAGGTGAGGCCACATAGGGGGAACCTCATCTCCAAATCAACCCAAATAAGAACCCCATCAATAAAGAAAAAAGAAAATCAAATTAGAACTCCCTCAATAAAGAAAAAATACATAATAATGAGCTTAGAGATTTTGCCCCTTTCTTGGAATGAGAGCAAAGAAGCATACTAACTTGTTGTTTTCATTTTTCTTCTTTTTCCTTTGAACAATTGTCCAATTTTCTTCAAAACCCTCAAGATCCTTGTTCATTTTTGGTTTCTTAGCAGATTCTCCCTTGTCCCCATTTGAATCAATTGTTGAGTTCTCTAAATGCTCTTGCAACTCCTTGCTTATCTTCAGCCCAACATTCCCACTAAGCAATCCTTCAAGAAGGGAGTGACTCGATCCCTTCCCATCCATCCTACTCAAATCTACACTAGGAGACATAATTATCTTAATTTGATAAAAAAATAATTGAAGGTGACCCATTTTTGGCTCCTGTTGTGGGAACCAAAGGTAGGGGAAAGGAATCAACTTGCTCATTTGAGGGATCAAGGGAATCAATCCTACCCTTTGAAAAAACAAAAGGAGAAGCATCCTCATTAAACACAGTCTTCCTTTCCTATCCTAAATCTTCCTTTTCCACAAAATAGTGGGGAGGAGAGACACCTTGCCACCAAGTAGTCTAATCATATTTATTTCATTCGGAGCATTGGGTTTCCAAATGACCAACATTATAACACTTGCATCAAATAAGAATACCTTTATAGTATACCATATGGTTCTAGAATTTGCCAGAAGTTTGAAGTGAGATTTATACATGCATTTATTTGGTGACATCCACCTCTACTAATATTCAAGCATAGGTTGTGTGGGATTGTTTTGAGGACCCATCATCTACACTTATAAAACTCCCCAATGAGTTAATGACTCCCTCAAAATAGGAATTGAACCAAAACTGCAATGGTAGATTTAAGAGCCTTACCTAAACTGGAATTACAAAGAATAATTCTGTGTTTGGGTTAAAAGATGGATGCCAAGGTTTCAACATCAGGAGGTCCTCCTTTAAGTCCCATTGGTAATCACATAGAATTATTTTGAAATCCTTAGTGTCTTAAATGACCACCACAAAAGAACCTCTTGCATAGGGATAATTTGAATGGAATCCTTTAGCATAGGCCCCCAAGTGCATGTAATCCATTGATGAAGTTGAGAAAAGATTGACCAAAACCCTTTAAATATACTGATTAGAACTTAATTTTCAAAGAAAACTTTATTTTCTATAATTTCACATGATATCTGATTAACCAACACCACATTGAGAGGGGATGAGGTAGATTTAAATGAAACCCTAGTTGACCTTGGATACAAAGGTGGCATCATATGAGTTCGTGAGTTATCAATAAATATATACAACCCAAAGTAGAGAGTCTACCAAAGGCAAAGGAAAATAGGACCCCCAATAACCTACCGTAAATTTTTCCAAGAAATATCATGGACAACATCTGAAGTAGTGCTAGGGTGGCTATCTAGATGTCTAGGAAAAATAGGGAAACATGATTGATCCTCCTATTCAATGGTAGTCCTAGGAAGAGATGGTCTTGGTTGCGTATTGGCAACCCCACGAGCCAAATGTTCGACCATAGATCGTGCATCACCATTGTTTCCAAATAATTTCCTCTCATCCAAAAAATTATCTCTAACATTGATCTGGTCTCTAATGGAAGACATAGCATGTTGCAACTGATCAAAATGTTCATGGGGCCACCAATGATATGAGACCTCCCATTTTTTTAGCTTTGAAAGGTCGTTTCCAATCCTACAACATCATTTTACTTCCTCAACTAACTCCTTTCCTAAATGGTTTTAAAAATAAATTAAAGATAAATATGTTAATGTTGTTTAAATCTTTAAAAAATATATGGCTAGAAATCTCAGGTTATGTGCAAACTTATGGTAATAATTTTACAAATACCCACTTCATAATGCATAAATATCATGATGATAAAGTTGAGAAACTATCTATTGAAAGGGAAAAATATGCCAAAAGGATGGAAATGGAGCTCCTAAGCCAAAGGCTTGTCATCCAAGGTTAAGTAAAATGTGTGTGTGTGTGTGTGTGTGTGAGAGAGAGAGAGAGAGAGAGAGAGATTTATGTAGATAAATAGGAGAGGGGAGAGAGGGAGGTTGAGGTATAAAGGGAGAGGGAGAGGGGAGATATAGATAGGTAGAGAGGGAAAGGGTGAGAGAGAGATAAGTGGAGAAGGAACATGGGAGAGTAGGAAAAGGGAAAATGGGGAGAGGGGGAGTTATGTATGTATGTGATGCAGGAGCATCCTATGATTCTTGGCAATCCTGTATCAACCAAAATAATATGTTTGTCTTTGAGGTAGATTGTTAGTTTTGATCTTGGTTTGGTGGAGTACTTGCTTGGTTTGGGAGACTGGTTGCTCGGTTTCAGTGTTTACCGGGGTGCTCGGTCTCTAAAGAACGCTCAGTAACTAAAGGTGTCGGTTGCCTATGGCACTCAGTGATAACTATGTTGCTCGGTCATGCTTGGCATGGTCGGTGTCTGGCACTCGGTTATTTCTCTATGGCTCGGTGTTCTTGCTTACCAACTTGGTTTGTTTGGTTGGATCGGCTTGGCCGACTGGTGCATTTAATTTAGGTCATGCTCCTCAAGTTATGGATTGACCATTGGGCATGAGAGGACCTAGATCTGGCGTGTTGTATTCTTTTATGTAGATCTGATGACCGTTTGGGGCCATCTTAGAGAGTTTATTTTATTTGTAAGGCTATTTGAGAGCTGACTGATGTTTTAGCATTTAATATTTGTTTCTAAGGGTTTGTTGATTCATCAGCTGACTTGTGGCTGGGAATCAATATTTATAGGATGCTTGGGTAGTTGTTTAGAGAGAAGGGGAGTGTGAAGGAAAGTTAGCAGCCTGCAAGCTTAAGAACATGAAGATTGCTTGGAAGTTTGAGTACAAGTTTAGATCTTTCTTGGATGCCTACCAGTGTGCTGCGTGTTGTAGACCTGAGCTAGCTGAATACTGATGTTGTAGAAAAGATTTGGATCCTACGAGATCTTGTAGACTGTTACTTGCTTTGTATCTAGCTGCAATCGGGAAGGCCTTACAGCTCGACACATTGCATGTAATCGGTGATTCGATGAACAAAGACTTATGTTTTATTTCAGATATGTTGTTGTTGTTGTGTATTTTTGCTACATATTGGTTTGGCTGCAAGGTCGGTCAATCCTTAATTGGATCCACCAACCTTGACTGCATTAAGTGGTATCAGAGCGAAGTTAGTTCCTGTTTGAGTGAAGTTAGTTTCTGTTTGAGAAAATTTTGTTCCTTTTGGAGCCAAGTGGATCTTGTGTGTTTGTGTCTAGATCTTGATTTGAAGATGCCTCCGAGGAGAAATCGTGAAATCTCATAGGAAGAGGAAACTACTAGAGAATTCAGTCTTGATGATTTTAGGGCTTTGCAGAAACAAGTGCAAGACCTACAAGAAGAATTGAGAAAGAAGAAGCCTACCTTGAAAGAGGATAGTGATGATGAATATGAGGAAGATCATTTTGAAGAAGCTGTAGAAGAAGCTAGAGATCCTAAGGAGAATCAAATTCTGAAAGCTATGTCTAAGATTGGAAAAATACCTAAGATTTAAGTTTTTGCATTTGCTGGAAGCCTTAGGCCAAAAGAGTTGATTGATTGGATCAATGAGATTGATGAGTACTTTGAGTATGAAGAAATAGAAGATCCTAATAGAGTTAGATTTTCAAAGACTAAGTTGAAAGGTCATGCAAATATTTGGTGGACAGAAGTTTAGTTGGAAAGAGGTAGAAGAGGAAAAGAAAAGATCACTAAGTGGAACCGGATGATTGAAAAGTTGAAGAAGAAATTCATTCCAGTGGATTATGAATTGGACATGTTTAAGACGATGCAAGCTTTGAATTAGACTAAAAAATTGGTACAAGAGTATATTGAGGAGTTTTACAGAATCCTGATTAGGACTGGTCATTCTGAAGCTGATAAAGAGAAGGTTGCTAGGTATGTCTATCGTTTGAGACCTAGTATTTAGGAAGAGTTACTTACTTTGTGGATGACAACAATCGGTCATGCTTATCAGATGGCATTAAAGATTGAAGAGAAGTTGAATAAGAAGTTTGAAGGAAGACAAAGTAATAGGAACAAAGGTGGTAAAACTGGTGAAGCAGTTGCTGAAAGTAACATGATAGAGAATCCTAAGTCTGATGTGGGATCTAGCAGTGGTCAAGTTACTAAGAATGCTGGACAGAGAGGAAGGTGGAAGAATGAGTTCACCGGTACTTGTTATAACTGTGGTGAAGCTGGTCATAGAAGTTTTTATTGTCCTAAGAAAAGGGTGGCACTGACTGCTGAAGAAGATATTGTGAATGTTGAAGAAAAAGGTGAGACACTTATCACTAGGAGATTAGCTGCATGTGTCCATGAACCAGTGCAAAGGAGAAATTTGTTCAAAACCAGATGTAAGTGCAAGAATAAGGTATGTAATGTCATAGTGGATGGTGGAAAGTCTGAGAACTTTGTTTTAGATGAATTGGTTAGTAAATTGAGTTTGGAAAGCAGGAAACATCCTAATCCTTATTAGATTAGTTGGATACAAGATGTGTCTAAGGTTAGGATTGAATAACAATGCTTGCTTATTTTTCAGATTGGATCTTACCAGGATGAGATATTGTGTGATGTACTGCCTATGGATGCTTGTCATATGTTGCTCGGTAGACCTTGGCAGTTTGATAGGAATGTTTTGTTTAATGGTCATGCTAATACCTATGTGGTTAGGCATAAAGGAGCTCGACATAAGCTGATACCTTTACAAGAAACAAGGGTTAAGGAATGTGGGGTTGTCAAGTGTTGTCCATGTGTCAGTGACAGACCTCAGAAGCAGAGGGTTGATGAACCTATTCCTACAAACTCTAGTTTGAAGGAGAGGGATAATGATATATTTGAAGAGTTTGTTGAGATTAAGAGGTAGATGATCTTTTTGACAAAGATGGTACAAAAGATGGTGACATTTATGACACAGAGAGATGCAGATGATATTGAGTAAATTAAGGAGTCTAGAGAGGATGAACCTTACCAAGACACGGATGTGATCGGTAGTGGTCAGAGTCAGTTGCTATTAGTTGCCGACCGAAAGGATAGGAAAAGTGGAAAGAAGAAGAACTTGTTGCAGGGAGAGATGAATGAAGTGAAGACTACTTGGGATGAAGGACACGAGGAGGTATGGGTTAAGAATAGATTTGGCATACCTATTTTGACTCCCTTGAGATGTTCCTAATTTCCTTATCAAAAAATCTTTCTTACCTGGGGTGTCTGATGCAGGAGCTTCCTAGAATTCTTAGCAATCCTATATCAACCAAAAAAATATGTTTGTCTTTGAGGTAGATTGTTAGTTTTGATCTTGGTTTGGTGGAGTACTTGCTCGGTTTGGGAGACCGGTTGCTTAGTTTTAGTGTTTACTGGGGTGCTCGATCTTTGAAGAACACTCAATAACTGAAGGCATCGATTTCTTCTAGCGCTCGGCGATAATTGTGTTTCTCGGTCATGCTTGGCATGGTCGGTGTCTGGCACTTAGTTATTTCTATGTGGCTCAGTGTTCTTGCTTACCGACTTGGTTTGTTTGGTTGGATCGGCTTGGCTGACTAGTGTATTTAATTTGTGTCACGCTCCTCGAGTTATGGATTGACTGTTGGGCATGAGAGGACCTAGATCTGGCATTTTGCATTCTTCTATGTGGATCTGATGACCGTTTGGGTCCATCTTGGAGAGTTTATTTTATTTGTAAGGCTATTTGAGAGTCGACTGATGTTTTAGAATTTAATATTTGTTTCTAAGGGTTTGTTGATTCATCATCCAACTTGTGGTTGGGAATCAATATTTATAAGATGCTTGGATAGTTGTTTAGAGAGAAGGGGAGTGGGAGGGAAAGTTAGCAGCTTGCAAGCTTAGGAACAAGAAGATTGCTTGGAAGTTTGAGTACAAGTTTAGATCTTTCTTGGATGCCTACTAGTGTGTTGCATGTTGTAGACCTAGGCTAGTTGAATACTAATGTTGTAGAAAAGATTTGGATCTTGCGAGATCTTGTAGACTATTACTTGCTTTGTATCTGGCCACAATCGGGAAGGCCTTACAGCCCAGCACATTGCATGCAATCAATGATTCAGTGAACAAAGACTTCTATTTTATTTTAGATCTGTTGTTGTTTTTGTGTATTTCCATTGCGTATTGGTTTGGCTGCAAGGTTGGTCAGTCCTTAATTGGATCCACCAACCTTGACTACATTAGCATGTATATGTATGTATGTACGTACATACATACATATTACATGTATGTATGTATGTATGTACACACACACACATACACACACACACACACACACACACACACACACACACACACACACACACACACACACACACACACACACACACACACACACACACACACAGATGATAAGATCTTAGTGATTATTTAATTTTTTCTAAGCCTAAGAAATTATAAGATCTAGAGCTTGGATCAAGAGAAGAGAGTGAGATAGAGAAAGGTAGAGAAGAAGGAGGAGGATAGTGATAGGGAAATAGATATGTGATGCAGGAGCATCTTGGGTCCTTGGAAATCCTGTGTCACCAAAAACATATTTGAGTTTGTTTGTGTTGCTCGGTTCCTGCTTTGACCGAGTTGGTTCGGTGTTGCTTGGTTTCCTTTGTTCACCGGTGTTGGTCGGTTATCTCTCTGGCACTTGGTTATTTCCTTGGTGCTCGGTGATGCTTGTCTGGCACTCGATTGGCTTTTCTTACCAATGGGTTTCTTTTGAGTTTCTGTTCAGGTCGACTTGTGCATTTAATTTGGGTCATGGATTTAATGTTGGTATCCATCATCGGGAAGTGTGTGGACCTAGATCTGGTCGTCCCTTCTATTAATTATGGATCTAAAGGCTGACTCAGTTTGGTAGCCTCTTGTATTAATATAGTTGTTTGGTTAGAGTTTGGGAGTCAATTTTTGGGTAAGGAGATAGAAGATAGAAATTAGAGATATTTGGCAGATCCTTGCATGTTGGAGGACTTATGTAATTCATTGTAATATTTGGCTGAAACCAGGAAGGCCTTACAGCTCGACATGTATGAATCTATTTGAAGTAAATATATGAATGATCTTGCATTTTCTCTCTCCCACTATGTTTTTGTTGCTTCCATGTGTTGTTGATCAAGGTGGATCAGGTTAGGGTGTGCCATTTCTTGGCCCCTCTTGTTCTGCCTCTTGTGTCAAGTGGTATTAGAGCGAGGTTAGATCTGGATCTAGGTTTGTGAATCTAGATTTGAAGGTTCCTTCTTGTGAAGCCCTAGTTGATTTTTTGAAGGGTAGCAGATTGCGATTTGACCTGCAGTTGTAGAGGGTTTTCAAGATGGTTCATGGGAGGTGAGATGTGGATCTAGGATTGGCAGACATGTTGAGACAACTTGTTGCTAGATTAGAAGCTGTTGAAACAACCTAGATAAGAGGAAGACATCTTGAAGATGTTAGTGATGATGAATTTGAGGAAGAACAAGTGAATGTGGAACCTGCACCTGTGATGGATTAGGGTGAGGAAAGATTCTTGAAGGCTTTCACAAGTTTGAAGTCTACACCACATTTTAATCTTCCTGAGTATGGTGGAAAATTAGATTCTAATGAATTGGTGGATTGGATCACTGAGATGGAAAAGTACTTTGAGTATGAAAATGTACATGAAGACAAGAAAGTGAAAATTGTAAGCACAAAGTTGAAAAGTCATGCATCCTTATGGTAGGAACATTTGCAGCTGGATAGAAAGAGGAAAGGCAAAGACAAAATCAAAGTACAGAGTAAAATGGTGAATAAATTGAAAGGAAAGTTCCAATTACCTTGTGATTATTAGATTAACCTAGTTAGGCAAATGTAAAGTTTGAGGTAGAAAGATAGCTCGGTAAAAGAATATACTGAGAAATTCTATAGATTAGATATCAGATCTGGACATGATGAAGATGATGTGGAAAGAATTGCTAGATACCTGAATGGTTTGAGAGTTTCCATCCAAGAAGAAATTGGTTTGGTCAAACTGGAGAACATTGAAGAGGCTTATCAATTTGCATTGAAAGCTGAGGAGAAATTGAATAAGAGACATGAGAAAAGATAAAGAGGTAGAGGTGGTAGACTCCCTAGAGGAAGAGGTAGATCTCATGGTGAAAATAGTAGATCTGAACCAGAAAAGACAAATTTGGATAAAGGCAAGACCGAGTGGAAAGGTGAAAGCTAATCTAGAGGCCGAGGCAGTAACTACCGAGATGGTTATAACAGAGGAAGTTTCTGAGGAACCTGTTACAATTATGGAGAAGGACATAGATCATTTGAGTGTACACATGCAAGTAAGAAGGTTGGTAGCAGAAGAAATGCTTTGGTGCAAGAAGATTCACCGAATGAACCTGAGAAGGAAAATAACTTGATGGTAAGGAGAGCACTTTGGAATGAAGGTAAAAAGGAAGATCCGGTAAGGAAAAGTTTGTTCAAGACTAGATGTAGAGTTTTTGACAAAGTTTGGAAGGTAATCATTGACAGTGGTAGCTCAGAGAATTTGGCATTTGAGGAAATGGTCACAAAGTTGCAGTTGAAAAGGTTGGAACATCCAAATCCCTATCAGATTTCATGGATCAAAGATGAGCATACACTCTTGGTAAGTGAACAATGTTATGTGAATTTGAAAATTGGAAAGTACTATGATTAGTGTTGTCATATTTTTGCACATTTTGGAAGGCTAATTACTAGATGAGCTATTGTACCCTAGTTTGTGTTATTAGTGGTCTTGTTTAATATTTGCGTTCATTTCATTGCAAAGTACATGAAAAGGGAAAAGAAATTAATTGCATCTACATCTACACATACATCTATCTGTGGCATTTATATTGTTTAGAAAGAAAAGAACTAAAAGAAAAGCATCTATCTAAGCTCACACAAGCCGTGAGCATAGCCGTTATCAGAATTGAATGCATGAGTGTAGATATACATAAAGAAATAATTGATATGGGGGTACCAGACATTGTCTGGTATTGATGTCTGGATACGGTCCTGTCCAGTGAGAGCCTGAGATCCAGAACCTGCAAGAAGTGAAGAGAGGAGATGGGTTAGATCCAATGGATCTATGCACTGGCTGGTATCACAATATCACATAATGCATACATACACTCACCCATGGACCTCTAACAAAGGCTTTTCTCATGGCATGTGCATGAGAATCATCCAAAGAACCAAAAGAGGCATCATGTTTACACTGACGTGTTTGTTTCATATGCAGATATAGGAGAAGTTGATCCAATCATGAATTCAATGAATGATTTGGGCTCTTGATGCAGATCATGATAGGGAAACCTCATGATCTTCATCATGGCCGCATCAAGGGCCAAGAGCACACACAGTAAGTACAAATGGGGAACATTTAGATGATCCAACATAGGATAAAAGAATATCAGAGGCTACATGGCATCAGGTTGAACAGAGCTAATGATAGAGTACACAGATCTATGAGGAAGATAGGGCACTCTGTTGCGTAGATGTTCACATGGCATTAATCATCAACATGTTGAGGGAACACAAATTCCATAGGTTCAAAAAGTACAACATAAAGGTGTTTCAAAGTTAAGCCCAATGCATTAATTTTTGCAGTATAATGTACTTCAAATCTGCATTCTATGCATATACTGTGGCATGATTATGTTGAATCTACATTATGAAACAAATACATGGGTTTCATTTATGATTCAGGGATGGTTATTTTTATGATAGCATGACATCATGGAGTAGCACTGGACAGTGGCATTTGTATGAACACCAGGCATGTGGCATCTCAACATTGATATACAATAAAGTACAGAGGGGCATCAATTCAGAATGTGAAATACAAGATAACATATGTTATGGCACTGACAATATAACATTGGCACGGAGATATGTATAGTAAATGAAAGCAATCATGGTATATGGCATGGAAAGATGCAATATCAATACATGGTAGGCTCGAGTCTTTGACCATTCAATACATATGGAGGAACAACATTAAGCCACAGTGTTTTGAAACACTACAAATTCCAAACACCGAGATGGGAGCAAATAGTAATGAAACCAATGCAAAAGGTGGTTCTCGAGCTCTAAGTTTCATGCTCGAGTAATAGCTAGTACATAACATGGTGGCAATGAATGTGGCTCAAGCAGCCTCAATAATGGTAAGATACATATCATCTAATGTAGATCACAATATGAAATAGAGACATCAGTAATATAACAGTTTGCCCATCTAAATAAGAAGAACAAGGCACGGTATGTACTCTCGGGTTCAACATACAATAACAGAATAGAGCATGGCAACCTGAGCTCAAGTGCATCTTGAGCCATCTCATGCTCGACACCTTGGGTTCTGGAATGATGCAATTGATACAGTAGTAACACATAGATGCTCGGGCATGGTACCACTATGCCCGTAACAGTGAGTGTGGCTCATGCATAAGATTCAATGTCGATACTATGCCATGGCAATATGGATGCAAACATGGGCACAGTGGTACCATACCCTAACCCCCGAGTTTCAAAGATCAAAGAAAATAATACAATGATGCATCTTCACAATGCCCTAGCCTTATAGCTTTCGGGCTATATGGTTAGCAAGTGCCATGAATGCATATTCATTTCTTGAATATGCATTCATGAAGATATTTCCATTATTCTTAAATAGTGAAGGAAAAAGGAAATAAAGGGACGTGCCCTCGACATGCAATACAGTATTATGTGATGCCCCTGTCTGTACTAAATGTCATGAATGCCATACTCATTTGTTCAAGTATGCATTCACAAGGAGGCATGCCAATATTAAAATTGCAAAGTTGAAGTGAAGATAAAAATAGTGAACATATACAATGATGCTTTAGCATGTTTTCACGGGCATTAAGCCAATGCCCTAGCTCTCGGGTCGTATTACAAGATACATCACTAATTCAAATTTGAAAAAATAGAGACCATACATATACTACAAATACAATGAAGATAATGAAGCTTGATAAATCATGATGCCCTAATCAGATAAATCAAATAGCAACAACAGTGGATGCCCTAGTTTTCAGGCTATGTGCAATTCATGAACATAAATTCAATATAATAGTGCCAAGATGCAAATTCACAATATTCAGAGCCAAGAGGCATATACATAAATAGAATTTCAACATATGATAGTGCCACAAAAAATCATCATGCCATGATTATACAGTGCCTTCGAAGATGCAAAGAAAGAAAATGAAACTAATGACAATGCTTTCCTCTATCTTCTTATCAGTCATGAGTGTGATGTTTCCTCATTCAAACTCAAGGTTCAGTTCAGTTGCTGAGGATGGAAATGGAAACTTGCCATCTGTCAAAGATTTAACTTCACATTGCCAGTGCCGAGAGCTGTAAACAATGATTCTATCGATCCATCTTTCTTTTTCTCCCCTTCTTTCTAGGGTTGAGAACATACATTAGCTTTATTTTAATGTTTTATTTTCAAAGCTAATGTGTGGCTAATATCATTTGAGCTATGACCTAGGGTTTCTAGGGGTTTATTTATTTTAGAAGGGGCTTATTTTTTAATTCGAAATAGGCTATTAATTGTTTCCTCCCATTTCCTTTTATATTGGGATTGAGGCTATTATAGTCCTATTTTTTATGATAAATATGATGTGGATTTTGTCAAAATTCATATATTTTTAGACATTCTCCTCATTTTGAGTTGAGTGTGTCTTAAATATACATTCAGAATCCACTCATATTTGATATAGTGGGGGGAGTTATTGTTTTTAATGTAAAAGTCATTATTTTACCATTGTAAGATTTCAGGCAAGTGGCATTTTTATGAGCCCTTGTTAGATATCAGTTATAAAAACATGACTTAATGGGTGTGATAGTCATATTTGATTGTCTATTTTTAGGTCCCACTTTCCTCGCCCCTTAGGAATCTAGGAGTCTAACTCTCAGACCATGATGCTACCTTGTAGGGTCCTATTTCGACTTTTCTATTGTTAGGAGGTAGTAGAGTTTGATGATAGATTCCAGGTCTTTGTTTTTATACCTCTCATTGTTGGTGATTGAGGTTAGCTCTTCACTTTTTCTCTCTGATATGAGTGTTGTAGCTATGAGAGACACAATTGTACCAATTTCTTTCTAGCAATAAGAATTAATCCTTCTGTTCTCCTACATTTTTTGGTCTTGTTATTAAAATCTTATGCTAAGATTATTGTGATATTTTCATGTCCTTAATCTGCATTTTTAATTCAAGTGTTCATTCAGGAAATTGTCTTAGCTCAGTGATGTGATTTGTGTACAATCAGGAATATCAAAATTGTGAAGTTGTTCTTCCTTTCTGAATTCCAAGTACCTTATCTCATTGAGGGTTAGGAAAGTAGGATTGAGTTGTGGTTCAGATTTGAAGCACTGATAAAGTAAACTTATCATCAATTGCAGTTTCTTTTAAAATTTTGGTGGATCACCTTTCATTTCAAGTATCAAGTTGTTTCTTTTAAAGCATTTTCTATCCCTTTCCTCTCAAGTTTTAGAATAGTTCAGTGATCCAAGGGGGAAGCCAGCCCTTAATCTAGAGTTCTATTCTCAGCGAAGCATCCCACATCCTAAGAATAGTCCCATGTTTCACGGGATTGCTAGGTTCTATACTTAGCCACACTCGGGTGCAATCCTTACTGACAATAGTTTTTGGCACGCTCGGTGGGAGATAGACTCAGTGAGTCTAATTTCCTAGAAAGTTTATTGCAAGTTATTGTTTGGTATGAGCAGTGCCAGTATTTTGAAGTCATACCCAGCGACTCTAATGGTGCTTTATGCAGATCAGTCTCTAAGCTTATGAGTGGGATCCCAACTAGGCATAGTAAGGATCCTTTTATGTATATAGAACTGCCACCTGTTAAAAAGAGGCCCAAAGCAGCCCAAGCTCTTGCATCAAAAACCCCTGAGTCTGCTCCTAAATCTACTCATAATCCTATAAGTGTTTCACCAATCCAGTCAATACACATGTTGTTACCTATGCAAGCAGCACCATCAATTTAAGTACCAATAACCCAAGCATCGGTTACTCAAGTTCTAGTATTTCAAGCTTCCTTAAACCCTTTAATGGCTCAGCCTAGACAACACCCTTTTGTGGCCTTTAATCAAGGCAACCCTCTAAATTTGCAGCAGCATGATGATATACCTATCTCAGCCCTTAAATGTTTGCCCATCTTTATGGGAGAAGATCAGACTTCAACCATTGAGCATATAAGAGATGTGGCATCTCTTTGTGCTCTTCATAATATCACTCAAGATAATGTTGCTGTGAGATTGTTGGTAGCCTCATTTAAGGGAAAAGCTTTGCAATGGTTCACAAGTTTACCAGTTGGTTCCATAGCTGATTGGGATGGGTTGGGTTAGGCCTTGACCAATCAATTTGAAGACAAATCAGACCATCTTTCATTAGTTGAGCACCTAACTACTATCAAAAGAGCACCTCAAGAATACATGATGGATTTCAATTTCAGATTTCAAAGAACGTGGCATAGAATACCAGCTACAGTTAGGCCATCCAGCCAACATGCTTTCTTGTATTATCTAAGAGCCCTCAATTGTGATATTATCTTTCTAATCTAGTCAATGAGTGGGAATAACCTTCTAGCAGCATATGATCTCGCTATAAGGGCTGAGAATAGTCTAATCCAAGCTGGGAAGATAGCTCCAAGACCCCCAATGCCTATTTTTCTAGAGTTACACCCTATCCCAAAATCAATTCCAGCTCTAGCATCTATTCCACCTCTCCTAGTTCCTCCTCAACAAGCTATCAGCCCGGTTGCAAGTCAATCCCAGGATCTGGACGAGATTAAGAAAACATTGCATACATTCTCTAATGAATTGGTTACTATAAGTAAGAAGCTTCAATCTCAACCTCTCCTGTAACCCTACCAACCCTACCAACTACCTCTCCAACAATCTTATCAGCAACCTTACCAGCCGCCCTTTCAGAATCATTATCAGTAGAACAGGCCCCAATACCAGCAAGGCCAACAAAGTCAAACAAGAAGTTACAACCAAAAAGCCAGCCAGCCTTACAATCCTAACAACCCTAGTACCTCTAGGGAATTGGTTCCTATGCCTCAAAACAATATGGTACAAGATTACCAGTGGGGATGCCCATGCAATCGACAACATATTCAAGGGATGTGTCCAATGGGTTATGCTCAAGCCCTCATGGTACAAAATAACATGACCATGCCACAGGAGGTGGTTCAAGGACCAAAAATCTAGCAGTGTCAAGTTGCCACCACAAGTGAGGTTCAAGCTCCTAAGGCAGCATTGGTGAACTTTCAGAAGGAAGATTTTTGTGGGGTGAATTTTTCACCGAATGACAACTCAACCTATACTCCAGTTGCAGCCAACACAAGATCCAAGAAGAAAGCTTTAGAAGCAAAGCAAGTGGCCTCTACTAGTCAGCAAGGCCCTATTGTGAACCCACAACCCAAAGCAGTTCAAGCTCCAGTCCTAAACCAATCTAAGGAAGCTAAAGAACCAGTCAAGGTAGCTACACAACTAGTATCTACACAAACAGAGACTGTTGCGCCAAAGGGACAACCCAAAGTGAATTTGGGATCTTTTAATATAGTGGAGCAAATGAGGAAAACCTCTATCAATGTGCCTTTAATGGACACTTTGGCAATTTCTGGACAAAAGGAGTTGATACTGAATGAATTGGCTAAGATTTCACCAAATCAAGGAGCTATTTTGGAACAACCTAAAGTCATGGTAGCTGGAACATCTCAGATGGATTAGCAAAAAGAAGAAGTTAGCTCACAGCCCGCTATTGTCTCACAGGTTAAACCTCCTCCTTTCTATGTAACTCTTATTGTTGGGGATCATTTAGTTCATAACTGTATGATAGATTTAGGGGCAAGTAGTTTTGTGATTTCTAAGAAGCTAGCAAATCTACTAGAGTTACCTTATTAGCCAATAAAAAAGCCTATTGTTCAATTGGATGGGTCATCAGTTAATACCTTGGGAGTCATAAAAGACCTCAGTCTCACTCTTCATGAGTGTCCTAATTTCTCTATTCCCCAAGATGTCTATGTCATAGATCTGCCTCCTCATTTTTCTATTTGTCTAAGCAGAGAGTTCACTGCTAGGATAGGAGGATATCTCTCAGCTGATTGGTCTTACCTATATTTCAGAACTAGATATGGAACCAGGGTCAGAATTAAGTCTGAAGCTTTTGCAAAAACCCATGTTGAACCATATACCCCAAGCCCTATAAATGCCAATCTGATGTATCATGAACAAGATCCAAGTGATTCTGAATCTGAGACCTATGACGGAAAGATTCCTAATATTGCTTTGGATGAGTGAGCTGAAAGAGATTTAGAAGAAGATGACCCTTTCAGAAATATGGATATTTTTGGTGTTGGAATGTTTATCGTTCATGAGGGAGATGTTGTGATACTAGATCTAATGAAAAAGGAAGATAAGTCTTGTGCTGGTTAGAATGATGATTTGTGGTAGCTATTCTTTGATGGTGCCAGAAGTAAGGTTGGTTCAGGAGGAGGACCTATCCTAATTTCTCCAGAAGGACAAAGGTATTACTCTGCAGTTCATTTTTCTTTCAGCTGTACTAACAATACAATAGAGTATGAAGCATTGATTCATGGTTTAGAATGGGCTACACAAAGAGGAATCAAATGCCTAGAAGTTACAGGTGATAGTGAGTTAGTGGTCAATCAAATTCATGGCACTAACCTCACAAAGAATGATACACTTAAGATGTATAAGCACAGGGTTTGGGATTTAATAGAAGATTTTCATGCTTTTAATCTGGTTGCTATTCCAAGAAATCAGAACAAACAGGCAAATGAGCTGGCTTCCATGGGAGAAGAATATGACATTCCGAGAGGTGTATCAGATCCTAATTCTCAGCATGTGAAGGTCCTGGTAAGACCATCCATACCAGACAATCAAGTAAGCTGGAAAGTTTTTGAAAATGATGAGCAGATCTTCAATTTTCTGATAGATGAAGCTGAGTTCTCCAGAGTTAACCAGAGAAAACATGCTCATCAGTATGGTGACCAGATGTTATAGTTGAAGAGTAACAGACTACCTAAGGGATTGGTCACAATTGAGTTTTTATTTAATTCTAATGATCAACTCAAAGGTGACAAGGCTAGTATGACAGTTAAGGCAGAACACTACCAGTTTGTGGAGGTCCTCAAAGGTAGATTTCTTAAGCTGGGAAAGGTATGCACTCAACCTGAAACATAAGCCTTTGTTTCAATATGCCAAGAGTTTAGTGATGTCTTTGCCTAGGAATACTATGATCTCAAAGGATTTGATCCCCATTTAACCCAGCACACCATTGAATTAGAACCCCAAGCCAAGCCAGTAAGACAAAAACAAAGGCCCGTCAATCCTAAGATAGAGGTCCTGATGAAGGCAAAATTGAAAAAGATGATTGAAGCCAACATTATTTTTCCTATTAAACACACCTCTTGGGTCTCAAACTTAGTGCCAGTTAGGAAGAAGAATGGTGAAATCCGGTTGTGTGTAGATTTTAGAGACCTTAATAGGGCTTCACTAAAGGATCATCACCGTTGCCATCTATGGAGTAGATTTTACAATATGTTTCAGGATCTGACTGTTTTTCCTTGTTAGATAGCTTTTCTAGTTATAACCAGGTCCTGGTTAGAGAAGAAGATCAATACAAGACAACATTCACCAATAAATGGGGCACCATGGCATACAGAAAGATGCCATTCGGGTTGTCCAATGCTGGTGCCACATTCCAGAAGGCCATGGAGATGGCATTTGCTGGACTAATGAACAAGTTTGTTCTGGTATATTTGGATGATATAACCATCTTCTCAAAAGATACAAAAGACCACCTAATTCATCTAGGGAAAATTTTTGAAAGATGCAGAGAGTTTGGAGTCTCACTGAATCCCAATAAGTGCATTTTTGTTGTACATGAGGGTAGACTACTGGGACACATTGTTTCCAAGTAGGGAACAACTATTGATCCTAAGAGGGTGAAGGCCATTCTGGCTCTTCCCCTACCAGCTCACAAGAAAGGATTACAAAGTTTCTTGGGGAGAATCAATTTTTTGAGGAGGTTTATTCTGAATGTTGCTGCACTCCTAAAGCCTATGACCCAGATGCTAAAAAAGAATTCAGCATTCTATTGGACCAATGAAGGTAAAAAGTGTTTTGAAGAAGTCAAGGAGGCAATTGCATCTACTCCTACCCTAGTAAATCTTGACTTTTCTAAAGATTTTATATTGTATGCTTTTGGAGACAATGATAGTATCTCTGCTATGTTAGTTCAACAGAATGTTGAGAAGCAAGAACAACCAGTAGCTTTTTACAGTCAAGGTCTAGATGGTTATGAACTTAATTACACTCCTGTTGAAAAGCATGTCCTAGCAATTGTGAGGAGTTTGAAAAAGTTTAGGCACTTGTTATCCAACAACACAGTGCACCTGATGGTTGGTCACCCTTGCATAAGGGATTTCCTACTGAATAAAGACCTAAGTCATAAGAGAGCTGGCTGGGTCACCAAGGTCATGGAGTATGATGTTCAGATCAAGGTGACCAAGCTGGTTAGAGGGAAAGGACTATGTGAACATCTTAATGAAAAAATAGTAGATCTAGACCAGCAAGAAGAAGTTGTTCTGGTGAATCAAGATGCCAGATAGAGCACAAGCTGGACAATAGAGATGAAGTGTTACCTCTCTACTAGCCAGTGCCCTCAAGGCCTCGGAAGGAGTAAAAGAAGGTACTTTAGACTCCAGGCTATTCCTTTTGTTGTTATTGATGATGTTCTGTATAGAAGGGATCATACTGGTGTTTTACTAAGATGTGTTGAAACTGATCAAGTAAAGTATTAGAAGAGTTTCATGATGGAGGCTCTGGTGGACACTTTTCTACCAAGACCACTGTTCTTAAGGTAATGAGAGATGGGTACTACTGGCCTAGCCTGTATAAGGATGCTTTTGATTGGGTTAGAAGATGAAAGAACTGTGTCTTGTTTGCTGGAAAGCAAAAGCTGGCAGCCCTCCCTCTTCATCCTATTAAGGTAGAGCAGCCTTTCTCAAAGTGGGGACTAGACTTTATTGGCCCTATCAACCCACCATCCAGTGCTGGACACAAGTGGATACTTACTGCCACAGATTACTTCACCAAGTGGACAGAAGCTATAGCACTGAAGGAGGCCAATGAGACCTCTGTTTTGAACTTCTATCAGGATATTGTATCTAGGTTTGGCTTTCCAGATTCAATTATATCAGATAATGCCATGGCCTTCCTGGGAACTAGAATTTTAGAGTGGGCACTCAGGCATAAAATCTTTCTGAGTACCTCTTATAATTATTACCCTTAGGGTAATGGCCAAGCAGAGTCAACAAATAAAAACTTGCTAAGAATAATCAGAAGGACTATAGAAGGAAACCGGAGAGACTGGCATAGCAAGTTAAAGCTAGCCTTGTGGGTAGATAGAATAAAACCTAAGAGGGCTACTAGCAACTCACCTTACACATTGGTATATGAAAAGGAGGCCAGAATTCCCCTATCTATTGAGCTACCTACCCTGAGTTTGATTAAAGAAATTGATCTTATGGAGGAAGATGCTATGCAAGTCAGGATGGTAGAGCTCATTGAACTTGAAGAAATAAGAAAAATGGCATTGGAGAACCTGGAGGCTCATCATGCTCAAATGAAGAAGAGTTTTGACAAGAAGGCCACACTTAAATTCTTTAAGGAAGGGGATCTAGTCCTCAAGTGGGATGAAGCAAAACATAAACTAGGGAAGCATACTAGGTTTGATGCTATCTGGACTGGACCATTTATGGTGATTGGATGCAAAGCTAATAATGCTTTTCATCTGGCTAGCATGGATGGAGAGGATTTGCCCATTCCAGTGAATGGTATTCACCTCATGGCTTGCTTTTGAGGTTCTTTCTGCCTTGTATTTTAGTAGTGTTAGAGTTTTTGGCTTTCTGTGTTCCCTAAGTGCCTGGCACAAGTTGTTTTCGGTAGTTTCTTTTAGTTGTTTTCAATTGGTGTGAATAGCAATAAGCCAAAGAAGCTATCTCTAGCAGTTAGCAGTTTTGTTGAGAAGGATTGGTTATCTGAAGAAGCTAGGTTTAGTTGTGGTTTAGTGACTCTATGCCCAACGGATCTATCAGGCAGTTGGTCAGGATGCTTAGCAGGCAAGCACTCGATAGAGGTCACCAGAATGTTGTTATATTTTTGCACATTTTGGAAGCCTAATTACTAGATGAGCTATTGTACCCTAGTTTATGTTATTAGTGGTCTTGTTTAATATTTGCATTCATTTCATTGCAAAGTACATGAAAAGGGAAAAGAAATGAATTGCATCTACATCTACACATACATCTATTTGTGGCATTTATACTGTTCAGTAAGCAAAGAACTAAAAGAAAAGCATCTATCTAAGCTCACACAGGCCATGAGCATAGTCGTTATCAGAATTGAATGGATGAGTGCAGATATACATAAAGAAATAATTGATATGGGGGTACCAGACATTTCTTGGTATTGATGTCTGGAACTGGTCCTGTCCAACGAGCTCCTGAGATCTAGAACTTGCAAGAAGTGAAGAGAGGAGATGGGTTAGATCCAATGGATCTATGCAATGGCTGGTATCACAATATCACATAATGCATACATACACTCAGCCATGCACCTCTAACAAAGGTTGTGCTCAGGGCATGTGCATGAGAATCATCCAAAGAACCAAAAGAGGCATCATGTTTTCACTGACGTGTTTGTTTCATGTGCAGATACAGGAGAAGCTGATCCAATAATGAATTCCATGAATGATCTGGGCCCTTGATGCGGATCATGATAGGGAAACCTCATGATCTCCATCATGGCCACATCAAGGGCCAAGGGCACACATAGTAAGTACAAATGGGGAACACTTAGATGATCCAACATCAGATAAAATAATATCAGAGGCTACATGGCATCAGGTTGAACAGAGCTAATGATAGAGTACACAGATCTATGAGGAAGATAGGGCACTCTATTGCATAGATGTTCACATGGCATTAATCATCAACATGTTGAGGGCATACAAATTCCATAGGTTCAGAAAGTACAACATAAAGGTGTTTCAAAGTTAAGCCCAATGCATCAATTTTTGCAGTATAATGTACTTCAAATCTGCATTCTATGCATATACTGTGGCATGATTATGTTGAATCTGCATTATGGAACAAATACATGGGTTTCATTTATGAGTCAGGGATGGTTATTTTTATGATAGCATGACATCATGGAGTAGCATTGGACAGTGGCATTTGTATGAACACCGGGCATGTGGCATCTCAACATTGATATACAATAAAGTACAGAGGGGCATCAATTCAGAATGTGAAATACAAGATAACATATGTTATGGCACTGACAATATAACACCGGCATAGAGATATGTATAGTAAATGAAAGCAATCATGGTATATGGCCTGGCAAGATACAATATCAATACATGGTAGGCTCAAGTCTTTGAGCATTCAATACATATGGAGGAACAACATTAAGCCACAGTGTTTTGAAACACTACAAATTCCAAACACCAAGATGGGAGCAAACAGTAATGAAACCAATGCAAAAGGTGCTTCTCGAGCTCTAAGTTTCATGCTCGAGTAATAGCAAGTACATAGCAAGGTGGCAATGAACGTGGCTCAGGCATAACTGAGCCTCAATAATGGTAAGATACATATCATCTAATGCAGATCACAATATGAAACAGAGACATCAGTAATATAAAAATTTTCCCATCTAAATAAGAAGAACAAAGCACGGTATGTACTCTTGGGTTCAACATACAATAATAGAACAAAGCATGGAAACCCGAGCTCAAGTGCATCTTGAGCCATCTCATGCTCGATGCCTTGGGTTCTTGAATGATACAATTGATACATCAATAACACATAGATGCTCGGGCACGGTACCACTGTTCCCGTAATAGTGAGTGTGGCTCATGCATAAGATTCAATACCGATACTATGCCATGGCAATATGGATGCAAACACAGGCATAGTGGTACTATGCCCGAACCCCTGAATTTCAAAGATCAAAGAAAATAATACAATAATGCATCTTCACAGTGCCCTAGCCTTATAGCTTTCGAGCTATATGGTTAGCAAGTGTCGTGAATGCATATTCATTTCTTGAATATGCATTCACGAAGATATTTCCATTATTCTTAAACAGTGAAGGAAAAAAGAAATAAAGGGATGTGCCCTCGGCATGAAATATAGTATTATGTGATGCCCCTGTCTGTACTAAATGTCATGAATGTCATACTCATTTGTTCAAGTATGCATTCAAAAGGAGGCATGCCAATATTAAAATTTCAAAGTTGAAGCGAAGATAAAAACAGTGAACATATATAATGATGCTTTAGCATGTTTTCGTGGGCATTAAGCCAATGCCCTAGCTCTCGGGCCATATTATAAGATACATCACTGATTCAAATTTGAAAAAATAGAGACCATACATATACTGTAAATACAATGAAGATAATGAAGCTCGATAAATCATGATGCCCTAATCAGCAAAATCAAATAGCAACAACAGTGGATGCCCTAGTTTTCGGGCTATGTGCAATTCATGAACATAAATTCAATATAACAGTGCCAACATGCAAATTCACAATATTCAGAGCTAAGAGGCATATACATAAACATAATTTCAACATGTGACAGTGACACAAAAAATCATCATGCCATGATTATACAGTGACTTCGAAGATGCAGAGAAAGAAAATGAAACCGATCACAATGCCTACCTCTATCTTCTTATCAGTCGTGAGTGTATTGTTTCCTCATTCAAACTCAAGGTTCAGTTCAGTTGCCGAGGATGGAAATGGAAACTTTCCATCTGTCAAAGATTTAACTTCACATTGCCAGTGCCGAGAGCTGTAAACAATGATTCTATCGATCCATCTTTCTTTTTCTCCCCTTCTTTTTAGGGTTGAGAACATACATTAGCTTTATTTTAATGTTTTATTTTCAAAGCTAATGTGTGGCTAATATCATTTGAGCTATGACCTAGGGTTTCTAGGGGTTTATTTATTTTAGAAGGGGCTTATTTTTTAATTTGAAATAGGCTATTAATTGTTTCCTCCCCTTTCTTTTTATATTGCAATTGAGGCTATTATAGTCCTATTTTTTATGATAAATATGATGTGGATTTTGTCAAAATTCATATATTTTTAGACATTCTCCTCATTTTGAGTTGAGTGTGTCTTAAATATACATTCAGAATCCACTCATATTTGATATAGTGGGGGGAGTTATTATTTTTAATGTAAAAGTCATTATTTTACCATTGTAAGATGTCAGGCAAGTGGCATTGTTATGAGCCCTTGTTAGATATCAATTATAAAAACATGACTTAATGGGTGTGATGGTCATCTTTGATTGTCTATTTTTAGATCCCACTTTCCTCGCCCCTTAGGAATCTGGGAGTCTAACTCTCAGACCATGATGCTGCCTCATAGGGTCCTATTTCGACTTTTCTATTGTTAGGAGGTAGTGGAGTTTGATGATAGATTCCAGGTCTTTGTTTTTATACCTCTCATTGTTGGTGATTGAGGTTAGCTCTTCACTTTTTCTCTCTGATATGAGTGTTGTAGCTATGAGAGACACAATTGTACCAATTCCTTTCCAACAATAATAATTAATCCTTCTGTTCTCCTACATTTTCTGGTTTTGTTATTGAAATCTTATGCTAAGAGTATTGTGATATTTTCATGTCCTTAATCTGCATTTTGAATTCAAGTGTTCATTCAAGAAATTGTCTTAGCTCAGTGATGTGATTTGTTTACAATCAGGAATATCAAAATTGTGAAGTTGTTCTTCCTTTCTGAATTCCAAGTACCTTGTCTCATTGAGGGTTAGGAAAGTAGGATTGAGTTGTGGTTCAAATTTGAAGCGTTGATAAAGTAAACTTATCATCAATTGCAGTTTCTTTTAAAATTTTGGTGGATCACCTTTCATTTCAAGTATCAAGTTGTTTCTTTTAAAGCATTTTCTATCCCTTTCCTCTCAATTTTTAGAATAGTTTAGTGATCCAAGGGGGAAGCCGGCCCTTAATCCAGAGTTCTATTCTCAGTGAAGCATCCCACATCTTGAGAATAGTCCCATTTTTCATGGGATTGCTAGGTTCTATACTTAGCCACACTCGGGTGCAATCCTTAGTGACAACAATTAGGTGTTGTGTGATATCATGCCTATGAATTGTTGTCATATTTTGTTGGGTAGAGCTTGGCAATATGATAGACATGCTATATATGATGGGAGATTGCATAAATATACTATTTAGGCTGATGGAAGAAGACAAATCTTGTTACCTTTGATTGAAGAATTTGTTAGTAATGTTTGCACATCTATGAAAGCTTGCTTGATGGAAGGAAGAAATTTTGTTAAGGATTTGAAGAAGAGTGATGTATGTTTTGTTGTGATTCCTAACAAACCAAGTAAGAAAATAGAGGATAGTGTCCCTGAGGAGATTGATAAGTTACTCACCGAGTACAGTGAAATCATTTTTGACAATGTACTTGATGGTTTGCCACCGAAGAGAAGCATTGATCATTGCATGGATCTAACCCCTGGAGCTAGTTTACCGAATAAGGCACCTCATCAGTTGACACCTACTGAGAATCAGGAATTGAACCGATAGATTCAAGAGTTGTTGGAGAAAGGTTTGATTAGAGAAAGTTTGAGTCCTTGTGTAGTACCTATTGTATTGGCACCTAAGAAGAATGGAGAATGGTGAATGTGTACTGATTCCATAGAAATCAACAAGATAATAGTGACGCATAGGTTTCCTATACCGAGAATGGATGACATAATGGATAGTTTGATTGGAGAAAAGTATTTTACCAAAATTGATTTGAAAAGTGGGTATCATTAGATCAGAATCAGAGGAGGTGATGAATGGAAGACTGCTTTCAAGACAAAAGAAGATTTGTATGAGTGGTTGGTGATGCCTTTTGGTTTAACTAATGCACCGAGTACTTTTATGAGATTGATGAATGAAGTTTTGAGGAAATTCTTGGGTAAGTTTGTGATTGTATATCTTGATGATATTCTGATATTCAGTAAGACCAGAGAAGAATATTTGTTACATTTTAGACAATTTTTGCAGAGATTGAAAGAAGAAAAGTTACTGATAAATCTGAAAAAGTGTTCATTCATGAAAGAGGAGATTGTGTATTTAGGATTTGTAATTTCAGCTAATGGTTTGAAAATGGATCCTGAAAAGGTTGAAGCTATTATGAATTGGCCTACACTTGTGAATGCTAGTGAGGTAAGATCATTTCATGGTTTGGAAATTTTTTACTAAAAGTTCATAAGGAATTTCAGTTCAATTTGTAATGCTATGACTAGGACTATGACAGGAGACAAAAGAGAATTCAAGTGGACACATGGAGCTAATAAAAGTTTAGAGACTCTAAAGCAGAAGGTTGTTGAATTGCCTGTTTTGGTATTACCTTATTTCAATAAGGTATTTCAAGTGGAATGTGATGCAAGTGGTAGTGCAATTGGAGCTATGTTGAGTCAAGAAGGTAAACTTGTTGCTTTCTTTAGTGAAAAGTTGAATGATGCAAAAAGAAAATATTCTGTGTATGATCAAGAATTCTATGCTATTATTCAAGCATTGAAGAAATGGAGACATTATTTGATACCAAGTGAATTTGTGTTGTATACCGATCATAAGGCTTTACAATATTTGGGTAGTCAGAATAAGTTGAATCAGAGACATATGAAATGGGTTGAGTATTTGCAAAGTTATACATTTGTGATAAAGCATAAGAGTGGAGTCACTAACTGAGTTGCTGATGCCTTGAGTAGAAGAAGATATTTGATGTCCGGGATGAAAATTGAAGTTCTAGGCTTTAATGACATGAGAGATTCTTATGAATTTGATCCTAATTTTTCTGAGCCATGGAGAAAGTGCAAAGCACCTATTCAAGATCAACCGACTACTAAATGGGATGAATATTTTATTCAAGAAGGTATGTTGTTTAAAGGTATTTAGTTGTGTATATCGAAAGGACCAATGAGAACTAATTTGATAAAGGAGAAATGTAGTAGTGGTTTGGCTGGACATTTTGGTGTTGATAAGACATTGAATTTGCTTAAGGAGAAATAATTTTGGCCACAGTTGTATAAAGATGTTAAAAAATTTGTGAAAAGTTGTGGAGTTTGTGAAGTTGCAAAAGGAGTGAGTCAAAATACTGGATTGTATACACCAATTGTTGTTCCTGAGAAACCTTGGACTGACATAAGTATGGATTTTGTTCTTGGCTTATCAAAGATAGTAAGAGGTAATGATTCTATATATGTGGTTGTGGATAGATTTTCTAAAATGGCACATTTTATACCTTGTAGAAAGACATCGGATGCAATACATGTAGCAAATATTTTCTTTAAGGAAATTGTCAGATTGCATGGATTACCGAGGAGTATTATCTCTGACTGAGACAGTAAATTTGTTGGATACTTTTGGAAGACCCTTTGGAATAATTTTGGCACCGATTAGTTGAAATATAGTTCTACATTTCACCCACAAACCGATGAACAGACCGAAGTTGTGAATAGAAGTTTGGGAAATCTTTTGAGATGTTTAGTTGGAGACACACCAAGTAATTGGGATTCTGTGTTGGCACAAGTAGAGTTTGTATACAATAATTCATTGAATAGGAGTACAGGAAAAAAAAATTTTGAGATTGTAAATGGCATACAACCGAGAGGTATATCAGATTTGAGAGACATTGCTGATGAAAGAAAAAGAAGTGTTGAAGGAGTAAAATTTTTTGAGTACATGAAGACATTGCATGAAGATGTGAGACACAAGCTAGAAATGAGTAATCAGAAGTACAAAGATAGAGCTGATAGATCAAGAAGACGTAAGACTTTTGATGTTGGTGATGAAGTAATGGTTCATTTGAAGAAAGGCAGATTTCCTATTGGAACATATGGGAAGTTGAAAATGAAGAAGTTTGGACCTTGCAAGATTTTAAGAAAAATTGACACTGGAAATGCATATGAGATTGAGTTACCTGATGACATGGGCATATCACCTATTTTTAACATTGCTAATTTGTATGAGTATCATGTGCTTGATGAAGACATGACAATACCGATGGATTATCCTAAGAAGCAGAATGAAGAAGTTGAGCATATTTTGGAGCAAAGAATTTGTAGAAGTGCAAGAGGAAAATAGCATATGGAATATCTGGTAAAGTGGAAGAATAGACCGATTGAAGACAGTTCATGGATTTCACAGTATGAGTTGGATGTAGCTCAGATCATACCTATTTCATGATTCAGAGAATCATTTCAAATAACCCCAGGTGTCTGATGCAGGAGCATCTTGGGTCCTTGGCAATCCTGTGTCACCAAAAACATATTTGAGTTTGTTTGTGTTGCTTGATTCCTTCTTTGACCGAGTTGGATCGGTGTTGCTCGGTTTCCTTTGTTCACCGGTGTTGGTTGGTTATCTCTCTAGCGCTCGATGATGCTTGTTTGGCGCTCGATTGGCTTTTCTTACCGACGGGTTTCTTTTGAGTTTCTGTTGAGGTCAACTTGTGCATTTAATTTGGGTCATGAATTTAATGTTGGTATCCATCATTGGGAAGCATGTGGACCTAGATCTGGTCATCCCTTTCGTTAATTATGGATCTGAAGGCTGACTCAGTTCAGTATCCTCTTGTATAAATATAGTTGTTTGGTTAGATTTTGGGAGTCAATTTTTGGGTAAGGAGATAGAAATTAGAAATTAGAGATATTTGGAAGATCCTCGCATGTTGGTGGACTTCTGTAATTCATTGTAATATCTGGCCGAAACTGAGAAGGCCTTATAGCCCAGCATGTATGAATCTATTTGAAGTAAATATATGAATGATCTTATATTTTCTCTCTTCCATTATGTTTTTGTTGCTTTCACGTGTTGTTGAGCAAGGTGGATCAAGTTAGGGTGTGCCATTTCTTGGCCCCTCCTGTTCTGCCTCTTGCGTCAATAGGTCTAGATATTGGTGGAGACACAAAACATGAGATAGAGGGATATCAAGAGAATGGTGATAGGATCCTAGTAACCAAAATTTAACTTTTTGTTTGTAAATTATAAGATCTCCTAAAATCTAGAATTTGCATGATGACTCAGGTAGAGATTTGCAATCATTCTCAAATATCCTAACAATATATACATAAAATATAACTTAAATTATATATCCTAATGAAATAACACTATGGGGATGACAAACTAATTATAACTCAAAATGGACAACTGTTAGGATTAAAAAGACAAAAATAACAGTTACATGTAAATATAACCAATATTAAAATAAAAAAAAACCACACGGAAGAGAACACAAGACACAAATATTTAACGTGGTTCACCCAATCCATGGGCTACGCCCACCAAATAGCAAGTCCAATGTTATTATCTAGTAATTTCAGCCTGTTACAATTTGCAATCACTTGCAACTCAATACCACTGCAAGAAGCTATGAAATCCTCATATATTGAGAAAACCCTAACCCTAAGCCATTATAACAGGACTTATGTTCGTTAACAAGTTAACCCTAAAATACTTGATGAGTCAACCAAGGGAAAAACTTGACGAGTCAACATAGGGAAATGTTTGACGTGTCAACTAAAAAATGCTTGACAAGTTAACCCCACGATGAATGAAAAGTGTACAATACTTCCTTGATCAGTCACCATAAGCTACCAATATCCCACTTGGGGACTGATCAAGATCCACACTAAGAAACCTCCCACTTGGAGACTGATCCTGTAGCAACACTGCTACTCCCCAAAAACTCCCACTGGATTGACGTACCTTGGACTCTATTGTTATTTTTATTGGTTTTATTCATGAAGAAAAACCAAAGCTAAAGATGAGTTCAGCTTATCCGTTGTGGCCTTTGTAAACATAGCCGGTGGATTTTCATCTGTATGCATCTTTTCCAACTTTAACTGTCCATTATCCAATACTGACAGAATGAAGTGATTCCTCAACTGTATATGTTTGGTCTTTGAATGCAAGGCATCATTCTTGGAAAGATGAATGGCACTATAGCTATCTGTAAATAGATAATTACCAAGCTATGTTTTTCCCAACTCTTCCATGAAGAACTGTAGCCATATCATCTTCTTAGCTACTTTTGTAGTAGCAACATACTCCACCTCTATAGTGGATAAAGCAACCACATTTTGTAGTCGAGAAACCCAACTCACTGTTGTCCCACCAATAGTAAATACATAGCCTATAGTACTCCACCTACTAGCTATATCTCCTGCCAAATCTGAGTCAACACACTAATACATTTGGGGTCACATTGCGACGGCCATTTGCGACGGCAGGAAAATGTCATGTGGTTTTGCTCTTTTTTTTTCAAATATAGCCCGACACCGTCGCAATTTGCGACGACAATACATTTGTAACTATCGCAATTGCGACGTTGTCGGGATATAAGCGCAAAATTTAAAAGGAACGTTGTCATGTGTGTTTTGAACAGCGCTGTAACCCTCCGCGAAATCACATCACGATATAACGGAAAACAAAATAAGAACGTTGTCATTTTTGTTTTCAACAGCGCCGTAACCCTCCGCGAAATCACATCGGGATATAAGGGCAAAAAAAACAAGAACGTTGTCATTTGTGTTTTCAACAGCGCCGAGAGAGATTCCCTCCGCGAAATCACAGCTACAATTTCTGAGTACGTTGGGTTTATTTTTCTTTTGTCATTATTATGTAATCTGGTATTCAGCTGTTAGAGAGCTAAAATACCCAGAAATGAGGACATATCTATGTTGAATTTATTGTTAGCGGCTTTGGTTATTTAGAAGTTTAATTTTATTTGTTCATCTTTCAAGCACAAACGTTTTGTGGATCGTAACGTCTTCATTGTTTCGGGTATGCAGTGAAACAACCCTAACTTGCAATTGCGATGTTGTTGGGATATAAGGGCAAAAAAAAAAAGGAACGTTGTCATTTGTGTTTTCAACAGCACCGTAACCCTCCGCGAAATCACATCGGGATATAAGGGCAAAAAAAACAAGAACGTTGTCATTTGTGTTTTCAACAGCGCCGAGAGAGATTCCCTCCACGAAATCACAGCTACAATTTCTGAGTACGTTGGGTTTATTTTTCTTTTGTCATTATTATGTAATCTGGTATTCAGCTGTTAGAGAGCTAAAATACCCAGAAATGAGGACATATCTGTGTTGAATTTATTGTTAGCGGCTTTGGTTATTTAGAAGTTTAATTTTATTTGTTCATCTTTCAAGCACAAATGTTTTGTGGACTGTAATGTCTTCATTGTTTCGGGTATGCAATGAAACAGCCCTAACTTGCGACTACCTTCACGGTACTTGTGTACATTATCATGTTGTCTTTACAGTGACTGTCCTCATTCAAGTGGCAATTACACAAGGGACAGTCACTGTGAGATGTCCTCATTTGTGACAAGGACAGTCACACTTAGGACATCTCATAGTGATATTCCCTTGTGTAATTTCCACTTGAATGTATTGCTATTGAACCACATTAATGCTTTTCTTCTTCAACAAATGAGGACAGTCACTGTAAAGACAACATGATAATGTACACAATTACCAAAAAATGATCTTGTTAATTGATGTAACACTTTGTCTTGCTCACTCCCTATCCTTCACTAGGGTCTCTTTAGGCCAATGTTTTGACTTGATAGGGTACTTAACTATCCCTACACTCTTTAGGTATCTCTACCCAAGATCCCACTCCTTCAACTAGTGCACACCAACAAGAAATACAACGAACTCTGCTCAATACCAATCTAGCTACTAGGACACTCCTAGTCTTGTCTTCACAAATTGAAACACATTCAACTAGAACTTTACTCCATGGAGAGGCTGGCCACTAGGACCTCTATTGGTTTCAATATTACTCCTTCACCTATACTTTTCATCAGTACTTCAATCTGGTTCATCAAACCATGCATGCCAATTGCACCCAAAAATAGGCTGCTAGCAATTAGGCCTTTGTCAAGCCTTTTTGTTTATATTAAGCCACCTAAAGGGCTTAGGATTCAGATGCCCTTTATTGAGAACTCCAAGATATCTAAGGTCTTCTCCTCCTAGATTTTTTGTACACCAACTGCTACAGCCATGCCTGAAAACAAGTATTTTGACACAACTTGGATAGTCTGACTAAGAGTTTGTTTTCTTAGCAGCCAAAGAAACTCACCCAATCTTCTAATTTGACTTGGGGCTTCTTTAGATGTGTGTCTACCTCTCCATGAGATTTTAGTTGAAGCAACCAATGCATTCAACTTGTTGTAATCTTCTTGTAATGATTTGTCATCCCTAACTGTGCTCAACTGACTCACCTAGGACATCATTGCAAACATAGAAAATGAGCTTCCCAGGGCCCCTCCTTCCAAACATATAGTACATGGAGTCTCCTCACCCATTCCAAGAGCCCGTACAAAATTGACAATGGAATGATGAGCTAAGACTCCATTTGTTCAACCTGCCTGGTTCAAACCAATGATAGGGTACTTAACAAAAGAATTAACAAACTAGTTGGAATGCTTCAAAACTCAAAAAAAACACAACACAGAATAAAAAAACAACTTGTACTAACTTTTCCAATAGACACTGCGAGCTATCTAATCCATTAATCAACTGAAAACAAAGAAACAAAAAAACTCAAGAATTCACTAAAACCGTGTTACTCTACAAATCTTCTTAATTCCAAATGTTTTTCCCCCCAACCTTTTGCACAGATCGATGGAGGCCTCTTATAGTTGATCTGATGCCTAATTCAATGGTTTCATATAGTTACATAACCATCTTACTCGAAAATGCTCCCTTGCACAAATGTTGTCAATGTTGTGAATGACAACATTGACAACTTGTTACAACCTTTGGGATTTTGGTTCAAAACTTATTGTTCAAACACCATAAGACCCTAACCATGACTTAGTTAGGCTATTTAGACCTCACATAGGCCACTTCTACACTTCTTTGCCCAATTTGACCCCTAAATGCTTCATTCCCACTTTTGCCACAATATTGGTAACTTGGGTACAAATTGGCACTTGCCTTCACAAAGGTCACACATGAGGACATCTCACAGTGATCGATTGTCCCTTGTGTAATTGCCACTTGAATGTATTGCTATTAAACCACATTAATGCTTTTCTTCTTCAACAAATGAGGACAGTCACTCTAAAGACAACATGATAATGTACACTCACTGTAAGGACAGTCACAAATGAGGACATCTCACAGTGACTGTCCCTTGTGTAATTGCCGCTTGAATGTATTGCTATTGAACCACATTAATGCTTTTCTTCTTCAACAAATGAGGACAGTCACTCTAAAGACAACATGATAATGTACACTCACTGTAAGGATAGTCACAAATGAGGACATCTCACAGTGACTGTCCCTTGTGTAATTGCTGCTTGAATTACACAAGGGACAGTCATTGTGAGATGTCCTCATTTGTGACAAGGACAGTCACACATGAGGACATCTCATAGTGATTGTCCCTTGTGTAATTGCCACTTGAATGTATTGCTATTGAACCACATTAATGCTTTTCTTCTTCAACAAATGAGGACAGTCACTCTAAAGACAACAATGTACACTCACTGTAAGGACAGTCACAAATGAGGACATCTCACAGTGACTGTCCCTTGTGTAATTTCCGATTGAATTACATAAGGGACAGTCATTGTGAGATGTCCTCATTTGTGACAAGGATAGTCACACATGAGGACATCTCACAGTGATTGTCCCTTGTGTAATTGTCACTTGAATGTATTGCTATTGAACCACATTAATGCTTTTCTTCTTCAACAAATGAGGACAGTCACTCTAAAGACAACATGATAATGTACACTCACTGTAAGGACAGTCACAAATGAGGACATGTCACAGTGACTGTCCCTTGTGTAATTGCCGCTTGAATTACACAAGGGACAGTCATTGTGAGATGTCCTCATTTGTGACAAGGACAGTCACACATGAGGACATCTCACCGTGATTGTCTGTAATGTCCCCTTTTTGGCTAACTTGGAAAACAGGAACAATTACTCCACTTCTCAGACTTACTCTATCAGATACTTACAATTAAACTAAGTAATGGAGGTTACTTAAGATATCAACCGCTATTTCAGATTCAATCACAATATGTGTGCAAGATGATATTGATACCAATATGTTTAATAGCACTGTCGGATATAATGATATGAAATATGCTATGAATATGATGTTTCCTATCACTTATAGTGATAGTATAATGATGGTATGTCTGATATAAACAATATCGATATACAATCAATAAGTATTGCTTACAGCAATGTATTTGCTGTGTCTGATATGATGATGTAATTATGCAAATGTGTAATATCGCTATGAGTGATATGTTGCTATTTCAGATTCTGAATTATATGCTTGCAACTTCAAATATTGATGCTGTTTCTGACTATCCTTTCTATCTGTGCAATCATGGTGTTGTCTCTGATCTGCAATGATAAACTTGAAACCAAACTGCCAAAGGCAGATGCTCTATTGAGTATATCCAAATATGGATAAGTAAATAAAGTTCTAATGATGCCTTGAGTGACTGACGAGAATGCATTCTTATATTGTCTTTAACAAATGAAGAGATGCTATGAATGAGACGTGTCTTGTTTCTTCCTCCATGTCCCTTTGTTAAGCACACCTTTCCATAATCCGACAGTTCACATAATATTATTTCATTATTTTCTGATCATAGATAACTCCCAGATTGACTCAATATCAAATCTTTTTATGAAGGTAATCTTCCCTAATTGGTAGTGCAACCAGTAGTTAACATCCATTGTGTTTGTATTAGTTTGGTCTAACTATCATTAGTATTTAGTCAATCGATATTAACTCTTGCCTTATCCCATATTGTTATGATGATATCCAATCTTTCTACTCTGATATAAGTCGATATCATTTTCTGATAATTGTCCATTTATTGGTTGATTGCTGGTAATGGAGTTTGATCTTCAAATTGACTTCCATTCCTGTTAATACTTAAGGATACATTGTACTTATTATCCATGACTGATGCCTCATTCATCAATAGCTTGTGATATAATCACTGATGCTTTTGTGTTTCTACAAGATGTGGTTTATCTCAGACAATCGATAATCTTTCAATCCTTTAGTCGATATCCTCCTATGTGGTGTCTATTGATATAGATAGTAGAATTCAATCTAGTTTATGTTATTGTCATGATAACATAGGAAGTGATGGTGCATATTTGCTAGCGGGTCTTCATGTTTGATATTGCTTTATCGGATATGTCATTGTCTAAACTTGTGCAATTAATGATTATTTATAATATATGAATGGTTATCCTTCTTGCTTATCAATACATCTTCTGAAACCCATAGCGACCTATCCCTTATTCATATCATGTTGATCTTGACTTCATAGTATTTGGTTCATTAATCATCCTCTCATGGTATCGATGTGTAATGACTAGTGATTGTTGTATCACTTCTTCATTCCTCATCGTGATAGATAATGCAGATGTTTAATGTAGATGTATATCGATTATAGATATTCGATATTGCTTTAAACGTTATTATTATTATTATTATTATTAATGTTATTGTTATTATTAAATATTATAATTAATGATGTTAGTAATATTAATAATATTATAATAAATATTATTATAGTGATAACATATTGTTTTATATTGAGAGGTTTATTAATATTATTTATATATTAAAATTATTATATCAATAATTGATTTAATATTATTACTTAATATATTATTATAATATAATATATATAATTTATTAATAATTATTTATTATTAATTTATATTATAATTATAATCATAATTATATTATTTATTAATATTTTAATATTATTTAATTAACATATTACTTATTATGCTAACTATATATTATTATTATCTTTTGATAATAATTATATATTATTGTTATATACCGTTAATAATAGATTATTATATATCATCTAATCATTTTATTATTATACTAAGTTCAATATGTCACGGCTCATGACATTGTCCCTTGTGTAATTGCCACTTGAATGTATTGCTATTGAACCACATTAATGCTTTTCTTCTTCAACAAATGAGGACAGTCACTCTAAAGACAACATGATAATGTACACTCATTGTAAGGACAGTCACAAATGAGGACATCTCACAGTGACTGTCCCTTGTGTAATTGCCACTTGAATTACACAAGGGACAGTCATTGTGAGATGTCCTCATTTGTGACAAGGACAGTCACACATGAGGACATCTCACAGTGATTGTCCCTTGTGTAATTGCCACTTGAATGTATTGCTATTCAACCACATTAATGCTTTTCTTCTTCAACAAATGAGGACAGTCACTCTAAAGACACCATGATAATGTACACTCACTGTAAGGACAGTCACAAATGAGGACATCTCATAGTGACTGTCCCTTGTGTAATTGCCACTTGAATGTATTGCTATTCAGCCACATTAATGCTTTTCTTCTTCAACAAATGAGGATAGTCACTCTAAGGACAACATGATAATGTACACTCACTGTAAGTGTACATTATCATGTTGTATTACAAATGGACCTTATGTTGGTCGGGATATAAGTGCAAAAAAAAAAAGGAACGTTGTCATTTGTGTTTTCAACAGCGCCGAGAGAGATTCCCTCTGCGAAATCAAGCGGGTTATCATTTGTGTTTTGAACAAAGCGGGTTGTCATTTGTGTTTTGAACAGCACCGAGAGAGATTCCCTCCGCGAAATCAAGCGGGTTGTCATTTGTGTTTTCAACAGCGCCGAGAGAGATTCCCTCCGCAAAATCACAGCTACAATTTCTGAGTACGTTGGGTTTATTTTTCTTTTGTCATTATTATTTAATCTGGTATTCAGCTGTTAGAGAGCTAAAATACCCAGAAATGAGGACATATCTGTGTTGAATTTATTGTTAGCGGCTTTGGTTATTTAGAATGCTTCCCCACAATACTTAATTACACAAGGGACAGTCACTGTGAGATGTCCTCATTTGTGACAAGGACAGTCACACATGAGGACATCTCACAGTGACTGTCCCTTGTGTAATTGCCACTTGAATGTATTGCTATTCAACCACATTTATGGGCCCGTTTGGACCACGACACACAGTAGCATCTACAGAGAAGAATATCCCAGGTGTAACAAGCTGTAAGAATATACCAACAGTTCTAAGAAGTTCCCTAGCACGTAGTAGCATCTACAGAGAAGAATATACAACATGAGGGCAGCCACTGTAAAGACAACATGATAATGTACACTCATTGTATGTGTACATTATCATGTTGTCTTTACAGTGACTGACCTCATTCAAGTGGCAATTACACAAGGGACAGTCACTGTGAGATGTCCTCATTTGTGACAAGGACAGTCACACATGAGGATATCTCACAGTGACTGTCCCTTGTGTAAGCCACTTGAATGTATTGCTATTCAACCACATTTATGGGCCCGTTTGGACCACGGCACACAGTAGCATCTACAGAGAAGAATATCCCAGGTGTAACAAGTTGTAAGAATATACCAACAGTTCTAAGAAGTTCCCTAGCACATAGTAGCATCTTCTAATTGTCTATACCACTTCACAAGGTATTGTTTGCACACATTGTTTTTGGTTCTTTTGATGACCCTTGTTTTGAAATTGCTATTAGGCCTTGTAGCTTATATGTTTTGACTGCTGGAGAGCTTCTAAAGCTAAGCAAGAAGACCATTGCACGAGTTATAGCCGCGCACTCAGGTTTGAAAATTGTATATTTTTTAAGCTAATGTATATTTTAATCCTTTTGCCATGTCATGTAATATGTCTTGCCTTGTAGCTTATATGTTTTGAAATTGCTGTTAGGCCTTGTAGCTTATATGTTTTGATTGCTAGAGAGCTTCTAGAGCTAAGCAAGAAGGCCTTGTAGCTTATATGTTTTGTGTACTTTTGACAATTTTGCTTAGTCACTGAAAGTTGTAGACCGAAGTTTTCATAGCCCAATTTTTGCTTCCTGCGAAGAACGATCATGTCAGATAATATAAGTGAAGAACAAAATAGGGAGACAATCGCTAGATTGTGGTCTAACTTGAAAAGAAAAGGTGATGGAAAATGTTATTGTCCCTGCAAAATTTGTAAGGGCTTAAACCGTAGAAGATTGCTAATCAAAACAGTTAAGAGACATTGTAGGGAGAATGGTCACATTGAAGGGGGGCATGACTATCATCCACTGGTAAGTTGTTCATTATATCATTTTAACAATTTATATACATATGAAATCACTTGATGATGAGTTGAAGATCATGGTTTATTTATGTTAATCAATTTTATATAGGTTGATCTCCCCAGGGAAGTACATGATATGGAGGAACATGGGGGTGCGAATATCCATGGAGCATACTGGTACGGAGCTGGCAGCATTGATACGGTGACTAGGGCATCGTTTAATGGTGGTATTGTGTTTTCCCGTATTTAGGGCATCGGCCTTTTGAAGCATTGCCTTCATCTTTCTTAAGTCTGAGTTTTAAGTTTGTTTATCTCTCTCGGTGCTGTTGAAAATACAAATGACAACGTTCTTGTTTGTTTTGCCCTTATATCCCGATGTGATTTCGCGGAGGGTTACGGCGCTGTTGAAAACACAAATGAAAACACAAATCCCTTGTGTAATTGCCACTTGAAGGAGGACAGTCACTGTAAAGACAACATGATAATGTACACTTACAGCCCGTGTACATTATCATTGTGTCTTTAGAGTGACTATCCTCATTTGTTGAAGAAGAAAAGCATTAATGTGGTTGAATAGCAATACATTCAAGTGGCAATCACACAAGGGACAGTCACTGTGAGATGTCCTCATTTGTGACTGTCCTTACAGTGAGTGTACATTATCATGTTGTCTTTAGAGTGACTGTCCTCATTTGTTGAAGAAGAAAAGCATTAATGTGGTTCAATAGCAATACATTCAAGTGGCAATTACACAAGGGACAATCGATCACTGTGAGATGTCCTCATGTGTGACTATCCTTGTCACAAATGACTATCCTTGTAAAGACAACATGATAATGTACACATACAATGAGTGTACATTATCATGTTGTCTTTACAGTGGCTGCCCTCATGTTGTATATTCTTCTCTGTAGATGCTACTATGTGCTAGGGAACTTCTTAGAACTGTTGGTATATTCTTACAACTTGTTACACCTGGGATATTCTTCTCTGTAGATGCTATTGTGTGCCGTGGTCCAAACAGGCCCATAAATGTGGTTGAATAGCAATACATTCAAGTGGCAATTACACAAGGGATAGTCACTGTGAGATGTCCTCATGTGTGACTGTCCTTGTCACAAATGAGGACATCTCACAGTGACTGTCCCTTGTGTAATTGCCACTTGAAGGAAAAAAGCATTAATGTGGTTCAATAGCAATGTATTCAAGCGGCAATTACACAAGGGATAATCACTCTGAGATTTCCTCATTTGTGACTATCCTTACAGTGAGTGTACATTATCATGTTGTCTTTACAGTGACTGTCCTCATTTGTTGAAGGAAAAAAGCATTAATGTGGTTCAATAGTGATGCAGAGTAGTCAGGGCTTTTAGAATATACAAATATACATCCTTAACTCTCATTCCACCAAGGAAGAAGGAATTCCAATGGTTGAAACGTGAGTTAAGGTCTTTACATCAGTCAAACCCTGAAAATGAGGGTTTGTAAACAATGCACAGAAAATTTGAAATAACTTAGATATAAAACAAAGAGAATCAATCAAACCAACTTCCAAAGCATCAGATGTCACTATTACAACTTCCAGGCAAATTTTATCATCCAACCACCATCCGTACAGCCGTACAGAGTTCATTTTTCACCAGAAATGCACTAAAACAGGGTTATTTTTATTTTTTATGAAAGCAAAATGATTACAATACTGGTTCTCTGTCTGTCTTCGACCATTTGAAGCCTAAAATAGGCTCTCCAAATGTTGGTTCAACCATCTAGGTGGTTAGAACAGTTTATCCAACAAATGTCAACTTTGTTAAGCAACTTTTAAAGTTGCATTACAACTTTGCAAACAACTTTGCCGAGAAGGTTAAAAATGTGTTGTGAAACTTTAGGAACCTTATTAAAGTTATTTTGGACCTTCAAACTTCTTAACAACATCTAAAAGACACCTAATAAACACTTACTATGCTCATTTCATCCAAGGACTCAAAAGATGCCCAAGGTTTATAAGTCACCAAGGGGTCTTGTGTCCAACAAGTGGATGTTTATAAGGAGATAAGATCAATCCTTAATATTTATTACAAACCAAGAAAACATCTAAAACTCCTATTCTAATTTATTGTCATTCAAAAAGACTCTGATTTGTCATTCAAAAAGACTCTGATTTGTCAATCAAAAGGACCTTTCACCAGTCAATCCTTCAAAGCTCCAAGGTGAAAATCTTATGTTCCAATTGATAGGATTTGACTCCTTGGCTTCATGGCAACTTCCTTCAATCATGGTGTCTTTGGCTTGCATTAGGGATGCCCCTGCATCAAATAGCAATGCATTCAAGTGGCAATTACACAAGGGACAGTACATGCCCATTAAAGTTGGTGTTTTGTTATCCAGCATGACAATGGAGACAACATACTCTGTGTCAATTTTACTGATCAAATTTCCCTCCGCCAGGCAAAGCAACAATCTGGGTATGATAAGGTGAAATTTTGTAGTCCTTTTGGGTATGATAACAGTTCCAGTTTCCAATAAGATGGTTCATTTTTATAATCTAGCTTCAATTTCTCTTGTGAAAATCTTTTTTTCATTTTATGGGTGGTAAAATATAATTATTATGCTAGAGGTGTGTACTTATGGATGATAATGAAACAAAATGATAAGATTTAAGACTCTTGTTTTTTTTTTAAATAGCAATTTAAGTTTCCTTCTATTATAAATTACTGTTTTTCTATTTTTTAATGTATCTTTCCAAATCTTTTATATCAATTTTATTTATGAAATATAAATATATTAATAATGTTTTAGTGTTTTTAGGATTAGTTTATATCAATTCTATGTATCATCATTCGTCATTCAATTGTCAGTATTATTAATTTAGACTGTGCAATTGTAGAACTACTCGAATATGGGTTGGATGGATACTCAAGCAGGGGAACCCTCCTCAAATATCTCAAGCAGTGAACTTGGAAAAATGTGTCCTGAAGGAACCCTTTCCATCAGAGAGATAAAAGTACAAACAAGTAAAAGAAGCAGGCTCTGCAAATATGTTTTTGAGAAGAAAAATGATAGATTATTCGAGTATGGTTCATGAGGTATATCTAAAAAGACATTTTTTTTCTTATTATAATAAAAGAGGAAGTTGTGAATGTCAAAGTTGAGTGAAACAAAAATTATTTTCATCAAATTTTATTAGGCTTGCTTTTGGGAATAGTTTCTTACAATATTGCTATTAAGATTTTTATTGTGTAGTTTTTAGATTAGGTTTATAAAATTATATTTCATGAGTAGTGATTCATATTAATCAATTAACGATACTTTTGGAAGGTATTTTCAATGTGTCAAATTTTGATATTTTTACAAGAATTAGATTGTGTAATTTTTTTAATTAAAGTCATTGACTCATATTTCATAAATAATAGTTCTCATGAATCCATCTCTTATAAGATTGAATAGTCTATTTAGGAAGTATTTCTGATAGTATGTCAAATTATGATATTACTATTACCATTAGATTGCATGGCTTTGAAGTCAACCTCGTTGACCCATATTCTTCTCTGTAGATGCTACTATGTGCTAGGGAACTTCTTAGAACTGTTGGTATATTCTTACAACTTGTTACACCTGGGATATTCTTCTCTGTAGATGCTACTATGTGCCGCGGTCCAAACAGGCCCATAAATGTGGTTGAATAGCAATACATTCAAGTGGCAATTACACAAGGGACAGTCACTGTGAGATGTCCTCATGTGTGACTGTCCTTGTCACAAATGAGGACATCTCACAGTGACTGTCCCTTGTGTAATTTCCACTTGAATGAGGACAGTCACTGTAAAGACAACATGATAATGTACACTTACAGCCCGTGTACATTATCATGTTGTCTTTAGAGTGACTATCCTCATTTGTTGAGGAAGAAAAGCATTAATGTGGCTGAATAGCGATACATTCAAGTGGCAATCACACAAGGGACAGTCACTGTGAGATGTCCTCATTTGTGACTGTCCTTACAGTGAGTGTACATTATCATGTTGTCTTTAGAGTGACTGTCCTCATTTGTTGAAGAAGAAAAGCATTAATGTGGTTCAATAGCAATACATTCAAGTGGCAATTACACAAGGGACAATCGATCACTGTGAGATGTCCTCATGTGTGACTATCCTTGTCACAAATGAGGACATCTCACAATGACTGTCCCTTGTGTAATTCAAGTGGCAATTACACAAGGGACAGTCACTGTGAGATGTCCTCATTTGTGACTGTCCTTACAATGAGTGTACATTATCATGTTGTCTTTAGAGTGACTGTCCTCATTTGTTGAAGAAGAAAAGCATTAATGTGGTTCAATAGCAATACATTCAAGTGGCAATTACACAAGGGACAATCGATCACTGTGAGATGTCCTCATGTGTGACTATCCTTGTCACAAATGAGGACATCTCACAATGACTGTCCCTTCTGTAATTGCCACTTGAATGAGGACAATCACTGTAAAGACAACATGATAATGTACACATACAATGAGTGTACATTATCATGTTGTCTTTACAGTGGCTGCCCTCATGTTGTATATTCTTCTCTGTAGATGCTACTATGTGCTAGGGAACTTCTTAGAACTGTTGGTATATTCTTACAACTTGTTACACCTGGGATATTCTTCTCTGTAGATGCTATTGTGTGTCGTGGTCCAAACGGGCCCATAAATGTGGTTGAATAGCAATACATTCAAGTTACAATTACACAAGGGACAGTCACTGTGAGATGTCCTCATGTGTGACTATCCTTGTCACAAATGAGGACATCTCACAGTGACTGTCCCTTGTGTAATTAAGTATTGTGGGGAAGCATTCTAAATAACCAAAGCCGCTAACAATAAATTCAACACAGATATGTCCTCATTTCTGGGTATTTTAGCTCTCTAACAGCTGAATACCAGATTAAATAATAATGACAAAAGAAAAATAAACCCAACGTACTCAGAAATTGTAGCTGTGATTTTGCGGAGGGAATCTCTCTCGGCGCTGTTGAAAACACAAATGACAACCCGCTTGATTTCGCGGAGGGAATCTCTCTCGGTGCTGTTCAAAACACAAATGACAACCCGCTTTGTTCAAAACACAAATGATAACCCGCTTGATTTCGCGGAGGGAATCTCTCTCGGCGCTGTTGAAAACACAAATGACAACGTTCCTTTTTTTTTTTGCACTTATATCCCGACCAACATAAGGTCCATTTGTAATACAACATGATAATGTACACTTACAGTGAGTGTACATTATCATGTTGTCCTTAGAGTGACTATCCTCATTTGTTGAAGAAGAAAAGCATTAATGTGGCTGAATAGCAATACATTCAAGTGGCAATTACACAAGGGACAGTCACTATGAGATGTCCTCATTTGTGACTGTCCTTACAGTGAGTGTACATTATCATGGTGTCTTTAGAGTGACTGTCCTCATTTGTTGAAGAAGAAAAGCATTAATGTGGTTGAATAGCAATACATTCAAGTGGCAATTACACAAGGGACAATCACTGTGAGATGTCCTCATGTGTGACTGTCCTTGTCACAAATGAGGACATCTCACAATGACTGTCCCTTGTGTAATTCAAGTGGCAATTACACAAGGGACAGTCACTGTGAGATGTCCTCATTTGTGACTGTCCTTACAGTGAGTGTACATTATCATGTTGTCTTTAGAGTGACTGTCCTCATTTGTTGAAGAAGAAAAGCATTAATGTGGTTCAATAGCAATACATTCAAGTGGCAATTACACAAGGGACAATCGATCACTGTGAGATGTCCTCATGTGTGACTATCCTTGTCACAAATGAGGACATCTCACAATGACTGTCCCTTCTGTAATTGCCACTTGAATGAGGACAGTCACTGTAAAGACAACATGATAATGTACACATACAATGAGTGTACATTATCATGTTGTCTTTACAGTGGCTGCCCTCATGTTGTATATTCTTCTCTGTAGATGCTACTATGTGCTAGGGAACTTCTTAGAACTGTTGGTATATTCTTACAACTTGTTACACCTGGGATATTCTTCTCTGTAGATGCTACTGTGTGCTGGGGTCCAAACGGGCCCATAAATGTGGTTGAATAGCAATACATTCAAGTGGCAATTACACAAGGGACAGTCACTGTGAGATGTCCTCATGTGTGACTGTCCTTGTCACAAATGAGGACATCTCACAGTGACTGTCCCTTGTGTAATTGCCACTTGAATGAGGACAGTCACTGTAAAGACAACATGATAATGTACACAAGTACCGTGAAGGTAGTTGCAAGTTACGGCTGTTTCATTGCATACCCGAAACAATGAAGATGTTACGGTCCACAAAACGTTTGTGCTTGAAAGATGAACAAATAAAATTAAACTTCTAAATAACCAGAGCCGCTAACAATAAATTCAACACAGATATGTCCTCATTTCTGGGTATTTTAGCTCTGTAACAGCTGAATACCAGATTACATAATAATGACAAAAGAAAAATAAACCCAACGTACTCAGAAATTGTAGCTGTGATTTCGCGGAGGGAATCTCTCTCGGCACTGTTGAAAATACAAATGACAACGTTTCTCTACATTATCATGTTGCCTTTACAGTGACTGTCCCTTGTGTAATTGCCACTTGAAGGAGGACAGTCACTGTAAAGACAACATGATAATGTACACTTACAGCCCGTGTACATTATCATGTTGTCTTTAGAGTGACTATCCTCATTTGTTGAAGAAGAAAAGCATTAATGTGGCTGAATAGCAATACATTCAAGTGGCAATCACACAAGGGACAGTCACTGTGAGATGTCCTCATTTGTGACTGTCCTTACAGTGAGTGTACATTATCATGTTGTCTTTAGAGTGACTGTCCTCATTTGTTGAAGAAGAAAAGCATTAATGTGGTTCAATAGCAATACATTCAAGTGGCAATTACACAAGGGACAATCGATCACTGTGAGATGTCCTCATGTGTGACTGTCCTTGTCACAAATGAGGACATCTCACAATGACTGTCCCTTGTGTAATTCAAGTGGCAATTACACAAGGGACAGTCACTGTGAGATGTCCTCATTTGTGACTGTCCTTACAATGAGTGTACATTATCATGTTGTCTTTAGAGTGACTGTCCTCATTTGTTGAAGAAGAAAAGCATTAATGTGGTTCAATAGCAATACATTCAAGTGGCAATTACACAAGGGACAATCGATCACTGTGAGATGTCCTCATGTGTGACTATCCTTGTCACAAATGAGGACATCTCACAATGACTGTCCCTTCTGTAATTGCCACTTGAATGAGGACAGTCACTGTAAAGACAACATGATAATGTACACATACAATGAGTGTACATTATCATGTTGTCTTTACAGTGGCTGCCCTCATGTTGTATATTCTTCTCTGTAGATGCTACTATGTGCTAGGGAACTTCTTAGAACTGTTGGTATATTCTTACAACTTGTTACACCTGGGATATTCTTCTCTGTAGATGCTACTGTGTGCTGGGGTCCAAACGGGCCCATAAATGTGGTTGAATAGCAATACATTCAAGTGGCAATTACACAAGGGACAGTCACTGTGAGATGTCCTCGTGTGACTGTCCTTGTCACAAATGAGGACATCTCACAGTGACTGTCCCTTGTGTAATTGCCACTTGAATGAGGACAGTCACTGTAAAGACAACATGATAATGTACACAAGTACCGTGAAGGTAGTTGTAAGTTACGGCTGTTTCATTGCATACCCGAAACAATGAAGATGTTACGGTCCAGAAAATGTTTGTTCTTGAAAGATGAACAAATAAAATTAAACTTCTAAATAACCAGAGCCGCTAACAATAAATTCAACACAGATATGTCCTCATTTCTGGGTATTTTAGCTCTGTAACAGCTGAATACCAGATTACATAATAATGGCAAAAGAAAAATAAACCCAACGTACTCAGAAATTGTAGCTGTGATTTCGCGGAGGGAATCTCTCTCGGCACTGTTGAAAATACAAATGACAACGTTTCTCTACATTATCATGTTGCCTTTACAGTGACTGTCCCTTGTGTAATTGCCACTTGAAGGAGGACAGTCACTGTAAAGACAACATGATAATGTACACTTACAGCCCGTGTACATTATCATGTTGTCTTTAGAGTGACTATCCTCATTTGTTGAAGAAGAAAAGCATTAATGTGGCTGAATAGCAATACATTCAAGTGGCAATTACACAAGGGACAGTCACTGTGAGATGTCGTCATTTGTGACTATCCTTACAGTGAGTGTACATTATCATGTTGTCTTTAAAGTGACTGTCCTCATTTGTTGAAGGAAAAAAGCATTAATGTGGTTCATTAGCAATGTATTCCCAGCATCTGTACCTGCATCTCTCTTATATACTACAAGTTACTTGCCATCAGAAATTGCAGTTCCCTCACGTGACATTGATGGTGAAGTGTTCTTTTCAAAACCATCATCTGTGGTTACCAATGCTCCTGTTTTAGGCAATAAGTTTGTTGCATTCCATGAGCCATTGGTCAAGTTTCTTCTACGAGCTTCTGATGCCTCAAAATCTAAGCAGCACCTACGCATGCCTCGTTGTGGTTGATTATCATTCTGTACATGAATTATAATGAGTAATCAGTTTTGGGCCTTGGAATCTTGTATGTAACATGCACAGGCATTTCATGGCTAAATGAATCTATTTAAAAGCATCAACTTTTCTTACATGATGCTGGATACATAAGTAGAACAAGCGTATATCAAATTGGAAGCAATCAGAACTCCACAATGACATATTATTTAGAGTACTCTTCAGTTTAAGTAATAATGCATATATTGACACTGTAAAGACAACATGATAATGTACACTCACTGTAAAGACAACATGATAATGTACACTCACTGTAAGGACAGTCACAAATGAGGACATCTCACAGTGACTGTCCCTAGTGTAATTGCCACTTGAATGTATTGCTATTCAGCCACATTAATGCTTTTCTTCTTCAACAAATGAGGATAGTCACTGTAAAGACAACATGATAATGTACACTCACAGTGAGTGTACATTATCATGTTGTCTTTACAGTGACTATCCTCATTTGTTGAAGAAGAAAAGCATTAATGTGGCTGAATAGCAATACATTCAAGTGGCAATTACACTAGGGACAGTCACTGTGAGATGTCCTCATTTGTGACTGTCCTTACAGTGAGTGTACATTATCATGTTGTCTTTACAGTGGCTGTCCTCATTTGTTGAAAGAAAAAAGCATTAATGTGGTTCATAAGCAATGTATTAAATTATTTTTTTTTTTTTAATCCACCCACGGGCGTCGCAATTGCGACGGAAACCCGTCGCAATGCGATGCAGGCGCCCGTCGCAATTGCTTGGGAGGTCCGTCGCGATTGCGACGGCCCTCCGAAGCCATGCGACGGGGGGGCGACGGCCATGCCGCTTCTTAAATCTTAGCCACATTGCGACGGATAGGTGTCGCAATTGCGACGGATACCCATAGACGTCGCAATTTGCGACTAAAAAATAGCGACGTCTATGGGTGTTGCTATTGCGACACATAGCTGTCGCAATTGCGACACATAGCCGTCGCAAAATGACCCAAAATGTATTAGTGACATGGCCTTGTATAGTAGTAGTATATCCCCCAAAGTGTAAACACTTAATGAATGTACCTCTCAAATATCTGAGAATCCATTTGACTACATTCCAATGCTCAATCCCAGGGTGACTCATATACTTGCTAATGACTACTATTGCATGTGCAATATCTGGCCTAGTACATACCATAGCATACATTAAGCTCCCTACAACTGAAGCATAAAATATCTTGGACATTTTTGCCTCATCTTTTGGTGTCTTTGGACACATCGCCTTAGTCAATTTCAAATGACCAAGCAAAGATGTGTTGATAGCTTTGGCATTCTCCATAGAGAAACATTGCAACACCTTCTCAATATAATCATCCTGAGATAAAGTCAATCTCCTATTTGTCCTATCTCTGGAAATTTTCATACCAAGGATTTGTTTTGCGGCCTCCAAATCCTTCATAGAAAATGAATGTGCTAACTGTTGTTTCAACCCCTTAATGTGATCCATGTTTGACCCTGCTACAAGCATATCATCAACATATAAACATAAAATAATGTAGTTGTCATCATCTATCCTCTTAAAATAAAAACAATGGTCTGAATTACACTGACTATAGCCATACTCAGCCATAAAGCTATCAAATTTAATATACCATTGTCCAGGTGCTTGTTTCAAGCCATATAAACTTTTCTGCAATCTGCACACTAAATTCTCCTTACCCTTGACCTCAAAACCTTGTGGTTGTTGCATATATACTTCTTCTTCTAAATCACCATGGAGAAAAACTATTTTAACATCAAGTTGTTCCAAATGAAAATCTTCAATAGCCACAATACTTAAAATAATGCGTATAGAAGTTATTTTTACAACTGGAGAAAAGATCTCATCAAAATCAATGCCCCTTTTCTGTGCAAATCCCTTTACAACTAACCTAGCTTTAAATATTTTCTTACCTCCATCCTCCTCTTTCAACCTATAAACCCATTTATTGGGTAATGCCTTTTTACTTGCAGGCAACTTACATAATTCCCAAGTCTGATTTTTACCCCATGACGAATGAAAAGTGTATAGTACTTCCCTGATTAGTCGCCATAAACGAACACATACATTTTTCAAGAACTAAAAAAATGATTTGTAATACATGTATTTAATCTAGCTTTTATTCATAGAAATGTGTATGTACTTTTCTTTTTTAACATAATGTGTACATGTTCAAAATCTGTGTGTTTTGTTCTCATTTTTTGGGGGTGAGTGGCCATATTTTTGTTCACATACCCTTACATGGAAAACCTAATGAGGAAAAAATGATTTTGATAATATCTTGCACAACTTATGAAAAGTAGTACAAGAGGCTCACTACCAGACTTGAAGCTATGACACACTATCTTAGGACAAGATGCAAATGACTTGCATATTGAAGATCACTTCTTTAAGAAAAGATACAAGAAAACATAGAAGATATTTCGTATCTCAAAATAGGATACATGAAATGAGTTATAATGAATAAGCCTTAAACATATTGCTTCCAACATTCTCCCTTGAATGTAGCTTCTCTTGACCCACTGCCTCAAGTAATCATTTGACAACTACACACCAATACTTTGAAAATAATTATATCTTCCCTTTATACCATATATATCATCATAAACCATAATTAAGTCATCTATAATGGGGTACAAGGGCTAGTCACAACAAGTTGACCACCAAAAATTGATTATGATAAAATCAATCCTATCCAAGAGATAGAGAGAACCTAAAGAATCATAAAACAAATATCCAAAGTGATCCCAAACATCACAAACACTTGGAACACATCCTCCAAATTCAAAAATAGGGTAATGTGTAACAACAATTGGTCGGCCAAACAATATATTCAACATAGAAAGGTGAGAACTACAACCAAATCAACACATTATCTAATGCAACTAGGAAGCTGACATGATCAAAAGAACAAACCCTATTAGTTAGATAGCCACAAATAACATTGAAAAGAAACTCTAGACACAATACAACACTAGAGTACTCAATTACTACTATGCAGATCACATAGAGATGTTCCTTGAACATGCAACATCATTCCAAAGAACATATTTCATGTTTACTTAAAAATCTAATCTTCTACAATCAATATGACATAGAGTTATTCATAATTATATGGCCAAGAAGAACACAATTATGAAGTATGTATCATCAAAAACATACTTGCGGTACACCTTTTTTAGATAATTTTGTATAAACACTCAAATTGCAAACAAATCACATACACCCGAGATACCAACTACAACATCAAGGAGATTGAAAGGTGGGAGTGCAACATCCATATAATAGACAATATATGTTCCAAACCAAAAGGTCGTGTCAATAACTATGGAGGGGTGTGGAGAATTCTTCTAGCTAGCTACCAGAGCACTTCTTTGCAAATACATCTTAAATTATCAAAACACCTTTTTAGAATCAATTAATCATCAAGAGAAACAAGAGAGATACTACAACATTCTATAGAAACATACAACCATCCATACTAGTGTCATTCTTCTAATCCCCATCTTAATAATGTTGTGTTGTTAATCTTTATCTCAACAATGTCACTCTTCTAATCCTAATTTCAATTTCAAGTCTAATCACCAACACACAGAGGGGTTGAAATATTTGTTACTTCAACACTTCTAATTAGAAACACAACATATCACAATACTAGAGTAGCAATACATCCCACCTTCAAAAAACTCTCCACATATTCATAATTATATCACCATCACAATCATCAATAACACCATCCTTTCAAAAAAATATTCACATCTTCACAACCATATCAAAAGTGGGTTGATATCACAATCATCAATGACACCATCACATATCATAGTGTCACAACTAAAAAATCAAAATAAGCAGAGGGTTGACACAGAAGGTCCACACCATAATACATATTGACAAACTATAAACTTCAAGTAGGAAAAGAGTTGGCATCAATGACAACATCAACTACTAACAATCTTCCCCTTTATCATTGATGGAAACACTCATCATCATCTATTTCTTGTTACAAAAGCTCTTCCCAAACTGTCCCCCGCTGACATCAAGGGCAAAGGTCCAAGGCTTTCATGGAATTCTACACATGTGAAACTTGTCATATTTGTTCTTTTCGTCATACTATTTCCTTATGTCAGCAACAACTAATTAGACCACGTACTCCCCTAGAGAAGTAGATCTCATTTGTTAAAGAGACAAAGGATGCACCTTGAAATTCTCCCCCTAGGAAGATGCACTATCTTATGCATCTAATTAGTAGTGGCAATAACCTCTAGCTTCTCCTAGAGATACTCAAAAGTATCCTTAAAGAGCGTCTTTGCGAAGATATCTACAATTTGATCCTTTATAGGAATATACTCCAACATAACCTCTTGTTCTACAAAATTCTCACTCAAAAAATAATATCAGATAGAAATGTGCTTGGTCCTTGAATGCATCACTAAATTCTTTGAAATGTTATAACACTTGTATTCTCATGTAGACACCTAAAAATGTCTCATGCTTGCAAGCAACAATTTCACTAACATTCCTCTTAAGTTATTAAATAATATTTACTATTAATTAATTGTGTCCTACTATAATCTAAATTCAAAATTATCTATTTTCTATAATTTTATAATTAAGTGATTTTAATTAATTACCTTAATTATTAATTGTCCAATCAAATATTTCATCAATTATTCATCTATAATATAATTAAATAATTAAATATCATTTAATTATATTGTATCTCATTATAACTAATTAAATAAAATATATTGTTTAATCAATATTCCCTCTTTCTAATTATTATATTTGTGTAATAATCAAATCAAATCCCTTTCACAATTAAATAAATTATATTTATTTAATTAAACTAATTGTTCCTCTCTCATAAACAAATAAGAAAGTATTTATTTATAATTCCCACATGTGCAAGTAAATAAATTCTTTTATTTATTTAATCATGATTTATTCTTCCTAAGCTAACTTATACTAACTTTTTGTTCACCCATCAATTATAATTCTTAACTATGTAATCCACATTGTTAATTCCTCCCTCAACAATCAATTAACAATTTAATCTATTTCCTGTCAATCCTCCAATCAAGGCAGTCTAGCAGAGTTGAACTTCTACTCACTTTGAGTTAACTCTTTCCTCTCATCAGTCAGTCCTCCAATCAAGGTAGTAAAGGAAGTTGAAATCCTACTCACTTTGAGTTAACTCTTTCCCCTCATCAAGTCAATCCTCCAATCAAGGCAATCAAGGAAAGTTGAACTCCTAATCACTTTGAGTTAACTCTTTCCATTTCATAATTCAATCCTCCAATCAAGGCAATCAAGAAGAGTTGAACTCCTACTCATTTTGAGTTAACTCTTTCCACTCATTAAGTCAATCCACCAATCAAGGAAGTCAAACATAGTTGAACTCATACTCACTGAGTTAATTCTTTCCATCTCATAAGCCAATCCTCCAATCAAGACAGTCAAGCAGAGTTGAACTCCTACTCACTTTGAGTTCAACTCTTCAATCACAACAAATCAACCCAATCATGGATTCTTGATTGAAACCCCTAAAAATCTTATAAATAGATAACTAAATTGTGATTTAAAAAAACCACAATTGCTTTGAATTCTTATGCTAGCATGATCTTGAGCTCAATTATGAGGGCCCACATTTCATTCAAGAAGGAGGACAATAGGGAAGGTTTGCATATTCATGTTTTTAAATTTATTTCATTATGTTTGAATGATTATGCTTGTTTTGTTTTCATTGTTTCCTTTTTTATTATTGGGAATACTAATTGCTTTAACAATCTGTTTGTGGTTGAGCTATTTGATGTTATTATAGGTTTCTATTGATCCTATTATACCCGATTACATCTCACACAAAATTTTGATGGGCTCATCATACATCACCTTGATGTCCTTCAAAGTCTACTTCATCCACAAAAATTGAGAGTAATATAAGAAGTTGCAACAATATATTTAGCTTCTGCTATGGATAAGGACATTGAATCTCGCTTCTTGCAGAACAAAGAGACCAAGTTATCTCCCAAGAAAATTAAATTGCTACTGATACTACTCCTATCATCCACATAACTAGCCTAATTAGCATTAGATTAGACATTCAATGAGAAATTGATATCATTTATGTACCACAAGCCATTATTTGGAGTTTCCTTGATATATCTTAATATCCTTTTGACAAGCTTCTCATGTGACTATGTAGGATTGGCTTTATATCTTTCAACTAAGCATATTGAATGCATTATATTATGTCCAGAAAAAGTCAAATACAATGATCCTCAATCAGAGACCTATACAGAGTCTAATCAGCTAGACAAAACTCATCATCTTTGTTCAAACTACAACCAGTATCCATAGGAGTACTCACTAGTTTTGAATCCTCCATACCAAACTTTTCCAACATTTCCTTGACATGCTTAGCCTAAAAAATAAAGAAACCATTATTCATCTAAGTAACTTGAAGCCCAAAGAAGAATAAAAACTCACCAATCATAGACATTTCAAAGTCCCTTTACATTTATTTTCCAAAATTCTTGTATATAGCATCATCTCCAGCAAAGATGACATCATCAACATACACCACAACTATAATTTTTTTTCTTCCTAAACCTTAATATAAAGATTTCTTTCTACAATACCTTTCTTGAATCCTTGTTGTAGTAATTACTTATTTAGCCATGCATACCAAGCCTTGGGGACTTGTTTGAGACCACACAAAGACTTTTACTTTTTAAACCATGTCTATTTTTTTACAACTAAAATCCACTAGGATACTCTATGTAGACTTCTTCTTAATCACCATGCAAAAAGGTCAATATGTCATCCATATGATGATCGTTAACATTCTTGTAAGCAACAAAGTCAAGAAATGTCCTAATTCCCTCCATCCTAGCTACTAGAGAAAATGTCTCTTCAAATTCAATTCATTCAATTTGTAAATAATCCTTGTAGACCAATCTCACCATGTTCCTTCTCACTTCTTCTTCATTCAACTTGTTATAGAATGCCCTTTTTTTTTCAATAATATTCTTATCTATGAACTAATTCCCATATCTGATTCTTCTCAATATAATTAAACTCTTCTTCGCAACCAATGTTCATCTCTACTAGAATCAACAAAGGTGGTAGGTTCAATTCTAATTGATAGAAGACAAAGATTCACTTGGTCATTTTCTTTTGCAAATCTTCTACTCTTCTGCACTCCTTCATTCTTATCACCAACAACTTGATTTCTAAATTATTCCTTTGAATGAATTTTGTTGGAGTCTTTGATTCTTTTTAGGCACTTGTTCTTTCTCCTTTGTCTCTTCTACCTTTCCTTCTTCCTTCTTGTAGAGAGGTTCATTAGTTTCATAGTCTTTTAGTTCTTATATTCCATGGCCCCTTCTTCAACCACCTTGACATTTGTGCTTTCAATTATATCTTGACTCATAAGAATAATTGAAGTAGATGTCTCCTAATACCATGATTTTCACAATATTTTTCAAATTTATTTGAAGTATACTCACCTCCTCTACCAATCCTCAAACATTTTATCTTAGCATCTATTTCATTCTCAACCAAAGATTTGAAAGCTTTAAAATTTTCTAGAGATTTTGATTTTTCTCTTAATAAAGTTACCAGAGTCATCCTAAAATAATTACAAAGTAATACAAGGTACCTTTCACCATTAAGTTATTTTATCCTATTAGGTCCACATAGATCATATGCATCACTCTATGGGTTTTGTAGAGGAATACTCCTTGCTTTTGAATTTTGTTTTTGTCTACTTTTCCATCTGATATTCTTTGCAAAAGGTGTTTGTAGGCTTGATGATCCTTCGCATGTATCTTAACACATTTGTAAAGTTGATCCTCACCATATTATCAAAGTTGATATGCTCCATTGTCTTTTGCCACATGAAACAATCACTAGATTGTGCCAATAGACAGCTAGCTTATCTAGCCTCTTTAAGTTGATAAATATTGCCATCAGTTTTTGGTTCCTTCTAGTAAAAGTTCTCCTAAGCTTCCTTTTTTGATTTCACAACCTTTTTCTTGAAATATGAGTTTACATCCTTTGCTACACGTTTGACTAACACTGAGTAGATTATGTTTCAATCCGCTGACATAAAGAACGTCTTTTGTCTTGTTCTTCCCATCAATTTTTATTGTCCCATTTCCGTAAACTAGGGCAACTCCTTCATCCCCAAATTTGAAAGATACTCCATTCCACTTATTGAGATTGATAAAATTTCCTTTATAACCATTCATGTGATGAGAACATCCACTATCAGCCATTCAAGTATTTAGTTCTTTTTTGCGAAAGTGGTCTACACAATTATCGATTGTTCATTGACTTTAACTTCTTGCATGCTTCAGACATCTCACAATCCCTGACATTATCCTTTTGATCATCAACTCTTATTGTCATAAAGATATTTCATCATTTCAATATTTTTTTTTCTTTGAGGAATAACTATTGTCTTGGGAATAAAAATGTATTTAATGTCGCTCTCTTTTGCTATTATCTTCAAATTCTCTATAAGGACATCTAGAAGCATACCGATCGATTCTACCATAATTAAAACATTTGAAAGGTAACTTACCTTTGTATTTGTATGTGATTTTCTTCAATCTTCTTACAAACTTTGTTTCAACATCTTCAAATCCATCTAGTAGATCACCATCTTCCTAGACCTTCTTACCAACTTTGAATACAACCTCCCTCTTACGAGCACCCTTACCAAATTCTCTCATGTCATATGCAATTAGAATACCATACAAATGATCCTATAAATTCTTATTTAGGTCATTGCTTTCTTTAATGGTTGAACCTTAGAGCTATAACTTCTTGGAAGAGAATTTAAAAATTTCTTCACAACATCTTCTTTAAGTTTTGCAATAGTACCTCTAATCCCATTTACAACTTTATCTACCCGAAGCATATAATTAGCAAACTCTTCATTTTCAACCATCTTCAGTGTTTCAAATTTGGATATAAAAATTTACATTTTCACTTGTTTTACTTGTGTCTTGTTCATACATTTACAAATTTTGAGTACAACTATCTTTCAATTTCTTATCCAAGATCAATCTTTCCTAATTTTAAAAAATGACCACTGAAGACACCCTTTTGATACCATCTTTCTATGCACACATAGTTTGTGTGTGTGTGTTTTTTGTTCTAATGTTTAGTTTCTAAACAACTAAAACATGTACATTTAACAAGCATCTATTCAAAAACATACAATTGAACTTAAACAACTGATTAAACTATTCATCTTGTCTATTTTAATTTTAAAGAGGACATTCTTGACCACATATATTTTGTAGATTAAGGTTAAATTTTTTGAAAGGCATATGAAGATAGTTAGGAAAGACCTTGCTTGCTACCCAATCCATCATTCAAAAATATGTTGCTCTTCTTCAAAGAATCATATAAGAGAGTTCATTTTATGTATTATAGAGAAACAACCATTAACAAGCAAAACCTCCATTATAAAATACTCCATCTTTGTTTACACATAATATTCCCATGCCATATTTTTTTGCTTTCTTAGAGCTCAAACCTATTCTAAGAAATCATATTCCATCTATCATTGTTTTATTGCTTATGTGTTGCTTCCTTGAAAAGAAGAGAATTTAGTCAATACCTAGTCACTACATCAACTACTACAACAAACTACATTTCAATTCAAGCAATGTGAACTAATCCATATAATCTACTCTAACACATCTAGACAATTAGATTAAACATGTTACTTTCACAAATATAATAGAATATAGTCAATTTACAAATTCTAAGACATTCCTCCAAACAAAACCCTATTTTCAACACATTACCCAATTGATTCTTTCATTAACAATTCATGTAGCTATCCACTATCTAACTAAACATATTTTTTAATTTAAGTACTACCTACATGTTACCCTATTATTCCGACTTAGGCTAATAAAAATGTATGTCGGCACACATTCCATGAAGAATTAGGATAAGAGCAGTTGACTGGTTAAAGGTTAAATTCATTGCAGCAAGATAAGGGTATCATTTTCGATTCCCAATGTGAAGTCCATTATTGCTTCAATTTAATATTATGCATGTGGCTGAGTCAACAGGATGAACTGCTTCATCTGTCAGCAAAATATCCAGTACCAAACATTCTTTTCTCTATAAAATAATTTATTTTTGAATGAACAAAGATTTTCATCCTCCAATTTTGTTAAAATGGCGTCTTCGGCTCAGGCAAGCGTTGGATCTACTCCATTTATATGGATTGTACCTTAAACCATGATACTTTTCATTCATATGCTTGCAGACTAATCAGTTATAAACTTATGAGAACAAATAGGATCATGCAATGCATGATTGTTTGCAGTTATTGCAGTTTGAATTGAGTAAACCCTACATTTCATTATTGGATTTGCAGATTTATCCAGAGAACGCTGCATTTTATTATTTGATTATAGCAGATTTATCCAGCGGCGGGCTTCCCCTGCATTTTTATTATTTGAATATTCAGATTTATCGCGAGGTGTGTTCGTTTCATTTAATTATAGGGTTCTTGGATTTATCCAGAGGGATCTTTTCCCCGCATTTTATTATTGGCTTTGCATGTTCCCCTGCATTTTAATAGGGGATTTGTATATTAAATCTCCATTGCTTGAAATTTTGTGGATTCAATTGCGTACACTCCGTGATTGCATCAACATTTCCGATTTGTATGTTTATCCTGAGGTTAGTTTCCTTACATTTTGTTATTTGGATTTGCAGATTTCTCTAGATGTGTGTTTCGCCTGCATTTTATTATTGGATTGGCAGATTTATCCAGAAACATTTTGCTGCACCCTCGTTGCAAAATTTTTAATTTTTGTTTGATGAAAACAAGGTTTACCTCAAGGGAAGTTTTTTTCTGAAACAGTATGAATGGAAACAGAAAATTCCACAGCATATTATACTTGCGAAGAATGTTCAGCAGAATCGAGAGAATTTCTTGAATAAATATATAACACCCCTTGTCCTCAGCAAGTGGTCAGGAATATCAATGCCGAGGAAACTTAGGCTAGACTTGCTTCTTTTGGAAGAACACAAAAAGGCTTGAATACTTAAAAGAAAATTAAGGGCAGAAATAAGTAAAATAATAAAAAATTTAACTACCTTCAGCAAGTGGATAACTAGTCTCAATTATCAATGCAGAAATTGATAAGAGATTTTTCCTTTTGGTCAAGAAACCCTGCAAAAACACTTAAAACATTGTGTTAACCAGAGGCGTATTTATCCAGAGACATATTCGCCCTGCATTAGTTATTCGGTTTGCAGATTTATCCAGAGGCGCGCTTCCCCTGCATTTTTATTATTTGAATTTGCAGATTTAGCTAGAGGCGTGCTTTTCCTTGCATTTTGTTATTGAATTTGCCTGTTCCCTGGCATTTCATTATTGAATTTGCAGATTTATCTAGAAGCATATATACCCTGCATCATATTATTTGAATTATCAGATTTATCCAGTGGTACATTTCCCCTGCATCTTTATTATTTGAATTTGCAGATTTTTGTAGAGCGTGTTTCCCTTGCATTTTAGTATTGGATTCGCATGTTCCCGTCTTTTATTATTGGATTTTAGTATTGGATTTGCATGTTACCCTGACATTTTATTATTGGATTTGCAGAATTATCCAGAAGCATATTTAGTTTTGCTCTGCATCATATTATCTGAATTATCAGATTATACAGAGGCGCGTTCCCCCTGTATTTTTATTATTTGAATTTGCAGATTTATCTAGATGCTGGTTTTCCTTGCATTTCATGACTGGATTTACAGATTTATTTGAAGGCACCTTTCCCTGCATTTTATTATTGGATTTGCGGATTATACAGAGGCACCTTTTCCCTGCTTTCTACGATTAGATTTCCTTGTTCCCCTCCATTTTATTATTGGATTTGCAGATTAGAGTTGGAGATTTACCCAGGTACATTTTAAAGATATATGTTTTCCACAATCCATCGAATAGGAAGCTGATGTTTCTGGAATTGACTGTGTTTTCTTTTTACATTTTGCTGCAAGGTCGTTCCAGAAAATCAAACTTTTGATCGATGAAACAAGGTTTACCCCAAGTGAGGTTTTTCTGAAACAGTATGGATGGAAACAGAAAACTCTTCAGCAGAGTATATTTGCGAAGAATCTTCAGCAGAATCGAGAGAATTTGATAAAACTCCTTGTCCTCAGCAAGTGGTAAGGAAAAATGGAAAATGAATGCCGAGGAAACTTAGGCTAGAGTTGCTTCTTTTGGAAAAATGTAAAGAGATTTGAATACTTAAAAAAGAAAATTAAGAGCAGAAATAAGTAAAAATGATCCTCTATGGGTTTTGTAGAGGAATACTCCTTGCTCCTGAATTTTGTTTTTGTCTACTTTTCCATCTAGTATTATTTGCAAAAGGCGTTTGTAGGTTTGATATTCTTGACATGTATCTTACCACATTTGTAAAGTTGATACTCACCATATTATCAAAGTTGATATGCCCCATTGTCTTGTGCCGCAGGAAACAATCACTAGATTGTCCCATTAGGCAAATCGTTTATCTAGCCTCTTTGAGAACTGATAAATATTACCATCAATTTTTGGTTCCTTCTAGTAAAAGTTCTCTTGAGCTTCTTTTTTATTTCACAAACATTTTCTTGGAATGTGAGTTTACATCTTTTGCTACACATTTGACTAACATTGGGTAAATTATGTTTCAATCCATTGACATAAAGTACATCTTTTGTCTTGTTCTTTCCATCAATTTTTATTGTCTCATTTCTATAAACTGGGGCAACTCCTTCATCACCAAATTTGAAATATACTCCATTCCATTTATTGAGATTGATAAACTTTCCTTTATAACCATTTATGTGATGAGAACATCCACTATCAATCATTCAAGTATTTAGTTCTTTTGCATGAAAAGTGGTCCACACATTTATTGATTGTTCATTGACTTCAACTTCTTGCATGCTTCGGACATCTCACAATCCCTGACATTATCCTTTTGATCATCAACTCTTATTGTTGTAAAGATATTTCATCATTTCAATATTTTTTCTTTTTTTCTTGAACAACTATTGTCTTGGGAATAAAACTTATTTAATATCGCTCTCTTTTGCTACTATCTTCTAATTCTCTATATGGACATCTAGAAGCATACTGACTGATTCTACCATAATTAAAACATTTAAATGAAAAACGAACAATACTGAGAGGGGGAGGGGGTGAATCAATATTTAAACCAACTCTAAACAAAGCTTAAACGCACACACAATCAGGAAGACATGACATAGAGAATTTATCATGTGGAAAATCCAACTGGGTTAAAAAACCACGGCTCCATTAACAACAGGGCTACAACCCCTTTACACAATAGCTACAACTCTTTCAACTACACTTCTGAACAGGCTCCAACCTGCCTTGTAAGGCTACAACCTTACCTAGAGAAGATTTGTACTAAATAATACCAAATCAATTGTGTCTTTACTAAAATGCAAAGACTATGTGAACGTGTCTATCAAAGGCTCAGAGCACATGGATGCAATATGAGTCACCTCTCAAAGCTACTCCCCCATACCACTATCAGTTCAATCTTTCTGCAAAAGTTCAAAACATTTCAGTCACTAGCAACATACTCTTTCTCTGTCTTTAGATGTACTGCCTTTCTTTTACTCCAAGTACGTGTATCATAAGTTGCAAAGCATCTCTCACACTTCTCAGTTCTAGGACTGACTGGCTTCAAACTGTCATGCTCCTCATTTAAAGATCTTAAGTCCTTTTTGTATCATTAGTCATTACAACACTTATTTTACAACACTTGTCTATTCATTATGAGTTCGGGTCACACTCCAAGACTTCACACTTACTCCAAACTGTGTTTTTGAACATTGGGCTAATTGCACATATTAAATCATCCTGATAAGTCACTACAGCACACAGTCACAAATCAACACCTCGAGTTTTTTCTTTGCAGTTGTATTTTAGATACGATACCTCCTAGTTTTTTATTCAACTGTTCATGTTCTTAGACACAGGCACTATGTCCCTCTTATTTTAATCACCAGTCCCGTAGTTTTCTTATATCATGGCCTATAGTACCTTCTTGTCCATTCACGTTAACTGTTATGCATAGACTTGTTGTTCAACTTTACCGTATTACCCAAAACGAAGCAGTAAGTATATGAATTGAAACTACAGTAGCTTTTCACAACCTATCGCACTCCAAAACATGCATTAACGACATGCCTAGTTTACACCTTCCTGCCAATGTGCTTCATTATTTCGCAGCTACTCTAAGTATATTCTTTATTAGAAAAAGATATCCATCTTTTTCTACAGAACCGTTATAGTTCACTCTGTTCGCGTATTTGAGAAGCCTGTGAGCCACTCAACACCTCATGATTTTGTTAATAAACAAGACGACACACCTTTTAATTGAGAGTCCTCCTATTTTTGCGATATATTCAGTCCCCGGTGATTTCCAACATAGCACTTACAGTTTTTCATCTTTTTACAACTCCTTACCGTTTTCCGTGCTGCACTCGCTGATCTTTTTCACGGCACCTGTAACTTCGTATATAGCCTTCTCCTCTTTTTACACCTGCTCTCGTTAGTATATACTTGATGTCTTTTTGATGTTATTCATTTCCTAGCAAAGAACAAACAGAAACACACTAACTGCCCGCACGTTACTTTTATCATAGTCTGCAATTTCTACACTTCCCATGTTAGCATACATCCTCCTTGTGTGACACCCAACCATATATAGGAACCGTTTTTGTATTTGCTTTTACTTCTAATACTTATCATTCCATCATAGACCACGCTCTGTGTATGATCATAATCATTTTGATAACTGATAAGGAATTAACGACACTTGTATATCACACGCCATTTCAAAGCATGATTTCTTTCTTAAGAGAAACAACTCACAAGGAAACTATATGCCTAGGTCAAAGAAACATTCTGCATAGCAGAATCGGCTAGACTAAACACAGGATAAGGCTGGCAACCAACCCTGCAGCATAAAACCACTTGTCATCACAACTGCAGCAGTTGAAACGCACACCTGCATTTACGTGTTGTTGTTACACCTCACTAACCGACACACAACTGGCATTTGTAATTCCCATATCCACCCCTTTGTCTTGACACAACAGCAAGGAATGACACAAGTCATATACGAAGCATAGTAAGACAAAGCGTTCTCAACATAGCAGGTGTCACACAAGGAGGTAACTTCATCAGATGACAAAAACTCAACAATCTCCCCCTTTTTGTCATTGATGGCAAACCAACTAAAATAATTTGTAAGTACTGCAAAACTGAAATCACTTTGAAATCTGAAACCGCTCCCCCATAAAACTAAACCAACTGAAACAACTCGACCAAATCTGAACCAATCTCCACCTTAAGCTCTACTCCCCCTTTGTCATCAATGACCACGAAACACAACAATACCAATAGTCCAAAAGATACAACAATGAAGTGCTTCTGCTAAAACCAAACCAATCAATTACTAAGGTGGAGTCTCTTGAACCTTTCTTCTCCAAACCTTAGTCACTTTAGTTCTTCTTTTAGACTCAACATTATAAAACAAATCTGCACTATAGCTATTACAAAGTCTTGAAGTATAGCCAAACTTATTACAGCTGTAGCAAATCAAGTTGTACTTTCTAAAAAAATTTCTTTCATGCTAATAATAATTCTTGTATGGAACAACTCTACAATCAACAGCTCTATGTCCAAAGTAATTACAAGCAAAACAGTAGCCATAGAAAAAAGGTTTCTTTACCTTGTTAGGAGTGGGCTGACTACTTTTCGATGGTGAAGTGTTTGATTCAGATTGCATGCTAATTCCTCTTTTATCTTTGGTGGGTCTTTGAGAGCCAAGAACATCATGTAATGTAACCTTACCACTGCTGAAAGACAATTCTTCACTTGAGAGCATAGAAATTTTACCAATGTTCCTCATAGTGACAATTTCAGCTTCCAACTTGGCAATGTTATCTTCCTTTATTTGAATCTGATTTTCTAAATCTTCACAAATCTTTTTGGCCTCCTCATTCAGAATTTTAATATCAACAAGCTAAGTTTCAGCCTCTCTAAGAGATGTAGCAATCTTCAGTTTTTCAGCACTCTCAACTTGTAAAAGATCCACAAGATTTAGATTTTTCTTTTTTAGTTTCTTAATCTCAGAAAGAGCTGAAATCAATTCAAGCTCAAGGTCTACTTCATCATCTTCATCATCTCCAATATCTTCAGAACTCTCATCATCAATAACCATGAGTATGACTTCACTTATCCTCGAATCGCTCTTGCTGCTTGAAGAATCATCACTTTCATTTTTTGAAAATAGCACCTTCTTGCCCTTTTCAGATTTCCATTTTTTCTTGGCAAACCTCCTAGATTTCCAGTGTTTGAATTATTTTTCATCATTGTTGTCCTCATCTTTATCAAATGGACACTTAGAGGCAAAGTGACCAAGCTTTCCGTAGTTGAAACATTTCAGACCAAACTTGTCTTTGTTTTTGTTAAAGCCCTTTTTCTGCCTTCTAATGAGGTAATCTATTTCCTCATTGGAGTCCTCGTCCGAGCCTTCACTTGGATTGTTCTCTTTGTCCTTGCTTCTTTTAGAAGCCTTGAATGCAGATTCAGTTTTAGAAGACCCTTCAACCGTAGTCCTCATTTCATATGCAGTCAAGATACCATGTAGCTTATCAACAATTAGAGTGTCTAAATCTGACATTTCTTCAACAACAGAAACTTTAGCATCAAGTCTCATGGGAAGAGAATGAAGAATCTTCTGAACCACAGTTTTCTCTTCAACCTTTTCACCTAGACCCCTTAAAGCGTTGACAACACACATAAAATATGCAACAATATTTTCACTGTCCTTCATTTGAAGACCTTCAAAGATAGCCCTGTGAGTTTGAACCTTAGCTTTCCTGACTTTATCTAGAGGGATCATTTTCTGCGCATTTTATTATTGGCTTTGCATGTTCCTCTGCATTTTAATAGGGGATTTGTACATCAAATTTATTAAATTTCCATTGCTTGAAAATTTGTGGATTCAATTGCGTAGACTCCATGATTGCATCAACATTCTGGATTTGTATATATATCCTGAGGCTAGTTTCCTTACATTTTATTATTTGGATTTGTAGATTTCTCTAGATGTGTGTTTCACTTGCATTTTATTATTGGATTGGCAGATTTATCCAGGTACATTTTGTTGCACCCTCGTTGCAAGATTTTAAAATTTTTGTTTGATGAAAACAAGGTTTACCCCAAGGGAAGTTTTTTTCTGAAACTGTATGAATGGAAACAGAAAATTCCACAGCATATTATACTTGCGAAGAATCTTCAGCAGAATCGAGAGAATTTCTTAAATAAATATATAAGACCCCTTGTCCTCAGCAAGCGGTCAGGAAAATCAATGCCGAGGAAACTTAGGCTAGACTTGCTTCTTTTGGAAGAACATAAAAAGGCTTGAATAGTAAGCTGTTGTTTCTGAAATTGACTGTGTTTTCTTTTTACATTTTGCAGCGCTCTTGTTGCAAAAAAAAAATCAAATTTTTAATCTATGAAACAAGGTTTACCCCAAGGGAGGTTTTTCTGAAACGGTATGGATGGAAACAGAAAACTCTTCAGCAGATTATATTTGCGAAGAATCTTCAGTAGAATCTAGAGAATTTTTGAAATAAATAGATAAAACTCCTTGTCCTTAGCAAGTGGTAAGGAAAAATGGAAAATGAATGCCGAGGAAACTTAGGCTAGAGTTGCTCCTTTTGGAAAAATATAAAGAGATTTGAATACTTAAAAAAGAAAATTAAGAGCAGAAATAAGTAAAAATGATCCTCTATGGGTTTTGTAGAGGAATACTCCTTGCTCCTGAATTTTGTTTTTGTCTACTTTTCCATCTAGTATTATTTGCAAAAGGTGTTTGTAGGTTTGATGATCCTTGACATGTATCTTAGCACATTTGTAAAGTTGATACTCACCACATTATCAAAGTTGATATGCCCCATTGTCTTGTGCCGCAGGAAACAATCACTAGATTGTGCCATTAGGCAAATCGTTTATCTAGCCTCTTTGAGAATTGATAAATATTACCATTAATTTTTGGTTCCTTCTAGTAAAAGTTCTCTTGAGCTTCTTTTATATTTCACAAACATTTTCTTGGAATGTGAGTTTACATCTTTTGCTACACATTTGACTAACACTAAGTAGATTATGTTTCAATCCATTGACATAAAGAACATCTTTTGTCTTGTTCTTCCCATCAATTTTTATTGTTCCATTTCCATAAACTGGGGCAACTCCTTCATCACCAAATTTGAAATATACTCCATTCTACTTATTGAGATTGATAAACTTTTTTTTATAATCATTTATGTGATGAGAACATCCACTATCAATCATTCAAGTATTTAGTTCTTTTGCATGAAAAGTGGTCTACACATTTATTGATTGTTCATTGACTTTCTCTTTTGCTACTATCTTCTAATTCTCTATATGGACATCTAGAAGCATATTGACCGATTCTACCATAATTAAAACATTTAAAAGGTAACTTACCTTCGTATTTGTATGTGATTTTCTTCAATCTTCTTACAAACTTTGCTTCAACATCTTCAAATCCATCTAGTAAATCACCATCTTCCTCGACCTTCTTACCTACTTTGAATACAACCTCCCTCTTACAAGAACCCTTGCCAAATTCTCTCATGTCATATGCAATTAGAGTACCATACAACTGATCGTATAAATTTTTATTTAGGTCATTGCTTTCTTCAATGGTTGAACCTTAGAGCTATAACTTCTTGGAAGAGAAATTAAAAATTTCTTCACAACATCTTCTTTAAGTTTTCCAATAGTACCTCTAATCCCATTTACAACTTTATCTACCCGAAGCATATAATTAGCAAACTCTTCATTTCAACCATCTTCAGTGTTTCAAATTTGGTTATAAAAATTTACATTTTCACTTGTTTTACTTGTGTCTTGTTCATACATTTACAAATTTTGAGTACAACTACCTTTCAATTTCTTATCCAAGATCAATCTTTCCAAATTTTAAAAAATGACCACTTAAGACACCCTTTTGATCCCATATTTCTATGCACACACGGTGTGATATGTGTGTGTGTACATACATACATACAAAAAGACATACATGTGTGTGTGTGTGTGTGTGTGTGTGTGTGTTTTCTAATATTTAAGTTTTCTAATATTTAAGTTCTAAACAATTAAAACATGTACATTTAACAAGCATCCATTCAAAAACATAAATTTGAACTTAAACAAGTGATTAAACTATTCATCTTGTCTATTTTAATTTTAAAGAGGACATTCTTGACCACATATGTTTTGTAGATTAAGGTTAAATTTGTTGAAAGGGATATGAAGATAGTTAGGAAAGACCTTGCTTGCTACTCAATCCATCATTCAAGAAAATGTGACTCTTCTTGAAAGAATCATATAAGAAAGTTATGTTTATGTATCATAGAAAAACAATCATTAACAAGCAAACACTTCATTACAAAATACTCCATCTTTGTTTACACAAAATACTCCCATGCCATACGTTTTTGCTTTCTTAGAGTTCAAACCTATTCTAAGAAATCATATTCCACCTATTATTGTTTTATTGCTTATGTGTTGCTTGCTCAAAAATAAGAGAATTTAGTCAACACCTACTCACTAGATCAACTACAATTGACATTTCAATTCAACTACAACTGGCATTTCAATTCATCAATGTAAACTAATCCATGTAATCTACTCTTTAACACATCTAGACAATTCGATTAACCATGTCACTTTCACAAATATAATATAATATAATCAATTTACAAATTATAAGACATTCATCCAAATAAAACCCTATTACCCAATTGATTCTTACATTAACAATTCATGTAGCTATCCACTATCTAACTAAACACATTTTTTAATTTAAGTTCTACCTACATGTTACCCTATTATTCCAACTTAAGCTAATAAAAATGTATGTCGGTCGGCACACATTCCATGAAAAAATAGGATATCATTTTCATTGCAGTTGACTGGTTAAAGGTTAAATTCATTGCAGCAAGATAAGGGTATCATTTTCGATTCCCAATGTGAAATCCATTATTGCTTCAATTTAATATTATGCATGTGGCTGAGTCAACAGGATGATCTGTCAGCAAAATATCCAGTACCAAACATTCTTTTCTCTATAAAATAATTTATTTTTTAATGAACAAAGATTTTCATCCTCCAATTTGGTAAATATGGCGTCTTCGGATCAGTCCAGCGTTGGATCTACTCCATTTATATAGATTGTACCTTAAACCACGATACTTTTCAGTCATATGCTTGCAGACTAATCATTTATAAACTTATGAGGAGTAATAGGATCATGAAATGCATGATTGTTTGAAGTTATTGCAGTTTGAATTGTGTAAACCCTACATTTCATTATTGAATTTGCAGATTTATCCAGAGAACGCTGCATTTTATTATTAGAATTAGCAGATTTATCCAGTGGCGGTCTTCCCCTGCATTTTTTAATTTGAATTTGCAGATTTATCGCGAGGTGTGTCCGTTTCATTTAATTATTGGGGCTGTGGATTTATCCAAAGGGATCTTTTCCGCGCATTTTGTCATTGGCTTTGTATGTTCCCCTGCATTTTAATAGGGGATTTGTATATTAAATTTCCATTGCTTGAAAATTTGTGGATTCAATTGCGTACACTCCGTGATTGCATCAACATTCGGATTTGTATATTTATCCTCAGGCTAGTTTCCTTACATTTTGTTATTTGGATTTGTAGATTTCTCTAGATGTGTGTTTCGCCTGCATTTTATTATTGGATTGGCAGATTTATCCAGATACATTTTGCTGCACACTCGTTGCAAAATTTGAAATTTTTGTTTGATGAAAATAAGGTTTACCCCAAGGGAATTTTTTTTCTGAAACAGTATGAATGGAAACAGAAAATTCCACAGCGTATTATACTCGAGAAGAATCTTCAGCAGAATCGGGAGAATTTCTTAAATAAATATGTAACACCCCTTGTCCTCAGCAAGTGGTCAGGAAAATCAATGCCGAGGGTAGACTTGCTTCTTTTGGAAGAACATAAAAAGGCTTGAATACTTGAAAGAAAATTAAGGGCAGAAATAAGTAAAATAATAAAAAATTGAACTACCTTCAGCAGGTGGATAACCTGTAGATAACTGCTCTGAATTATCACTGCAGAAATTGATAAGAGATTTTTCCTTTTGGTCAAGAAACCCTGTAAAAACACTTCAAACATTGTGTTAACCAGAGGCGTATTCATCCAGAGGCATATTTACCCTGCATTTTATTATTCGGTTTGCAGATTTATCCAGAGGCGCGCTTACCCTGCATTTTTATTATTTGAATTTGCAGATTTAACTAGAGGCGTGTTTTTCGTTGCATTTTGTTATTGGATTTGCATGTTCCCTGGCATTCATTATTGAATTTGCAGATTTATCTAGAAGCATATATACCCTGCATCATATTATTTGAATTATCAGATTTATCCAGTGGTACATTTCCCCTGCCATCTTTATTTGAATTTATTTGAATTTGCAGATTTTTGTAGAGCGTGTTTTCCTTGCATTTTAGTATTGGATTTGCATGTTCCCCTGTATTTTATTATTGGATTTGCATGTTCCCCTGGCATTTTATTATTGGATTTGCAGAATTATCCAGAAGCATGTTTAGTTTAACTCTGCATCATATTATTTGAATTACAGAGGCGCGTTTCCCCTGTATTTTTATTATTTGAATTTGCAGATTTATCTAGAAGCGCGTTTTCCTTGCATTTCATGCCTGGATTTACGGATTTATTCAAAAGCATCATTTCCCTGCATTTTATTATTGGATTTGCGGATTTATACGGAGGCATCTTTTCCCTGCATTCTACAATTAGATTTCCGTGTTGCCCTCCAATTTATTATTGGATTTGCAGATTAGAGTTGGAGATTTATTCAGGTACATTTTAAAGATATAAGTTTTCCACAATCCATCGAATAGTAAGCTGCTGTTTCTGGAATTGACTGTGTTTTCTTTTTACATTTTGCTGCACCCTCGTTGCAAAAAAATCAAATTTTTGATCGATGAAACAAGGTTTACCCCAAGGGAGGATTTTCTGAAACAGTATGGATGGAAACAGAAAACCCTTCAGCAGATTATATTTGCGAAGAATCTTCAGCAGAATCGAGAGAATTTCTCAAATAAATAGATAAAACTCATTGTCTTCAGCAAGTGGTAAGGAAAAATGGAAAATGAATGCCAACGAAACTTAGGCTAGAGTTGCTTCTTTTGGAAAATATAAAGAAATTTGAATACTTGAAAGAAAAGTAAGAGCAGAAACAAGTAAAAATAATCAAGGATTTAACTACCTTCAGAAAGTGGATAACCTGTAGATAACTACACTGAATAATCAATGCAGAAATTGTTAAAGAATATTTATTTTTTGTCAAGGAACCCTGTAAAAACGCTTTAAAATTTTCGTTAGTGTGATCTGTAGTATCAGGGCGAAAATTCCAAAACCAAACTAAGGAAACCCTGTGAAATGGAATATTGATTCGTCACCAGAAAAGCTGACACTAATAGAATCGATTCTTCGACTGCACCATCTTGAAAAGAAAAGTCAGCAAAGACAGACTTTTGCCTAATGATCAGTGAAGGTTCAGAAGAAAGTTTTGTGGATATAGATAACAAAAGCGAAAAGAAAGAAATGACTATTTTCTCCAGATCACAAATCTGAGCTAATCTAAATTTTTACGATTATAATTTGCTATATCAGTTTGCATTTTCTGCCGTAGGTATGAAAGAACAGAAAGTTTGCAAAATCCCCTACAGTATCAACATTGCTTAATAAAAACTCATTTTGCACCAAAAAACAGGTTTTATCTACACGATTTGCTAGCAGAAGTTACTTATCCGGGGCACCAAGATCTGCAGACAGAGAAACATGTTTAATTTATCATGACTTATAGTTGCAAAAGCTTAGCAACAAATAAACCTGCAATGTTAATATCCAGTGCATTACAAAAGGATTAAAAAAAACTACCTATTTAATGTTTTCCACAATAAAGAAGGAAAAAAATAAAAGCCCACAGAAATGAAGAAACTCAACGCTAAATACAGGGATTATAATTAATTAACATAATATGATAAGATCAGTTTCTCCTATATAATTAATTGATGTCAACTGATGAACTGAAAGGCCATCATATATAGAAAACTTCACCTGTATAATGTGGGTTTCTCTTTTGAATTCTTCTACCAAGACTTAAAGGGAAAAAATTGCAATGAAATGTTGTGAAACTCTTACCAGTAAATCAATTAAATTTTACCATAAACATTTCAAAGGGTGTACATGATATGGGCCAATACTGCATAAGTAGGTGCAGACTTCATTGCCCCTCTTCATTCATGGCAGAACCTGAGGGTACATAAACCATAAAACCTGAAAAAAAAATCACCTGTGGAAAACACAGAGATTAGAGACAATCGACAATTCATTCTAGCACACGCCTTCATACACAAACATAACTTGTAATCCCACCTCAAATCAACCAATTCCTTAATTTCACAGGCTACAATTCTATGTGCACACACAATGATGGTCCTAAATATGCAAACTGGTTCCAGTTCAGCAATTTATATCTACATTCATGATATATAACCAAGATGCATCTCATAACTTCTGTATTTAATATCCACTATATCAAATGGGATCCAAATCTCTTAAAAATACCAGCTACATGAACCTCCTCTGCTCGCCTATTATATCAATTTCCTCTGAGCCTTTCCAATATAAGACCTGACACATACTATAAACACTCTTATCAGTTTCCTCTAATATTTTCCAATCTAAAACCTGATAGATAATTTACACACTCTTATCAGTTTCCTGTGATCTTTTCCAATATAAAACCTCACTTATAATATACACACACTCATCAGTTTCCTCTGTGTTCTTCCTAGATATAAACAAGCACATAAATAATATACAGCGCACAGTATAATAAAAGTTACAAACACCAAATATGTAAAATCATCTAATACAATCGAAAATATTCAACACCCAATCAGATCCACAGTTAACCCATAAAATAATCACCAAGGCCATGCTATCAATTCTGCATTTTCCTTAAAAAAATTGTCTAAACCATCTAAACCTGCATATCAATTGACAGACACACACTAAACAGAACCCTCCAAAGAAAACCAAAAACAAAAACAAGCCCACACAAGCAATGAAAAACTGAAACATGAGCTTACAAAATCTTGCATCTGTTTATGAGATTAATGACTGCAAAAACCCAAAAGGCCATTGACATTTCCAAAAAATGCAGATAAAACTTTAGAGGATTGAAATGAGTGTTTTGATTATGAAACTGATTATTTAACATCCATTCAAATTTACAACAACAGTTTCATTTATGCTTCCAGTGTTTCCCCCCTGGAAACTCCGAAACAACTATATATACTACTGCAGAGTTGATCTGCAAAAGAAAATAAGTAATCAAGCAGATGACTTTCATTCTTTATTTCCCTCAATGAATTCCCAACTCAATCATCTGGCCAAAGTGGAGAAGCAGCTGTTAGAACGCGCAATACCCTTGCGGGCAACAACAACATCCTCGGTAACACGAGGGCTACTCGGAGTGGATCGCAGAACTCTGGGCGAGTCGAGACTTTTTCTCAACAGCCGCCTCATGGTGCTCACTAGATGCACGGCCGGGTTAGCATTCAAATCCGATCGAACCTGCTTACAAAACCTCATATGAGCCTGCAAAGCCTCTTCCATCCCAATAATCGCATTCGCCCTACAGAGCTCATCTTTCACAGCTTCAGCACACAGCCCGCAAATCCACATCCCATAGAACCGTTCCCTAACGCGAGCAATGTAAGCAGGCGTGCATTCCTCCTTCAATCCGCAGCACTCACACACAGCAAACTCGACCTCAATTACACCAGTCGCCATGTGACCTAAAATCCTTCTCAAACCCTAACAACAAAAGCCTAAATCAGCAAAAACTAAAACTTCCAGAACTAAAAATTCAAACTACCTTTCCTTCTCCCCCGTCGCATAGCTACCTGCAGATTCCAACCCCTGTGCCACAGCAGGAAACCATAACCGCCCTGGCATTTCCAGACTCCACAACCAAAATTTCCACTTTCTTCTCTTTGCTCCCGCCCGGGATCGAACCCTGGCCCTCCTCACAATTCTCCCTTCGAATCCCGCGAAGCCTGGTGATGTATCGATTCTAGGGATTCCATTACACCCAATTTGTAGTGCCCTGCAAATTATTGAAACCCTTAATTGCGGCTCTTCCCACATGTCAAATGATGCCACTCCACGTTAGCATTTCATGTTAGCGTAACCTAAAATGTGGGGGTTTCCGCCAGATGGAACGCCATGATTGGCTCACAGTCCACTCATCATGACACGTGGACCCCAAACTCCCATTCTCACCAGATGGGAAATGTACACCACATTTTTTTGGGTTTTTTTCCACTGGTTTTGCTAACTTTTGCGTGTGATTTGAGATTTGGGCAAATCAAACTGATAATGCAGGAGTTGCAGGTTAGTGGGAATTGTTGTTCTTGCCACATTTTTAGCGGGGGCAGATGAAGATTACACGTTGATATTGTGCGAATCTATGGCTGGAATAAGGCTGGCTTAATATAGGATGGTGACGTTCATTCCTTGCCACGTCATTACAGGTCAGCATAGTGCAGAGCAGCTTTCGGAGTGAACTTGTTGTCCACGTGGCAGCAGTGAGGTGGATATTCTTGCTTTGTTAGTCATTCTTAGTTAGGTATCTACAATGCTGTGTGTACAAGCTATGTACATTAGTCAAAATCATATAATGGTGGTTCAACTAAAATACAATGAAGGGAAGGTCTCAACAATGATTGAGCTTAGGGATTTATAAAATATAAGAAATTTAAAAATTCTGATTTTGTCTTTCATGTATTATTGTTGAAGTAAAATTTGTTTTTGTCTTTATTTTAATTAGGATGATGGTACACATGTATAATTTTAACAATCCATGAAGTTAGCATGAATTCTTATTTTTCAATTTATATAAGCATTTTTTGTTTGATATGGATCATGGAGTTTCCATATTGTGGAGTTTGATTTTAAACGTGGAAGGGAAAATTTACACATTTAGGGCCTGTTTGGTGCATGAAATATGGGCTCTAATTCCGGAATTAGGTTTTCGGATTATTGAATTCCATGTTTGTGTCCATCTAAACAAGCAGGAATTGGAATATCAAAATTTTAATTTTGCCCACAAAATGGGCATTTCATCGTCCACTTGAAAAGGTGGAATTAGAATTTCAAGCTCTAATTCCACTTTTCAAATGCCAATTTTATGTTGCCCGTCGGGTCCGCTTGCATAATAAAAAAAATTTACGTCCGAAATTTTTAGCCTCACCGTTACAGCCCAAAGAATTTTCTACGCCGTGCGTAGTTGTCAAAGAATACCCAGCGCTTGATATTTCCAACCATAAAGTTGAAATCCAGCCATAAATTCGATTACAATGAAAAAATTACAGAGTGGAGGCCATGGCTTTAATTTTAGGTCTCCTGATCATCTTAAGCTTAATCAACACAGGTAAAGGCGATCATTTTTCGAAAAATTTACCTCCTGAATCTCAACCTGTAGAGCGCCTGCGGGGAGGGAAATTGGCGGAAGTTTTGACAGGCCTCGTGAATGTGCACAAAGGCAGCAGTGTCAAAGGCATCATAGAGTTGAAGAAATATTTGCAGAGCTTCGGATATCTCAGTCACGGAATCCACAATTTCATGGATTCGTATGATAATAGAGTCGAATTTGCAATAAAGCTTTACCAGAGTCGAATCTGTTTGATGATACTTCAAAACCCTACCAAAGCAAAATTTTGAGGTAAAACTTGCCAAGGTTTCACGAGTTTTTTTGGGGGAATCTGTATGTTGTCGGACCATTTTCTGTTGTGTGTTTATTAATTTGAAAACAATTCTGTTTTTATTTCTTAAATAAATATATTGTTTTTGTGATTTTATCTATGACTATCTTCTCAATCATCTTCCGGGTGAACCAAACGGTTCCAACACATATTCCAGATATCATTTTGAGGATATGTATCTTCCAGAATTGCAGCATATTCCAGAATTGACTATATCCAGCATTCAGTATTCCATGCACCAAACGGGCCCTTAGATTTGAATAATTCATGCTAAGAGTGATTGTTGTAAAGGCAAAAGGTGTCAAAGGAGTTGTGTGCGATTTATAGTAGAGCTTAAATTCAATGGTTGTATGACATGAAAGGGGAAATATCATGAAACTTTTATTTGACAAGTGGGCGGACTACGAAATTTAGGCAGGTTGACCAGGAGGAGATAGCCTCCACTATGTGCTTTTGGTTAAGAATGCATAATTTGTTTTACTTAGCTGCTTATAGTGAATTTTATTAGAGATTTCAACAAATTAGAAGACAACCCCATATAATATATTGCAAAATGTTTTTAATAGATGAGAATAACAAGTCATAAGACTAACTATCTCATATATAAAACATACTTGTGTCTAAGATATCACCTAAGATTTAACCTAAATATGACTATATAGGCTTGAGGTTGACCTAAATAACTAATTAATAGTATATAATTATAATATGACATTATTAGGAGTTAAGATAGCCACAAGTTGACTAATCATTATCATAATCATATCTATAATCTAGGATTAAGGGTGTAGCATGTCTTCCTCTTCAAAGAAATTATTTCCTCTGTAGTATTGTAAATTTACCCATTATAATAGTAGGGGTAGGTCCATAGAATTGAAGGGTGATGAGGAGGAAATAGTTGGAAAACAACCACCCTTTCACACAAGGTTTGAAAAATCTTGCAATCTCCACCAAGTTCTCTATCTTGGTCCTCCAATCCAACCAAGTGCCTCAATGCTTTCTTAGGGGCCCTGTTACAGACTCAAAGGCTCCTATATGTCCCCTTACTTGGACAAAACTACCAACACAAGTCACTTAGACTTATACTCCCTTGAATGATTTAGTGGGCTACACAAGTGTTTAGGGGTTTGAATGGCCCACTAGACCAAACTAACATGCTGACTCATGGAGTGATGTTCTTGCAACCATACAACTGATGAAGGGTGCCCCCCTTAATACCACAAATACATAATAAAAATAGAGACACAACGACAATTTGAAATAATAGGAAATGGGCTTCTTATTATCTCCAAAAGTATGGAAATACAAATTTCAGAAATACAATACGCAAAGCCACATGGGTGTTTTCCTTACAATATTCTGTAAGACAAAGCCTCCAATAACCACCCAAATCTGCCCTAGAAAACACTACGAACCTTCCTTATATAGGCAATTTTTCCACTGCCCGGGAAGGTTCTAGAATTTTAACCATTGAGGTCGACCAACCCTAGAATTATTTTATTTGTCATTTTTATTACATTAGGATCAGCCCAAACAACTTTCGAAACTCAAAAAGAAATTTTGAACAAAATTCATTCTCTTCCATTTTAGGTATCACAACTTCCGGAGACCATAAGTCGTCGTCTATTGACTCGATTGGCTATTTTAACCCCATTTCGGGAATGGCACAAAGTGCTCTACAACACTTAACTTGTGCAAACTCCAATCAACTAAAGTTTTGACCCTATTCAGAGCCTTCAAAATTGAATTCAAAGTTTTTCTACCCTCCTGCCAATACCGAAAATTTTCAATATCTTCAAAACTAGACTTGATTTTGCAATGAAGCTTTACTGCCAGGCTGGTATAACCAAAGTGAACCTCCAAGGAACAAAATAGAGTATTCTGAGCTTCAAACAAAAACTTACTAAAAATAGTAGCTCTGCACAAGATAGCCCTTATTGAAAAGAAACTAGAAATATTTTTGTGTGATGCAAGATTGCCTTTACACTTGGGATTCTCCTGCATCAGACACCTAGGGTAATTTGAGAAGTGACCTTGTCACATCTCTGGTGTGTAGAGGAAAACCAATATGGTTAACCTCCTCCCTTGTCAGCCATGATGAATCTTCTACATGTTGTCATTTCTATTTGACCAAATATTCTTCATATGTCTTGTTCATTGTGCTTTTGCCAACACAACTATCCAATATATCCTCAATTTCCTTGGTAGATGAAGTAGTTTCTAGAATACTCCATTGTGCTTCTGTGACCCCATCTTCAACACCCCCTTCATGATACTCTATTAGATCTGAAATGTTAAATACTGGTGAAATATTCAGCTCAGTATGCAACTCTACTTCATAGGCATTTCTCAAAACATGCTTCTATAGTATCTTACGTGGCTCAAACTTCTTCATTTTCAACTTGTTATATGTACCTACTGGAAATCGCTCCTTCTGCAAATGAACCATGGCTTCATCGCCAACCTGAAATTCCTTATGCCTCCTTTTCTCATATGCCTTAGTCTTATACTACGCATTCATCTTGGTAATGTGCTTCCTCACCTCCTCATGAATGTTCTCCAAATGTTTTACAAAATCCTTAGCTTCAACACTACTTATCTCTACTTTGTCTATCTTTCTCAACTCAGAAGCATTTCTGGGACTACTTCCATATACAATCTAGAATGGTGATTAACTAGTGCTCTCGTTGACAAAATTACTATATGCAAATTATGCCTGTGATAAAATCAAATCCCATCACATTGGCTTATCTCCAACCAAACATCTCAGTAAATTCCCCAAACTCCTATTCACCACATTTGTCTGCCCATCAGTTTGTGGATGATGTGATGAGATGAACTTCAAATTTATTTTTAACTTCTTCCACAATGTACACCAGAAATATCCAACAAACTTAGTGTCTCGATCTGAAACAATGCTCTTTGGTAGACCATGTAGTCTCACCACTTCTTTGAAAAATAACATAGGTTCTATTATGTTTTTATTTCAATATTTATTAAAATAGAAAAGCATTTTATATTTAAGTTTGGACCAACTTTAACTATTAAATCAAGGAATATATTTTATGTATGAGAAAAAAAATTAAAGAAATAATTATATCTATTTTTTCATAATCTTAAAATATATTTAGAAGAACCAAAAAATTGCAGCCTATAAAGAAAACTAATGAAAAATTTGACTAAACTTTGACCACTAAATTAGAGTATTAATTTTATGTCTAAAAAGAAATTACAAAGAACTAACCCTATGTTTTTTTGACAAGTTTTACAAAAATGTAAAACTTATTAAGAAAATCTAAAATTTGCATCCCAGAAAGAAAATTTTAAAAAAAACATAAAATATCAATAAAATGCATAAAACTTACCTTGGTGTCTTTTTTTTTTTTTAAATGTTATTTAATACTTACCTCAAAACCCATTAAAAATTAGACAAAAAATTGTAGTTGTTTGAAGTTATGATGGAAACAAAAATGTTGGCCAAAATTGTAGCTTTCATACCACTTATTATGGTATTTCTTGAAAATATTTATAAAAATTAGAAACATAGTAGACTATTTGAATGGGGGTGACCACCTAAAATCCAATTACAAGATATGAATTCAATATTTGATTATATGATGATATGGGAGAGAGTTCTCATCCTCAATTATGGACTTAACTATATATAAACACACCCCTTCATCTTCAGTAAGAGGGATTAGCGTATTAAAAATTATTTATCTTGGGGTTAATTACACCACAAGTGATTAAAGTTATTATACTTAGAAATGTATAATTTATACTTAATAATAAGATTAATTTGTTCTCATAATGTAATGTTTGGAATAGATATTTTCTCAGTAGTTTGTATGATTAGGGTTTTCACTAGGGTTTGTACCTCATAGATATGAGTAGTACCTTCACAATACAAAAGGCCAACACCTTTGTAAATGTTATATTGAGGTTTTCACATGTATTTCCATTATTAAAATCTATTTACACTAGGTTGTTAGGAAATCACCTGGGTGTTTCACATGCATTTACACTTGGTTCAAGGGTGCAAACAGAGTCCAAAACCATATTAATATTGTTAGGTTAGACTTTGAAGGTGAAATCAAGAACTCAAAAAGCCTAATAGGGCATAATCATAAAGAAAGACAATATAGACTCACTCTCAAAGGTCGTCAACATTGTTTAAGTAGGGTAGGAGCCCTATATTAACAACCATAAATGATTTCAACTTTACAATCTAAACTTGATGTGAAATTTATGAGGCAAGAGATACCTTATATTTAGAAAATATAATATTTGAGAGTGAGTATATATTGCTAATTTACTTCTCATTTAGAGGCCAAATAAACCTTAAAAGTTTGAATTAGAAAGCTTATAGGGTTTTAATATTCATTTTCACCTCTACACAAACTACAAATCCGTGGGAAACTTGATTTGCCAAAAACCTATTGAAAATGGATTTTGAAAAGTAAGAATTAAAGTCAAAGCTCCAATTTAAAATTTACAAAAATATTGACCTTTCGAGATATAGATGCACTACTCACATCTAGTAGGTTCAATCCTTAATGAAAACCTTGATTATGCAAACTAATGAGAAAATTCTAATTAATTTTGATTTTATAATTAAACCTATCAAATATTGCTTTCTAACTTTATAAATTAACTAATAAATAACCTACTAAAAAAATATAGGCAAACATCAAACGTCAAAAAGTCAAAGAAAGTAAAAAATTTAAAATTATTTTAATAAGAATTTCAATTACATTTGAATTGTAGGGTTTCTACCCAAATTTTGTATAGTGATGAGCATGAGCATGAAAACAAACTAAAATAAAATTAGCATTGGCACTGGGGAATGTATAAGACTCCAACATTTAACAAGTTTTCTTGATCTTAGGAATTACATCTCGGCTTCCCCTACAAGCTTCAACCAAACACATCAGTAGCACTTTGGTCAAAAGTAAAAAGTGCTCAAAATAATTACATCACTCCAAATGCACGGAGAGTCATGTTGATGGTTAACTTATTTTTCATGTTGTGGGGATTTCTACATTATCTACATCTACAATATGGGCTTTATGAATTCCATTGCACTTCAAAAACTATACAACCTTTTGCAGTGAGGATTTCAACTTCATTTGCACCAAAGCTTTCTAGTCTAGCATGTCATGCATCAAAAGGCCTCACAACATAGTCTTAGCTAGAATAATGTATAAGGGAGATCGTCTAGTAGTTGATCACCCCAACTTTGTATTTCTCAAAGTCCTACGTGGATATTTCAAATCGCTCCCATTTTTTATAACAACTCACTTGACAAGTCTCATGATTATAAATGTAATTCTCAAGCCACGTCATCAAATATGAATCCAAAGCAACATATTTTTTTGTTGAGGTGTTGGAAAATGGCCCCTAAAAAGAAAAGTTGTAATTGTGCACTAAGTCGTGTTTTATGAATGCGCTAATGTGGCATTGCAAGATTTGTTGCTTTTTATATTTAAAAAATACATACATTACATTTAATTATACATCGATGTAACCAAATTTTTTAACCCTTAACCGTAATCATAAATGAAAGACAAAAACACAAATTCATTTAGAGTCAATACTGCTTCATTATTCTCCAAAACTATTCTTTTGCTACAATGAGAGAAAATACTAATTCAACTACCATTCGAAAATTACTTTTTGGGGCATATTTTCACAAGATCATTTTTTGCCATTTCTAGTAATTTTGAAAACTACTCCTAAAGCTATAAAAATATCTAATCATTTAGAGTTATCTCGGATGAAATAACCCATCAACTCGCTAAGTAGCTACATGCATAAAAAGAAAACTACTGAATTTTTTTTTTGGAAAATCCTGAAAAAAATTAGTAAAAGATGATTTTGAGGCATTATATGGTGGAATTTGACTCCATAAATGTGTCGAGATTCGGTCCAATAGAATGAATTCCATTGACATATTTGTGAACTCTAGAAGATGTATATGCATGTAAAATTTCAGCCCAAATGGACAACGGAATATAAAATAACGACCGTCAGAAGTCCCTACATCGTACATACTCATCATCGACACTAATAACTTTAAAGTCACAACTATAGATACAATATCAACCAGAATATCTCCAAGATTAAGTTGCTGCCATTGCCAAAATATACTTAATGCTATAATAGAAGGAATAGAAGCAATCCTAGATAGTCTACTCTCAATATAAGTTGATATCATGTTCATCCATTAAATTTAGCTTCCTCTTTCTATCATGCACTTAGTACGATTTCTGAAAATTATGAGCGATTTGGTGAATGCCCGGTCTATTTTCTTTTGGCACGGGCTATCTTCTAGACAGAATGCACCATAAAATCAAAAATTAAATTTTTTTTTCCAGATCTGCAAAAATATAGCGATTTTTTTGCAGATTTTTTTTGTTGTTTTCTATCATAAACCTTTCCGATCATGAAAAATTCATCCTAAAAATTTCGTAAAATTCTACTATGGTTTCCGAATATCCAAAAAATGTCAACCACAAAAGATAGAGAAGATAGCCCCATCCATATTTTTTTTTCTGAATTAAAGATAACCAATCTAATATATCCAGCTCATACATGTACCACCATTTATTACATTGATTTTGATTATTCCTTATGAGAGTGTCCATGATATTTTTGTGAGTTGCTTTTGAACAAGTTTTAATCGCACAATTATTACCATTTAATCAGTTTAAAATTTGACATTTAATATTTGAAAATTAGCGTGTTCTATGGTGATACCTCAATGTCCCTCTGACGTGGTGTACAAATTGTCATATGCATTGAAACAAAATTTGGCATTTCTTACGTAATTCTATAGATTGTTTTTTGGCTAAAAATATGAGTTGGCAATCTCACCGGTTGTACTTAAATCATCACCACCAAATTTGTATCATCCCAATTCAAATATCCAGTTTTTTTTTTCTTACATAGGCAAGGACAAAGAAATCCAAGAAAAGAAAGATAAAAGAAGAATGTGGGGGTAAGAAGTAGGTGGGAGTTAAGTCACCATTTCCATATTGAATAATTATTGACCTCCTTAAAATTTGTATGGGATAATCAGTCTCCTCTTCTTCATTTTTTTCATTTTACTTTCTTTCATTCAATTGAATATAACCAACATTTCTTCTAGTTTTTCAATATTTCCAAACTGCATAAAAAAATCAGTTATCAAAATTTATTTTTTTTAGATTTTCACAATTCATCAATAATTTTAAGAAAATGTTTCTGGATTTAATTATATGTAAAAAATTAATTGAATACAATTCTAATTTTTTAATTTATTATCTACTTTTATATTCTTATTGTTTCTATTCATCTACGTCTATTCATCATTATTCACCCACACTTATTTCTAGTTCAAACTATTTAAATATCTTTGTTCTTATTAGTACTTGCCCGTAGGCTAAGTACTATTACAATATTTTATGAAAGTTGTTTTACCTCCATACTCCATGGACGAAAAAAAAATATTTTCTCTTTTCAAAAGTCAAATTTTAATTTAACACATTATAATAGATTTTTAAAAACACTATATTTTTAAAATAATTTAATTTAATCTAACACCAAAGTGAAACTCTGCTGTTTTATTTTTACCCTAAAGATTATCTCTGCAAAATAGTTATATAATACACGATTAAACCCTCAAAATTACGAAACATGTGGTGTTATATTTTTTTAAAGAGGTAATTATTTATAAATAGAAGATCGTATTAGAATTTGAATCTTAATAACAAGAGCAATAATAGTTACTTGACTTTAGTTATATAATTAATTATTATTTTAATTTCAATTTATATGTAAAATGATTTGTAATTATAAATTTATTATAATTATACTTGTAATAATAACTTGGTTTAACTTTATAAATAATTATAATATATTAATTATAATTAATTTAAATTATAATTTTTTTGTACTTATAATTATATTACAAATAAAATAAAGTTTATTGTTACACTTTACAAAATAATTTAAATTAACATAAAAATAAAATAAAATAAACTAGAATTTATAATTTATATTATTAAAATAATTATAATGAAAAAGAATTACTTATTGCTACATCTAAAAATATTTAAACTAATATAATTATTATCATATAATTTAAGAATTAATTTAAATACATCAATTATATTATAATTTTCAACTTAATTAATTTATTAATTCTATTTTTATTTATAATAAATATAATAAAATAGATTTAAATTTATCTATAACTAAAGTTATAATTATATCCGACAAGTATTGGCCACTACGTGGCACTTGTTGAAGAGAGAAAGAGCAGAATGCAATGCTTATTATTACGCCCAAACTAGGTATATGAATACATCAAATACAATTGGAAATGGTAATTACCAATGATAACAGAATACCAATGAATAATTAAGTAAATTGAGAAACAAAAAATATATTACATTAACATTCCCCCCTTCATACCTTAGGCCTACAAATATACCCTGAAACTATTCTTTCACCTTACCAAGGGGCTGAGTGAGTTTATCAACAATCTATGAGTTAGTGGGACAATATTGGAGCCAAATGTGATGTTGCATCACTTTCTCACAAATATAATGACATTGATCTGAATTATGAAATCAGATTACAATACTTGGTGTGATACCTGGTGTATTGTTAAATTCAACATATAAATTGAGAAGATTAACAACAAGATTGCAAGCCAAAAAGTGATCCATTCTATTCAAAATTTGAGTTTATACAAATATGATGGATCCCAAGGGTCAGAAGAATCCCTTTGAAATGAAATGAAGAGTCGTCATAATATTTTTTACAGATAAACTATTAAAACTATCAACATTTATCAAAAAAATATATATTAAAAAAATAGGTCCACTTGGAGAAGGCATAACTTTCTAGTCCTAGCTCTAAATTGCGAACCATTTACTTCGTTGGAAAGGTATTCAATAAATCTCAAATCAAATTTTGGAGGTAACGACCCAGAAATGCTTCGAAGACCTTAAAAAATGCAGTTTATTGAAACATAGATAAAATTGAAAAAACAAATTTCAGTATTTTCCCAATTTGATCTTGATCAGACATTCAACCTCGATGTGCTTGGTGCACTTAGGAAAAAATGGATTCTTAACAAGCTTCAACACCCCTTCATTGTTGCAAAGTAGAACTAGTGGTTGATCTTCTAGATTATTCATATATGCTAGAATGCAACTTAACCAAATTGCCTCACATACAACTCCTTGTATGGCACAATATTCAACTTTTGGGGATGAGAGAGAAACTAAAATTTGTTCTTACTTATCTATGAAACAAGACCACATCTAAGATGAAAAATATAACCTACTGTTGATTTCCAATCATCTAGATAGATCTAACATAGTTTGAGTTAGCATATCCCTGCAAGAAGGATTGATCATTCCTCTTTTATTCCAAACCATACTCAAGTGTACATCTCAGACATATCACAAAAAATGTTTTGTTGCAATCCAATGATATTTTTTCAGCTCCTGCATGAACATAGATAGATAGCTAATAACAAAGCGCAAATTTGGTGTAGTACACATCAAGTAAATGAGATTCCCAAGAAGTTGTTGACAGAGAGTTGCATCAACTTGAGGTGACTCCTAGAAATGAGACAATTGTAAAACTTTCTCCATTGGAGTGGGAAAAGATTTACAACATGACATGCTAAATATTTTCAAGAGTGCCTTGGCATACTTATTATGGGAAACAAAAATATGATTCTCCTAAATGGAAAAAAGATTCCTCATCAAAGGGGACATCCTCTAAATTTATAGAGTTATCCGCTTGAGATGGTGGTGGATATTTTCTTAAACTCAATCCTAGATTTGGGAGTAGGGTTCTTTTGAATAGATAAAGATTTGGCATGCTCCATAATGAGTAGGATAAAACACTCATGGATGATTGGGACATAGGGATTTTTACCATAAAATTTTAAGCTATGAGATAGGGAGGAGAACAAATAGAATGATAGAGAAATGCATTTATTATGTTGAAAATGATTAAAAATAACTAAACAAACTATAGAAGTGATCATCAAGTGTAACATACTCAATAATGACTTCTGTAAAATCCACCCAGGGGGGCTTGATATTGGTCCTATATACCCTCCATCAGTGGTCCTCTTCACTTTGTCCCTTTCTCAAAGAAAATTGCCATGAATTAATCAACACATTTCCTGTCCTTATAGAATTTCCTTCCTTCCACCAAACTCTCAGAAACCTTCACTATTAACTCCTTAGAAACCTCTAGCTCAATGAATCACACCTTTAGAGTACCCTCATCCCAATTCTCTACAAACTCAAAAGTATCCTACAAATTAAAGCCATACAATTTCTAAATATACAGGGTAAGGCTTCCAACAAAAAGCTTATCCCAAACAACATGATTCCCCTTCCATTTTTTATAAATAATGGGTCCACCCATTTCAATCACCCCCATGTTGTAGAGAGGACCAAAGAGAGCCAAAATGACACAAATGATTACCTATTTACAAACAATGTTTTTCATAAAGAAGGCGGTGTCTTGGTGCACCATAATGATGGAAGGACATATATCAATATACCATTCCATACAAATTTGAAATGTGAGTATAGAATTTCCCATATCACCTTTCAGTTAGCATTCATTATATAATCATTATGAATAATCATTTTAATGACTTTAGGGATAATGTCATTAATCCCCCACCTCAACATATTATGTTGAACCACCCCTAGGTTAGCCAATGTACGGTCCGCAACCGAATTGCCCTCATGATAAACATGGGTGACATTAAAGTTTTCAAAAGAGTCAAGCATACTTATGCTATTTAGAATCAAAGTCTTTATGGTCCAAATTGGGGTTATAATCCCTCTTAAAATATTGATGATATTAAGTGAATCACATTCCAACCAAACCTTTCTGAAACCCATGGAGAACACAATCTTTATACCAATGTAGGCTACGTAATCCTTGACATAGTGGTTTGTTTATGAACCCAAAGGGAGGGCCACTTCCAAGACAAACCTACCATTATGATAATGAGCCACTCCCTCACAATCAGTATCTCCTTTGGAGTATTAATCACTTTTCAAAATTTTAATCTCTTAACATGCTACCTCATCAAGTTGCAACACTTTTTGTTGTTGTTGAAGTTAATCAGAGACTACCCCTAAGTATCACCCTTAACTCAAAATTTTGTAAATGGTTCCAACCCATTGTCTATAAGAATGTTGGCTTCTTCTGTCAAAAGTGTTTAATAGATTTGGTCACATTTTGAGCACATGTCATAATAGGAAATTTTGTTGGGAGAACAATAATGCTTCTTAGTATTAATTTAGTATCATGATTATGGACTCTAATTAGAGGTATGATATTGGATTTTGAAATACTTGTTGATGTTGGATTTTTGGTTGATCTTGAGTTGTCATAACATGCATGTGCTTCTATAAAATATAATTTTGCCTCTGTATATAATAACCTTTGTTGAGTAATTTCTTCATCCTTTGAGAGATAATGATCTCACTTGGTGGTGATTTCATTCCTAAAATTCATTCTTTTCCATGTGTCCTAAAATGCATCGATAGGACTTGAAAATTGAAAGATATCATTTCTATTTGTTTAAGCCATTGTAAACCAAAAACTACATCCATACTCTTAATAGTTCAATAGGAAAAATTTCTAAATATAGTTGATAATATCTCGTTGAGAGTTTAATATGATGTCATTTACCAATACAAGAGGTTGTTTTCCATTGTCTATCATGACAAGAAAATTAGAGATTGGATAAATAAAATAATTGAGATTATAGGCTAGCTTTCTATCAATAAAGTTGTGTGTGATACCACTCTCCACCAACACTTATACATTTTGATTTTTAATTTTTAATATTACCAAGTACTTTGAGTGTTTGTGGTGTATTTATTCCATTTAATGCATGTGTAGAGATTGTAGTGCTTTCTTTTTCTTTAGAATAATCATTCACAAGTTCTATATTTGATCTTTTTGGAGGTACTTCTTCCCCTTCTTCAAATTCATTCCCTTTCTCACTATTAGAATACTTACAAGTCTTTGACAATTCTCTATCACAATTCAAACTTCTAAGGCATTTTTTTCCTATCCCTTTTTTAAGAGAGAGCTTTCTAATTTCTTTTAGCTTCAATAATTTATCCATGTTTTCTCTAGTAGGATTAGTCACATTTTTGTCAGTTACTCTCACGGTTTCATCAATTATATAGTATTTTGTTTCTCAATATGAAATACTTGTTGCATAACTATTCTAACTGTGGAAAATTCCAAGACACAAACATTATGTTGAATTTAGTACTAATCTAGTTGATGTACAATTGTAGCATTTGGTAAGGTGTCACCTTAGGAACTTTGTGTCAATGTAAAATGGTTAGCTCATTATACTTAGGTAAAGATCTTGATTGTTTTGAACTTTTTAGTTGGCTAATATAGTTTCCATACATAGTTGTTCATAGAAGTTTCTAATTCTCTACTAGTTCTTGCCAACTAAACACTTATCATTGTCCATCTCTCGTCTTTCATTTCGATACCATTGGTAAAGCCCCAATTTAAAATGTTGTAAGGGCTATTCCAACCATAGAATCATTTGGTATATTGTGAAATTGAAATTGTTTTTCTGTGAGTTAGATTACATAAAATTCTATTTCTACCATTAAACTTATGAATGTTTATTTTTTGTAGGTATGATTCTTGATCTAGAAAAGGTTCTCATATCCCTTGATTTGGCTTATAATGCTTGCACTCCTTTTAGTGGTTTCTTTGGGATTTTAATTATAATAAGTATTCCTTTGTAAAGTTCTCTAACCCTAATTTAAGCATTTTACAAATGGGTCATAATTTTATCCTTGATGAAATATATTCTAGTGTTTTATGTTCTTGTGCAGTTCTTTTCTCAACGTTAGGTAGTTGAAAATAAATTGGATCGTCAAATTTTATGAGTATAGAAATGTCCTTTAATCATTTTAATTTAATATTTATTAAAGTAGGAAAGTATTTGGTATTTATGTTTGGACCAAACTTTTACCATTAAAATGAAGGAATATATTTTATGTATAATAAAAAAGTTTAAAGAACTAACTCTAGCTAATATTTCATAATCTTTCTAATATATAAATTTAGAAAAATAAAAAAAATGTAGCCTATAAAATAAACTAATGAAAAATTTGATTAAACTTTGACCAGTAAATTAGAGTATTAATTTTATGTCTAAAAGTAAATTACAAAGAAGTAACCCATCTATTTTTGACAAGCTTTCCAAAAAAGTAAACTTTTAAAGAAAATATGAAATTTGCAGCCAAGAAAGAAACTTTATGAATAAACATAAGTTATCAATAAAATTCATGAAACTTATCTTTAAAGTCTTTTTTCTAAAAACAAATATCATTTAATACTTAACTCAAACCCCATAAAAAAATTAGACAACTATTTGCAATGGTTTGAAAGTTATTATGATACTATTTATTATGATATTTCTTGAAAATATTTATAAAAAACAGAAATATAGTAGACCACTTGAAATGGGTGACCTCCAATAATCAGATTATAAGATATGAATTCAATATTTGATGATATGGGAGAGATCTCATCCTCATTTATGAACTTAACCACATACATACTTACCCCCTCACATTAAGTAAGAGGGATTAGTATATTAACCAATATTTATGTTGGAGTTAATCATGCCACAAGTGATTAAACTTATTGTACTTAGGAATTTATAATATATACTTAATAATAAGATTAACTTGTACTCATATTATAATGTTTGGAATAGATGATTTCACAAGTTTGTATGATTAGGTCTTGCACACTATAGATATGAGTAGTTCCTCCATAATACAAAAGGCCAATACCTTTGTAAATATTAAATTGAGGTTTTCAATTGTATTTTTATTATTTCAATCTATTTACACTAGGTTGTTAGGAAATCATCTGGGTGTTTTGAACATACATTCACTTTTGGTTCAAGGGTGCAAACATAGTCCAAAACCATATTAATAAATTACCAAGTTATAATTTGTAGGTACAATCAAGAACTCCAAAAGCCTAATAGGGCATCATGAGAAATAAAGACAATACAAATTCGAAAAAAAATTAAAAAGAATTTCAACTACATTTGAACTCTATGGTTTCTACCCAAATTTGTACAGTGATGAGCATGAACATGAAAACAAACTATTTAAGAAGACTAGAGTTGGCTCTAGGGAATGCATACGACCCCAACATTTAACACGTTTTCTTGATCCTAAGAATTACATCTTGGCTTCTCCCATAACCTTGGGACAAACACATTAATAACACTTTGGTCAAATGAAAAATGTGCTCAAAATAACTACACCACTCCAAATGCATAGAGAGCCATGTTGATGGTTAACTTCTTTTTCATCTTGTGGGGATTTCTACATTATTTGCTTCTACATTATTTGCATCTACAATACAAGCTTTATGAGCTTCTTTTCACTTTGAAAAACATATAACCTTTTATAGTGAGGATTTCGACTTCAATTGTTCCAAAGGTTTCTAGCCTCTCTTGCATAATGGCATGCATCAGAAGGCCTCACAACATGGTCTTAGCTAGAATAGTGTATAGAGGAGAGGATCTAGTAGTTGATCACCCTATCTTTGTGCTTCTCAAAGTCCTACATGTATATTTCAAATCAAGTTCTCATTTTATAACAACTTACTTGGCAAGTCCGTGATTATAATTGAAGGTCACATCGTCAAATATGAATCTAAATCAATATGTCTTTTTGTTGAAGTTTTCGAAAATACCCCAAAAAAATAACTTAGAATTGTACACTAAGTCATGTTTTGCTAATATGCTGATATGACATCACAAAATTTTTGACTTTCTAAATTTAAAAAACATATTTCAATTAATCATACATACTCATCATAGTCTCTAATAACTTTTTAAGTTACAACAATAAATACTCTAAATCCACAAATGCTATAAAATAACTATTCAAACATTTTCAACCGCTGAATAGTTTATTCAAATAACAAAAACATATAGAATGCAGATTGTTTTCAATCCATTAAAATCTGATTGCAATGATATGCAGAAAGCAAGAGTTGCAAGTACATGGCAGCCAGAATATCTCCCAGATTAAGTTGGTGCCATTGCCAAAATATACTAAACTTTAACAGTGAAAGACGAAAATGCTATAATGGAATGAATAGAAGCAATCCTAGGTAGTCCACTCTCAATATAAGTTGATATCATGTTCATCCATTACAATTAGCTTCCTCTTTCTATAATGCACTTTGTACGACTTCTGAAAATTATGAGCGATTTGGTGAATGCCCGGTCTGTTTGTTGTTGTTTTTGGGTTAAAGGTGACCAGTGTAATGTATCCAGCTCATACATGTGCCACCATTTATTACATTGATTTTGATTCTTCTTTATGAGAGTGTCCATGATATTTTTGTGAGTTGCTTTTGAATGGTTTTTGGAGCACAAAAAAGGAAATGGGAGACAAATTGTTGATGACAAGAGAAGACAAGTCAATATCAGCTTTGAAGTTAACTGATGGGACTCACACAATTGTTAGCAATTATTCAGTATAAAATTTTACATTTGAAGAGTAGCGTATTCTATGGTGATACCTCATGAATGTCCCCATGACGTGGTGTACAAATTGTCATATGCATTGAAACAAAATTTGGCATTTCTTACGTAACTTCAAACATCACCACCAAATTTGTATCATCCCAATTCAAATATCCAGCTTTTTTTTTGGTTACAGAAAGGTAAGGACAAATAAATCCAAAGAAAAGAAAGACAAAAGAAGAATGTGGGGCAAAAAGTACCAGATATTAGTGGGAATTAAGTCACCAGTACTCAGATATTTTGAGTTTGCACTGTTATCTCTTCCATATTGAATTATTGCTTCCCGTACTCATCGATGAATAATTTTAAAACTCGTTAAAAATTGTCTACGGGATAATATTTCAACTACGGTCACTTCACTTCTCCTAGCACGATAAGAATTAAACTTCAAAGGAAGGAAACTCTTATTGTTTAAGAGGAGTCTTCTTCCTTTTGGTGCACTGAGTGGGACTGGAACCTTAAAAATACCCTCTGAAAAATGTCAATTAGTCTTAAAACTCTGTCTCCCTTATTTCTGCCTTATATTCTTTAAGGGTCGTTTGGTTGCTAGAATTGTCAAATTTCAGTACTGGACAATTTTGTAAGTTTTAAATTCCTACAATAGTTTTTGGAATATGGCTGGAATCATTTGGTTCACCTGAAATTCATAATGAGAAGATGAAAAATGTTGTTTGCATATGAATTTGAAAATATTATAAGTTTTGTTTTACCCCCAATTCTTATTTAAGTGGAATTTGAATTGATTTTCCAATTCCACCTATATAGATGGAAGATTCAAATGCTAGTTTTGGGGGTGAATGAAAATTAACAAATCCCTATTCTAGTTTCATGTTTTGAACACAAGCATAAAAAATGTCAATTCCGAAATTTGACAATCTCAATTCTAGTCTAATTCTAACAAACAAACGGACCCTAAAGGTGATCCCAAAGTCCTACATTATGTTTCTCCTTCCTATTCCCACAACCCCACCTCTGAAGATGAGTTAAGATGAGTTACCTGGCTACCCCGCATTGTAGATAAAGAGGGTAAATTGTTTGCCCTTTATAACTGCTAGAACATGCCATCATCAAATGGCTTATTGCACAACTTCATACGGCCAAGAATAAGATCAATAGACTGGAGGCAATTACAGAGGTTGAGCCTAAAGTTGGGGATTTGTCTCGGACTATTGTGGCTGATTGTGTTTGGGAAGTGGTTGATGAACTCGCAATAAAATTAGATAATTGGAACACTATAGGGGATAAAGTTCGAGAAGTGAAGGTCATGATTCCCTCGGAGGAGGAGAAATATGAAATGTCGTTGGCTTTGGCCCATGTTAAATCTAAGCAGAACCAAGTGAATAAAAAACTCAAAGAAATTTTCACTTTCATTAAACAGATGATGGAAAAGACGACGAGCTTGTTAACACCCTTCACAAAGAGCTAGAGTACAAGAATGCAAAGAGAAGGGGGAGAGAAGAGGCTACTTTGCAGTTGTCTCCTCATATGGCGAAAGAAGGCCCTTTTACTTTGGCATCGGTTCAAATCCTTCTAGAAAGGGCTCTTTCTTGGAAACTCTGAAGGAGCTAAATCAGGAATGGAAGGAGCTTAAATCCCCGTCCATCTAGTTTTTTTTGTATCTTTTCATTCTTTCTTTTGGTAGTTTCTATTGCTGGTTCTTTAGGTGGTTTTTGTTTGTTTTGATTTTGTGGTGGAACTCATTCCTTGTGAATTCCTTTTGAATTGTCTTTGGACTTGTTGTTTTGGGTTCCAGCCCTTTCCTTATTGACTTAATCAGAACTGTATAGAAAAATAATTATCAAAAATAAACTTATTAGATTTCTATAATTTATATAAATGGTTCAAGAAAATATTTCTAGATTCTATTGGGTATTAGTTTTTGCATTAAAATATTTCAAAGCACACCAAATGATCTATCATCAAAATGTAAGAGAACAATTGTAAAAGAAAAATGAAAGTTTAGAGACTAGGTTGACAGAATAAATAGAAGTAAGAAATAAAAAGGTGAAACAACATTAAGATTAAAATTATTAAAATGATCACCAAATCACCAAGCTTGACCCATCACCTAATCATCAGTCAAACTTCTCTAATCTTCATAGCAGCAACAATAAGAGATACGCTTATTTTAAATATTAAATGAGATGTGTACAGATTATATACGTGCATATTAATTCAGTCTGCATAACCATGATTTAAACAAGGTAACTCCCAACTCATAAACATAACTGCATGTAATAAATTACTTCAGTCTGCATTTTTGTACGTAATTTTGTAGTCTTTGTATCATTCCTCTATCCATTGATTTTCTTATTGCTTCAGCCCTATTATACTCGGAGGATCTTGAAGGAAGTGAAACAATGTATGTTCGATATTCCTGCCAGACTTTGAAAGTACCTTAGTTTCTTATTATTAATGCTAATTAGTCAAACTGAAATGAAGTCAGATGTTACGGTTGAAACTGCCTTTGTGGACATGCATGCAAATTGTAGGAATTTGAAACTTTTATATACAAATTTGACTAACTAGTCAAGAAATTCTACTCTTTGACCACAACAAAAAGCTTGGGTTTAAAAAAGAAAATAGAGAACATTAGTTTTATATTGAATAGAGGTTTTTTTTAATGTTTTTTTTTTAAATTAAAATTAAATTCTTTTGAATAGAGAAAGTACAAATAATCTTAAATATTTAGTAGATTGTATATTTGTGTCTAAATAGTGAAATCAATTGTGAAACTATTTGTGTACTTGTAAAATCAATCATTGTCATCATTTGATTATTTCTTCTAAAATTAATTGAATTTAATTCTATTTTTTTAATAATTATCTAGTTTTTTCTTCTTCTTATTTATATATCTACTATTTATCATTATTCACCCACACGTATTTCTTGTTCAAACTCTTTAAATATCTGCATCTTATAGTCCACCTTAGATTAATAAATTCAAATATTTATTTATTCAAATTCCCCTATCCCAATCCCTAAAATTAAATAAATATCTTATTAAGTGAGCTAAAATCAATTACCTCTTTAGTCCTCCACTTGCACAAAAAAATCCCAATCAAATTCCCTCAAATTGTGCACATTCTCACATGTGAACAAATGCTTTGTACATGTGACATGGTCTTGGTACGATTTCATATGGGTCAAAGGGCTTGTTTATCCTTCCTCTTCCATCTTGTTCAACAAATTTTTGAAAGGAGAATCTCAACCTTAGTTTTCTCCTCAATCTCTTTTCTGTAGATGCAAACAAGAGATTGAAAGCTCCATCCTTTAGGATCTCACTAGGAGAACCCAACCTCTAGAAGATGCCAAGAATAGATTGCTTGATTGTTTGATTGATCGATGATTTACAATGACTATAATAGCTTTCTTATATAGCAAATACAAGAATGAATAAAAGGCACAAAAGGAAACATGTGTCCTAATCATATGTGAGGGTAGGTATGGTAGGTAAAGACAAGTACTCAAGTGCAGATAATAATACACATTGGAAATATGAAATTATAAATAATATGAATTTTACATAAGTGGAACTTAAGCATGTAAACAAACTATTTTCTATAATAGAATAAATAAAATTGGTTGAAATTTTCTAATGGGATGAAGGGAGAATGTTAATTAGGATGGTCAATCAAACTAGAAAGAATCACCACACACACACAGTATATGTTAGGAAGGAGAAAGTAACCACTAGGCTTAAGAAAATTCAAGCACCGAACACACACTGAATGGGTGGTGTAAGGACCTTTCTCCTTCACTAAGAGTGTAATGAATAATTTATGTAATTTGGAATGATGGAATGGAAGTAGTATTATATGGGTTTCAATGAGGGTAATGTATATGTAGACAGATAATAGACGGATTAACAAATTCTAGGACTAGATCTGAGTAATTGACCTGCACACAAATTTACAGCTTGAATTATATGTTATGGGAAAGATGGCATGTAGAGGGTGACTGGACTCCAAAAAGTGATGAAGAAGTAGGCTATCTGATGTAGAATTTTATACCTTCCTATAGATGAATTTGCAACTCCATCACCTATCACCTAGACAAAAAATGGGAAAAATGTTGGGAGAAGGGGATTTTCCTCAATCAACCCCCTGTATAGGAATTAACCTTGAAATCAAATTGAGCTTTCATAAAGGAAAAATATGTTTTCATTAGCAGAGGCTTGAAAAGATGTTATACCTTCGTAAGTGTCAAATTTCTCACGAAGATGTTTGAAAGTTGCCTTGATGTTGTCTTGACCTTGGATATAGGAAAGAAAAATATGAATGCCTTCACATATGCTAGGATCTAGACATCACTCCACATCTTTAGCTCTCGATGCTCAAATATTCTCAACTACTCCTTGAATGCTTTAATTTGCTTGAATTGCACAATGTAATGGATTGGATTTGAACTCATGTGTAGCATATCCCAAAATCAGCAAGGTTGCATTATATTTATCCCTCATATAGCCATTTTAGGGCCCAAAGCTTGAAGGAGGCCAACAAAGAATTGAAATCTCACCTAAAAATAAAAGACCATCCTCTAATTTAAATTTGAGCCCCATTTTCCCTGTAAGGGGCGATTCCCAAGGTAAGAGTGACCTAAGTCACCCCTTACACTCTAAGTTTCCCTTTATGAAGAAAAATTGACTTAGATTTAAGTCGGGGGTCAATTTTGAGATGAGGTTCTAGAAATGTGAATAAAATTGAGGTATGATCAAGCATAACGGTCATGGAATCCTTGGACACTAAAATAGGACCTAGCAAAGGACCAAAATTTTAAGTGCTTATAATTTATAATGGGGTGGTCCCACAATAGTGTGTCCCACTTTTTGGCCAACTTTGACATAGAGATCAACATTCTGAGAAAAAAATTCACTTTCGAACACCTGTTGCTGCAAAAATATTAGGAATTTGAAGATGGTGTAAACTAGAGTCTTTTAGAATTTTCTTTCTAGTTTCCAAATATATTTTTAAAAAAATATGAAAATTCATGTTTCCTTCTCCTTCAAAAAGTGGTTTGTGTGAAAAATTGTGTTTTTAAGGAGTTACTGTCACTTGGATCAACATATCTTTTTTTTTTTAAATGATAACAATGTGATTATTTCAAGATTATATTTGTAACTTCAATATCTAAAGGATGCAATTGGTTTCATTTATTTTGGGTAAATATCTCATAGTTTATTAAGTTCTAAAGTGATAGTAACTCTAATTTAGACATAAGGTCACTTGGATCGCTCTAACTTGATCTGTGTATATCGAAATTCATTTTTTCTTTTTTTTTATAGAAAGGTAACAGAAATAATATTTGCCTACATATTTTTCATAATTTTATTTTTTGTAATTTACTATTTTTCCCGAAGTCTTGAAGAGATAGGTTGTTGAATGACCAAGCAACCTATGTTTAGTTAAAGTAATATTTAAAAGTGATAATGAACTCAATATGTATTAAAATTATATTCATTAGAAAGATTGTTCTAAATAGCATCATACTACATAGATAGGTTTTTCAAATAGATTCATTTGATCTGCCACAACATAAAGTCCAAGTCATTTTTTGTCAGCATTTTAATAGGTGCGAAGGAGACTCCATTGTAGGTATGAATGAGGAGTATAGATATTATATCAATGTTTTTTTAATTTAAGAGGCTTTGAGCTAGCCATTTGTAATTAATTCCTTCAAATAGAACTTTTCAAGGCTTAAATCATCATATTTTATTAAACATGTGTTATTTCAGCAAAAATCAGCATGTCTAAAAAAGTGACACACTATTGTGGGACCACCCAATGCTACATGTAGCCCCCACTTTACTCGGAGTTTGAACCTACTTCAGACTCATGGTAAAGTAGATCAAAGCAAGGGAAAGAGATCTTATGAAGATAAAAGAGATAAGGAAAACACCAAGCCCCCAAGTTAATTAGATCCTCATCTATCTTAAACCAAGACAAAAGCAATATTCACATTTGAGAGAGAGAGAGAGAGAGAGAGAGAGAGAGAGAGAGAGAGAGAACATGACAAAACTATCCTAGTAAGGGAAAAATTACTATGGGTCATGTAGAAAAAAAGAGAGGTGCCAAAGTATGGAGTTGACAGTCTAACAAGTTATGTTATGCTAATTAAGCCATCATAGGATAACTAAGAAAAGCATTGTTTGTGAGGAAATTTACCAAAAAGGAGTATTATGGCTAACAAAAGCATCGTCTCCAAAGGAATCTACTAAAAAGGAGGATTAGGCCTAAGGAAAGAATTATCTTTAAAATAATTTGTTGAAATGATAGTGCAAAAGTATTTCTCCAAGGAAAGCATTGTCTCCAAAGGAATCCGCTAAAAAGAGATTACTAAGAAAAAGGTATGGTTTTCCAAGTAATCCGTAAACATCTATATGTTAGTTGTCCTCAATCATATTACATGTTCTATTTTGTTATAACAAAAAAAGGTATATTGTGGCGTTTTGTTATCTTAATCAAATGTTCAAAATAAAAATTGGGCTTTATTACAAGAAAGAACCCTTTATCGAGCTTGAACTGATGACTTATGCCTTACCATGGCATTACTCTACCCCTGAGTTAAAAGGTTTTTTGGTCATTGCATGACCAATGGATAAATCTATGACATATTTGATAGATATCAAACAATTAGGTCCATATATTAATAAATAAATGAATATAGTTATATTATCGATCCTGACAACACAAGAAGAATATTTAATAATTAAAATGAAGAAAGATTCTTTTTATTGACAAATTCCTAGGGATTTGAATGTTATGACAATAACTAGGCTCCTACAATGTGGTGTGTGTGTAATGTGTAACAAAGAGTAAAGTGTATGCCCCCATGTTAAATCAATTGTGTACATTGTAATGAGAGAAATAGCTTTAAGGACAAGCAAATTTCTATTTTGATATGCCCCAAAACAAGGACAACCCAATAGAAATAAATCACATGACAAAAGTGCACAAAGGGATCTACCAACTCTAGGCTTAGTATATATATGTGATAACTCATGTATATAAAGAGTACTCATAATGAATTGACCTTGTCTTATAAAGGTAGTAGAACCACGATAACAATGGAAGAACACATAAAACATACGAGAAAAAGTCTTTTTGGGTCAACATTGCAGAATCCAAAAAGATAGTGGGTGAAACCACTTTTCATAATCCCCAACTAGACAACACAAAGGCACATTTACAATAATATTACATGTATGACATAACATATATACAACATCTAGAATAATAGATGTACAAATAGAAGAATGTCACATTAGGTTTGATCTCTTTATCAACTTGACCAATGGAGAAAAAATAGTCATCTAAAGAAATCTAAGGACAACATATAACAAGAAACACATCATGAGGGAATAACATTACAAACAAGAAAATACATTAAAGAGTGTACTGCACAAGAGGAGCTAGTCAAGCGCATCATCCACCCTCCATCTTGACAATATCATTTCTTACCTTGGGAAAGGTGGGAAAGACATAATAGGCACAACATTGAACTTAAGGAAATAGAAGATAAGCATCTGATCATGTTTATTCATCACTGGAGGAAATTTATACACAGAAGATCAGTTATACATAACCGTAATAATGAAATAGTTATACGAAAATGCAATAGCTGGTGACAGTTGCAACTGTCAATGTATTACAATGCCAACATTCCCCCCCTTAATACATTGATCCTAAAAACACATCAAAATCACTTTGCCCTAGGGATCCCCCCCTTAAGGCTTACATAACAAAAAAATGCTAACTACATAATATGAATACATATATTGCGAAAATCTTATTTTTGAAGTTGCAAATCTTGAATCATGCAAGGCTCCATCAAGCTATCTTGTGACACCTCAGAGAGGTGTAGCTTCAAGTTGTGTTCTTAAGCTCTCAATCTTGAACTTTCGAATCACAGTCTTGAATTATTCAACAATGATCCCTAAGCGATGCGATAGATCTCTATCATTGTCTAATGACCGAGAAAGGGTATAATTCTCAATCATATACTCTGAAGCTCGCTTGAAAGCAATCCATATTGAGCGCACTACCAAATCTTAAACCTCTCTCCAAAATGAGTCTTCACAATCTGACATACATTCTTCAAATTTGTCAGCATTAGAAAACAAAACAAAAAAATAGAAAGCCAAAAATGCTTATCATGCAGAACACCATCTCAAAGCGAGAAGCTAACTTGAGATGATAGAAATTCCTCCATCCTCCAATGCCGCCAACCTCCAGATATGTAGGTTACATATTACCCTCCAAAAGTAGCACTAGAGGATGAAATACAACCCTTGAGAGCCGAATTGAAACACTTTTGTACAAGTTTTTTTTCTTTTACCATGGTCATCATGAACATCCTTAATCACATTGAATGTTGTCTCCATGACAATGATACGAATGTCAATCCTAGCTACAATTATTTTCAAATCTTGTATTTCCATAACACATTTAAATCATATTCTGATGTGAAAAGGCCCTCTTATATCAGCATTAATTTGTATACTCTATCATAGGTATGAAAATATAAGATATTTGTAGACCCAAACTTCCAACCACATAAGCTACCCTTATGACTCCAAAACCCAACAACAAATAAACTCTCAAATACTCCTAATAGTCAATATTCACAATGGAAACATAAAGAAATCATTGAAAATGATGGACATCACCATTTCAACATCTATTTTCTACCTTAATGCCTTGTCTACATTGCAAATAATAAGGATCTCAACTTCAATATAATAATATCAACTTTATAATACTGTCCAAAAATACCACTAACTCCCCCATAGCCGATTTATGTTAATTCTGTGTGCCTTGCGGGTCTTTCATGGCTTGAGCTCGAGTCCACCACCTTTTCTTCCATGTGAAAACCAATCCACAAGTTGGACAGGATATAATGATCCACGCCTAGTTTTAGAAATGATATTTAATATCATTCGGCTGCCCAAATCTCAATCATCCTGCAAATATATCGCTCTACATCTTACGCTAATTTTCTTGTATGCACACCAATCATGAAAATAAAATTACATCGCATTGCAGATATCAAAGGTGCAAATGTGTTTCAAAGAACCCAAACATCAAAGATGTTTTAGCACATCATAGGTGAGGAATCATAGGTGTTTCAAAACTTGATCCAGCATATCATAGGCGGCTAATCCAATCCAATCTACGTAGAAACTGAATAACAAGCAATCCAATTTCATTCCACACAACAACTCCACTGTCGATTCCTTCCTTAAGGCGTATGAAGAGAGCAGGTCCAATCCATTTCTTGGCTTTGATACCAAATGAAGGAAATAGAAGATAAGCATCTGATCATGTTTATTCATCACTGGAGGAAATTTATACACAGAAGATCAGTTATACATAACCCTAATAACGAAACAGTTATACAAAAATGCAATAGTCGGTGATAGTTACAACTGTCAATGCATTACAATGTCAACATGAACATGATAGATAGAGCTATTGCATGTTCCAAACTATGACCATGCTCTAATAATGATTCACTTTATTTATCACAAGGAGATAAAGATAACCCTTTATAAAAATTTAGCAGATAATTCATGATTAATTTCAGTAACCTCATAAATATCATCAGAGTCATTAGGATAAACATCATTTACAACAAATATTTTATCATCATCACCGTTATCTTCATCATCAAAAATTAAGAATAATATGGTCCTTGATAAGAAAAGAACAATCGTCATATTTAGACAATTTGACCTTCTCCAAATTAACTTCATCCCTTGGGCTATGAATAGGTTGGTCAAAGGGAATGAAAGAATTGTGAGGATTCTTTGGGGATAAAATGGTTTGGAAAGATATCTCATATGTCTTATCATGATGTTTACGTTGATGATCATGAGAAAAAAGGAATACATTTAATTTTGTTTGATATTTGGGAAGGTTTAGGATCAATCAACATTGTCTATTTTTTCTTCCATAGGAGGAAGAAGAGAAGGAACCTCACTAGGTTGAAAGATAAAAGATGTGAAGCTCTTTTAGGATATGGGAGGAGGAATGAAAGTGTATCTAGGAGGAATAGGAGGTGTGCGACAGAGCCTGTGTCTAGAACAAGGAGATGAGACATCCTTAGGAATTCTAAATTCTAAAATCTTTTGGGCTTTGAGATTTTGCAAGATAAGAAGAGATGATATTGATGATGTCGTAATGGTTGAGGCATGCTAGGCATTCCTCAAATAGGTCAACATTTTATCCTTGATTCTATTGTTTTATATCCTTGTAGAATTCTTTTCTCAACTTTAGGTAGTTGAAAATAAATTGGATCCTCAAATTTTATGAGTATAGAAATTCCCTTTAATCCTAAAGATAGCAAGGGTTCCATTGTGTTTTAATTTTAATTTCTATTAAAATAGGAAAGTATTTGGTATTCAAGTTTGGACAAACTTTTACTATTAAATGAAGGAATATATTTTATGTATAATAAAAAAGTTTAAAGAACTAACTCTATCTAATATTTCATAATCTTTCCAATAAATATTTAGAAAAACCAAAAAAATGTAGCCTAATGATAAATTAGTGAAAATTTTAATTAAACTTTGACCAATAAATTAGAGTATTAATTTTATGTCTAAAAGTAAATTACAAAGAAGTAACCCATCTAAATTTATTTTTACAAGATTTCCAAAAATGTAAAACTTTTAAAGAAAATATGAAATTTGCAGCCTAGAAAGCAAATTTATAAATAAACATAATCAATCTATAAAATTCATGAACTTATCTTTAAAGTCTTTTTAAAAAGAAATATTATTTAATACTTAACTCAAACCCTATAAAAAATTAGACAAATATTTTTAATGGCTTGAAAGTTATGATGAGACAAAAATGCTAGCTAAAATCGTACCTTTGATACTACTTATTATGATATTTTTTGAAAATATTTATAAAAATAAAAAATATAGTAGACCACTTGAAATGGGTGACCTTCAATAATCATATTATAAGATATGAATTCAATAGTTGATGATGTGGGAGAGAGATCTCATCCTCATTTATAAACTTAACCATATACAGACATACCCTTCACATTAAGTAAGAGGGATTAGTTTATTAATCAATATTTATGTTGGAGTTAACCATGCCACAAGTGATTAAATTTATTGTACTTAGGAATTTATAATATATACTTAATAATAAGATTAACTTGTACTCATAATGTAATGTTTGGAATAGATAATCTCGCAAGTTTGTATGATTAGGTCTTGCACACTATAGATATGAGTAGTTCCTTCATAACACAAAAGGCCAATACTTTTGTAAATGTTAAATTGAGGTTTTCAATTGTATTTAGATATTATTTCAATCTATTTACACTAGGTTATTAGGAAATCACCTAGGTGTTTCACATACATTCACTTTTGGTTCAAGGTGCAAACATAGTCCAAAATCATATTAAGATTACTAAGTTAGAATTTGAAGGTACAATCAAGAACTCCAAAAGGCTAATAGGGTATCATGAGAAATAAAGACAATAGAAATTCAAAAAAAAAATTAACAAGAACTTCAACTACATTTGAACTATAGGGTTTCTACCCAAATTTGTACAGTGATGAGCATGAACATAAAAATAAACTATTTAAGAAGACTAGAGTTGGCTCCAGGTAATACATAAGACCCCAACATTTAACAAGTTTTCTTGATCCTATGAATTACATCTTGGCTTCTCCCAAAATCTTGGGACAAACACATTAATAGCACTTTGGTCAATTGTAAAATGTGCTCAAAATAACTACACCACTCCAAATTCATAGCGAGCCATGTTGATGGTTAACTTCTTTTTCATCTTGTGGGGATTTCTACATTATTTGCATCTACAATACAAGCTTTATGAGCTTCTTTTCACTTTGAAACCCATATAACCTTTCACAATGAGGATTTTGACTTCATTTGTACCAAAGGTTTCTAGCCTCATTTGCATAATGACATGCATCAGAAGGCCTCACAACATGGTCTTAGCTAGAATAGTTTATAGAGGAGATGATCTAGTAGTTGATCACCCTATCTTTGTGCTTCTCAAAGCCGTACATGTATATTTCAAATGACTCTCATTTTATAACAACTTATTTGGCAAGTCCCTGATTATAGCTTGTATTCCATGTCACGTCATCAAATATGAATCCAAATCAATATATTTTTGTGTTGAGGTGTTAAAAAATGCCCACCCCCCCAAAAAATAACATGTAATTGTGCACTGAATCATATTTTACTAATGTACTGATATGACATTACATGATTTTTGACTTTCTAAATTTAAAAAACACATTTCAACCACTGAATAGTTTTATTGAATAGTTTATTCAGTTGGTTGCTCGCAGGCTTCTACTGGACTACCTGGTAAATCTGGAGCCTCCATAAAAAAATTTAAAAATAAAAATTATATAGAATGCAGATTGTTTTCAATCTATTCAAATCTGATTGCAAACATATGCAGAAAGCAAGAGTTGCAAGTTCATGGCAGCCAGAATATCTCCCAGATTAAGTTGGTGCCACTGCCAAAATATACTAAACTTTAGCAGTGAAGACGAAAATGCTATATAATGGATTGAATAGAAGTGATATCATGTTCATCCATTAGAATTAGCTTCTCCTTTCTATAATGCACTTCATACGATCTCTGAAAATTATGAGCGATTTGGTGAATGCCCGGTCCGTTTATTGTTGTGTTTGGGTTAAAGGTGACCACTATAATGTATCCAGCTCATACATGTACCACCATTTATTACATTGATTTTGATTCTTCTTTATGAGAGTGTCCATGATATTTTTGTGAGTTGCTTTTGAATGGTTTTTTGAGAACAAAAAAGGAAATGGGAGACAAATTGTTGATGATAAGAGAAGGCAAGTCAATATCAGCTTTGAAGTTAACTGATGGGACTCACACAATTGTTAGCAATTATTCAGTATAAAATTTTACATTTGAAGAGTAGCGTATTCTATGGTGATACCTCAATGTCCCTATGATGTGTTGTACAAATTTTCATATGCATTGAAACAAAATTTGGCATTTCTGTGTTTGGGAAGCGGTTGATGAACTCGCAATAAAATTAGATAATTGGGACACTATAAGGGATAAAGTTCGAGAATTGAAGGCCATGATTCCTTCGGAGGAGGAGAAAAAGGAAATATCATTGGCTTTGGCCAAGTAAATCTAATAAGAACCAAGTGAATAAAAAATTCAAAAAAATTGTCACTTTCATTAAACAGATGATGGAAAAGATGGCGAGCTTGTTAACACCCTTCAGGAGGAGCTGGAGTACAAGAACGCAAAGAGAAGGGGGAGAGAAGAGGATACTTTGCAGTTGTCTCCTCATATGGTGAAAGAAGGCCCGTTTACTTTGGCATCGGTTCAAAGGTTTCCAGAAAGGGCTCTTTCTTGGAGATTCTGAAGGAGCTAAATCAGGAATGGAAGGAGGTTAAATCCCTGTCCATCTAGTTTTTTTGTGTCTTTTGGTTCTTTCTTTTGGTAGTTTCTATCGCTGGTTCTTTAGGTGTTTTTTTGTCTGTTCTTTCTTTTTGAACTGTCATCGGGCTTGTTGTTTTGGGTTCGGGCCCTTTCTCTATTGACTTAATCAAAACTGTATTAAAAAATAATTATCAAAAATAAAAATATTAGATTTCTATAGTCTATAAATGGTTCAAGAAAATGTTTCTAGATTCAATTGAGTATTAATTTTTGCATTAAAATATTTCAAATCACACTATATGATCTGTCATCAAAATTCAACATAAGAGAACAATTGTAAATGAAAATTTACAGACTAGGTAGACTAGGTTAACAGATCAAATAGAAGTAAAAAGTAAAAAGGTGTAACGACATTAAGATTGAAGTTATTAAAAGGAGGATATTTGTAACTAACAGCCCATCACTTTGCTCAATGTCTCCTACAAGATCATTGCCAAAGCGCTAGCTCTCAAAATCTGGCACATGCTTCTGCAGATTATCCGGCCTGAGCAAACAGGGTTTATTAAGTCAAGATTTATTTTTGACAACATCATTGTTGTTTGGGAAGGTATGGAATGGGCTCGTAAGTCTCACCAGAAAACCTTTTTTCTCAAAATTGATTTTGCTAAAGCTTATGATCATATTGAATGACATTTTATCCTTGCGATGCTTCACACTATGGGTTTGGCCTCAGATTTTTTCAATCGGTGCAGATGCTCTTCAATAATGCCTCTGCTTGCATTACTATCAATGGCCACCAATCCTCCACCTTTGGGCTCTTTCGTTCCATTCGGTAGGGCTGCCCACTGGCTCCAGCTCTATATGTGTTGGCTACTGAGGGTTTTGGCTACCTGCTTGCTCACTCCATTTCCATGGGAGCTGTTCGGGGAATCTACTTGCCGGATTCATCCCAACAGCTAGTCAATGGCCATTTCGTTGATGATTCCTTCCTCACTCTGGCAGAGGATGAAGAGAATATCAAGGCAGCCTTCCAGTGTTTAGACATCTTTTGTCTGGCTTCTAGTTTAGCCATTCAGTGACACAAAACCCTTTGTTATAGATAGTCAGCTCTTCCCGAGCCTACCTAGCTTTCTCAGTTTGGCTGGAACAGGATTCAACATGAGGAATTTTTTCACTTTTTGGGTATTCCCTTTGCATTTCAAGGCAATCCAACTGATCTATGGAATGCAGTTCTTACTAAGATTGAAAAAAAGCTTACCTACTGGATCATGAAGCCGCTCTCTCTCATAGGAAAATTCTAGATCTGCTCCAAAGTCCTGTCTGCCACACATGTTTATTACTCTTCTTGTTGGGCTCCCTCCAAAGCCTCCTACAAGAAGCTTGAGAAACTTTTACGGGATTTTCTCTGGGCCTTTGGTATTGATCACCAGGGCTTTCATAGAGTTGCCTGGGATTTTTGTTGCCTCCCAAAAATCTTTGGTGGGCTTGGATTAATTGATACCCAGAAGCAAGGGCACACCCTTTGTGCCAAACGGGTTGTGCAGTGTCTCACAAGCAATGAAGCTTGGAAAATTTTGCTTCGACACTGCATTTCCTTAGGCTTTCCTCTTCACAAGCTTGCTTGGAAGGGGATTGGCTTTCAGACCCTTCTAGTTATGAAGGAGCCCGTCCAGATCCAGGGTAGTTTTGTCGCCAAAAGTATTTGGAGAGCTTGGAAGTCTGTTAAGCCTTGGCTTCGGTGGGCTGGGAATGGTTTCCAAGATGGTCTTTCTTTCAATCAGTAGAACATTTGGTGGTCTCCTCTCTTTGCTCAGTAGGGGATTCCTCTTGCCAGAGTTCAAGGGGTTCGTGCTCTTCGGTTTCACAAGTGTGGCATTCAAACCCCAAAAGACCTTTTTTCCAGAGTCACTATGAGTCTTCGATCCTAGGATGATCTCCGGGTTCAATTTTGGCTCATCCGCCCAGATCGTCAGACTTTTGACTTGCTGGTTTCAGCCATCCCGCCCCACCTCCTGCATAAATTAGGTATTCAATCAATCAAACCATGGTGGAAAGACTGCAAATGGTATCATGCCACACCATTCACCAGTTACAAGCCTAAGCTTGGGTATTCTTGTCTTATGCCCCATTTGCCCATGATTGATTCTCTCAACCAGTGTTGGCATCTCTCTTCTTCTCAAAAGACTTGGAGATGGAGATTTCGTACTATTTGGGATTTTGTCACTAAGCCTAAAATTGTTCATTTTGCCTAGTGTTTGTTATACCAGGGCTTACCTTTGGGAGCTAGGCTCCGGCATATGGGGGTTCCTGACCCTAAATGCCCTTTTTGTGGTCACTCTGAGATGCTCATGCACATTTTTTAGTTATGTCATCGTGCCCAGAATTATTGGGGTTGGATCCATGACTTTTTTGCTCCTTTTAGGCCTGAACCTTTTTCTTCGCACATGGTTCTTCTTGGTGACTCTCCCAGAATGCCTTCCTAGTACACCCAAATATGGCATACTTTCAGGCTGGAAATTTTGTTTACTTTGTGGAAAGATCGAAACACTGTGCTTTTTTCTCACAGTTCTCTGGATATTCATGTCTCTCTTTATGCTAATGCATGTATTTGTAATATTGTCATGATGCAGATTCTAGTGCAAGCAGATAAAGTGGCCCTTGAGGTTGCCCATTTGCAGGAGTTGCTCTAGCACTGGGGCAATGCCCCTTGTACTGTGGCTCGGGTGCCCCCAGATTCTCTCTTAGCTGACCATACACCGTCTAGGGTCCGATGCCATAGCCAGAGTTCCTCTGCCAGACACTCTAGGACTCCATGTCAATGACGCCGCCACTCTGCCTCTCCTCCTCCTAGGAGGGATGTGGGTTCTGGTTGGCCTCCTATGCTTGCTTCCACTATTGTTGCATTTGCTCAGCCTTTGGCCTCTATTCCTGCTAATCAAGACAAGTTCCCTCGCCTGGCGCTAGCTATCTCACCCAGGCGGGAGGAAGGAGAATTGGAAAAAGATGATCGAGAAGATAGCTGGGCCGTTCTTGATCAGGCTCCTGGGCCCAATGTTTGGGGCAATCCTGATGATAAATATCCTCCTCCCTCTTCTGCTACTGCTCTTCCGGCCTAAGTGTCATGTGACTTGCGGGGTGACTCTTTCCCCCAACTTTTTTTGGTGAATATTGTACTTTAATATTTTTAATAGAAAAGGCCTCTATTCATAAAAAAAAATGATCACCAAATCACCAAGCTTGACCCATCACCTAATCATCAGTCAAACTTCTCTTATCTTCATAGTAGCAATAATAAGGGAGATGCTTATTTTAAATATTAAATGAGATGTGTACAGATTATATGTGCATATTAATTCAGTCTGCATAACCATGATTTAAACAAGGTAACTCCCAACTCATAAACATAACTGCACGTAATAAATTACTTTAGTCTGCATTTTTGTACCCAATTTTGCAGTCTTTGTATCATTCCTCCACCCATTGATTTTCTTATTGCTTCAGCCCTATTATACTCAAAGGATCTTGAAGGAAGTGAAATAATGTATATCGATATTCCTACTAGATTTTGAAAGTACCTTTTTTTTTCTTATTATTAATGCTAATTATTCAAACTGAAACAAAGTGAGATATTATGGTTGAAACTGTCTTTGTGGACATGTATGCAAATTGTCTAGGAATTTGAAACTTTTATATATAAATTTGAAGTTAACTAGTCAAGAAATTCTACTCGTTGACCATAATAAAAAGCTTGGCTTTAAAAAAGAAAATAGAGAACTTAGAGTTTTATATTGAATAGAGTTTTTTTAATGTTTCTTTTTAAAATTAAATTTAAATTCTTTTGAATAGAGAAAGTACAAATAATCTTAAATATTTAGTAGATTGTATACTTGTGTCTACATAGTAGAATCAATTGTGAAAATATTTGTGTACTTGTAAAATCAATTATTGTCCATCATTTGATTATTTCTTGTAATATTAATGGGCTAAGTGCACAAAGATGGGGGACCAAAAAGATGCCACTTTTCTTTTTGCGCCCCCATCGTGCATAGTGCACATGCACTAAAGGGCGTGCACCCCATAGGGGCACACGCCCTATGGCTTGGGTTGCCCAAGCCTTAGGCTTGGGCAATGCAAAACAAAGCGTGTGCACCAAATAGGGCGTGTGCCAAATAGGGCGCATGCACTTTGTAAAAATCCCAAAATTTTCACCCCCATGTGCACTATGTCCATATTTATACATAGGTGGCGGGTGTGCGGGGACACTATGAAAAACTAGAAAGAGAAAGAGAGATAAGGGATAGAGAGAGGATGATAAGGGGGGAGAGAGAGGAGAGAGAGGAGAGAGAGGAGAGAGAGAGGAGAGAGAGAGAGAGAGAGGAGAGAGAGAGAGAGAGAGAAGGGGTAATTTATACAAATATAACATTTAAGTATAAGTTTGATAATTTTAATTTCTTATACTTTAAGTTATATTTGTATAAATTATAAAATATAATGCTTTCAGGATGTTTGGGATAGGTTCTAGCTTCATAGGAGTTAACATGTAGATTCTAGATTTGAAAAATTCCAGACTTAGCCAAATTTTAGGATTCAACAAGCCTTCGCAGGGTTACCTCCCAAAATCCATCATGGATTTCTAAGGTCAAACTGAAACTGGCAAAAGGATTCCCAAAGGGTTTTAACTCGTATTAATCACAAATCACTCAATTTTGACCCCAATCTCTACGACAGACTTAGCTTAGTCTCACCCCAAATCTCTCTCTCTCTCTCTCTCTCCTCTCTCTCTCCTCTCCTCACATCACCCCTCTCTCACCCCCTTATCTACTCTCTCTCTTTCATTACCCCTCTCTCTCTCTCTCCACACATCACTCTCTTTCTCCCCCTTATCCCCTCTCTCTCTCTCTCTCTCTCTCACACACACACACACACACCCTCACCCTCACCCTCACCCTCTCTCTCTATATCACCATCTCTCTCTCTCCACCTTATCTACTCTCTCTCTCTTTCATTACCCCTCTCTCTCTCTCTCTCCCTTATCTCTCTCTCTCTAGAGTGAGAGAGAAGGGAGAGAGAGAGAGAGATGAGAGAGACAAAGAGATAGAGAGAGAGGGTAATGAAAGAGAGAGAGTAGATAAGTGGGAGAGATAGGATGATGTGTGTTTGAGAGAGAGAGAGAGAGAGTAATTACCCTCTCTCTCCCCCTTATATACTCTCTCTCTTTCATTACCCTCTCTCTCTCTCCCTTATCTCTCTCTCTCTCTCACCATATCACTGGTGAGAGAGAGAGAGAGAGAGAGAGATTAATTACCCTCTCTCTCTCCCCCTTATCTACTCTCTCTCTCTCTCATCTCAAATCTCTATCTCTCTCTCTCTCTCATCTCAAACCTCTCTCTCTCTCCCTTATCTCTCTCTCTCACTCTCTCACTTTGGAGAGAGAGAGATAAGGGAGAAGGAGAGAGAGAGAGAGAGAGAGAGAGAGAGAGAGAGAGAGAGTAATTACCCTCTCTCTCTCTCTCTCTCTCTCTCTCCAGAGTGATAGAGAAGGGAGAGAGAGAGACAGAGAGAGATATGGTGAGAGAGAGAGAGAGAGTAATGAAAGAGAGATTAGATAAGGGAGAGAGAGAGGGTGGATTGAGAAGAGAGAGAGAGAGTAATGAAAGAGAGAGAGTGGATAAGGGGGAGAGAGGGGGTGATGTGAGAGAGACAGAGAGACAGAGAGACAGAGAGACAGAGAGAGAGAAGGGATGGAGAGAGAGAGAGACAGAGAGACAGAGACAGAGACAGAGAGAGACAGAGAGACAAAGATTTGGGTGAGAGCTAAGCTAAGTCTGTCGTAGAGATGGGGTCAAAACCAAGTGATTTGTGATAAAACAAGTTAAAACCCTTTGGGAATCCTTTTGCCAGCTTCAGTTTGACCTTAGAAATCCATGATGGATTGTGGGAGGTAACCCTGCTAAAGGCTTGTTGAATCCTGAAATTTGGCCAAGTCTGGAATTTTTCAAATCTAGAATTTGCATGTTAACTCCTATGAAGCTAGAACCTATCCCAAACATCCTGAAAGCATTTGTTAGAATAACTAAGAGGGGGGTGAATTATTTATCTAGTGTCCCAAAACAAAATGTATAATTCAAAACAACTTCTTCAATTTCTGCTCCTCGGTAAACAATAATTACTTTCACTGTCTGTGCTTTTACCGATTACCAGTCTAATACTATAACAGTTACCAATCAAATCTAACATGTACTATGCAAAGTATGATAACAAATGAATATCACAATCAACACATAATACAAGAGATTTAACATGAAAATCCTATAAAGGGAAAAACCACCTAGGACCGGCAACCCAAAATTGTTCACTCTTTTGAAGTGAGGTCGGTTAAGACCCAACCCTGTTAAAGGTTTACAAACACACTGTCATGTGTGACCTTGTTAGAGGATTTTAGATTAGAAGTTATTGTCCAACCAGCATTCACTATGGGGTTGATAGGATAACAATGTTCATTCTATGAATGATACATCATAAGACTTTTAGAGTCCACTCGGTTAAGGATTTTGACTGTATACAATGGTTAAATATGTAACAGTAAATGATCTGCTTTAATACAACTTCAATTGCAGATTACAGATCAATATTCAGTCCATACAAATCCTTCTGATCAATATTTCACTTTAGATTCAATACTGTATCAACTTACTGTCCGTCAATAATTGCTCTTTGTAGCTCGGTAATTGTTCTGCAGCTCGGTTCTTACTTAACCAGTATGATCAAAATGCATGAAAACCTTGCTCACATGATATTCCTGCAGTTTCTACTTCTTCCGACATCATTTCATAATGAAATTCTAGTCTCTTATATAGACAAGTAAATCATTTTCTTCTCCTCCATTAGATTTTGCCGCTTAACCAGATTCATAGATTTTTCCGCTTCAAACTTTCTCGGCTGATGTGTCAGTAACACGTTTCAATCTGCTCCATTAGATTTTCCTTTAATTTTGTTAGCCGTCGATCTTCATAACAAACATTATCTGTTATTACTGAAATCAAGGTACTTTACAACTCATCAATCTTATCGGCTAAACTAACCATTTAGTTCATTTTGTTCTGCTCGATTAACAAAAAAATGCATTGGTGAATACTGCTCAGTTAATACTTCAATCAGTATACACTACACTCCGTCGGTGTATACTAGAATTGCTTCATTTACCGACAACACTGCTTTGTGTCTTTCATCTCTATACTTCATCAAAGATGAATGCAACATAATAAAGTCAATATCATCAAGTCATAGACTCATCAACAAGTTACTCAATGTGTTCCTTATCCTCATCTATCATGTACATCTTTCCCAATGTAGATTTCTTTGTTCTTCATCTCTTTCACCTTTCTTCAGATGTCTCGGTATAGTAACTTACAAGATAAGTGTTTTCAAACTAGTTGACATCAATGACAACATAATACTGATTTAATCATATTACATATATAATCAGCAACTCCTCAGTGATCTTTAATCATGAATTCTTCAATCAGATTCCAAATCAGTTGTAGTGCAACAATCTCTCCCTTTGGCATTGATGGCAACTCAAGTAATATGAAATGTACCATACACATACCAAACATATATTCTACAACTTTTTGAACAAAATTTTGTAAGTCGAATAGACTTAATATGTTTAATCACTACGTTACTAAACAGCATTAGATAATACAAATTTACCATTTTGTAGTTTTGATCTTTTCAATTCTCTTTACAGTTCTCCTGTTCCTGCTTCTGTTCTCTGTAACTGATCTTCAATACTCTATCTCATTCAAATTGTCTCTCCCTTAGATAATTCTCATCGGTGCTTGTCCCTTTTCATATTATTTATCTCTCCCTTTGACAGCAATGCCAAAGAAACAAATAAACAATCAATTCTGTCCTCCTCTGTATCTCAGTATACTGATATCCTGATTGGTTCAAGTTCTCCAAATTTAATCACAACCTTGAACATGATTCAAAGTGTGAACTATGCTACATCAACATGAATGATCTTCTGATAAAAGTAGGTTGATGCAACAACTAGATCACCTTAGTGGCCGATAGACAGGGGACAGACCCCAAGTCTAGTCCTCAAGTATTTAAATGTGTCCTTCGGTAGAGGCTTTGTAAAAATATTTGCAAGTTGTTCTTTAGATGTGACAAATTCTAACTTCACTTGCTTCTCTTGCACTTGGTCTCTTAAGTAATGATACTTAATAGATATATGCTTTGTCTTAGAGTGCATCACATGATTCTTTGAAATATTAATAGCACTAGTGTCGTCACAATATATAATCATTGGCTCAATGATTACCTCATTCATCCCTTCCAACACTTGTTTGATATATGCAATGTTTGAACAGTTAGTAGCAGTAGCAACATACTCTACTTCAGTTGTAAACTGAGAAACACAAGTCTGCTTTTTACTTGTCCAGGTTACAAGTCTTTCACCAAAGAAAAATGCTCCTCTGATGGTGTTTTTTCTATCATCCACATTTCCAGCCCAATCAGCATCGATGTCGAATTTCAGTTCAAACTTCCCTTCCTTAGGATACCATAATCCATAATTCTCTATTTTCTTCGGGTATCTTAAGATCCTTTTTGTAGCTATCATGTGTGATTCTCTAGGATTAGCAGAAAATCTTACAACAATACCCACAACATGTGCTATATGTGGTCTACTATGAACTACGTACATTAACTTACCAATCATAGATCGATAAAGTGTCTGGTTTACCTCTGTAGTTTCATCCTCCTTTGTCAATTTGCATCCAATAGCCATCAGTGTTCCCACAGGTTTAGCATCTTCCATGCCAAATGTCTTCAGTACTTCTTTTATGTATTTTGATTATGTGATGAATATTCCATCACTCTATTGAATCACTTGTAGTCCAAGAAAGAACTTAATCTCTCCGAACATAGACATTTCAAATTCCTTTTACATTTCATCAGCAAATGTCTTGCATACAAGATCTGAGCCTCCAAAAATAATATCATCAACAAATATTTCAGCAATGATAATAGTATCATCAGTATCACCTTTCATATACAGATTGTTGTTTTCACTTGTTCTAACAAATCCAAAACTTAACAAGTAAGTATGAGTCTTTCATACCATGCTCTAGGTGCTTTCTTCAAGCCATATAAAGCTTTATGTAATCTACATACCATGTCTTTATTGGCAAGATCAACAAATCCTTTAGGTTGTTTGATGTAGACCTCTTCTTCAAGTATACCATTTAGAAATGCTGACTTCACATCCATTTGATAGACTTTGAATTTCTTGTGTGCAACATATGCAAGTAGAATTCTAACTCCTTCCAATCTAGCAACAGGTGCAAATGTTTCACCATAGTCAATGCCTTCTTCCTATGCATATCTCTTGCATACCAATCTAACTTTATTTCTTATGACTTCACCATTTTCATTCAATTTATTCATGAATATCCACTTAGTACCGATAACATTCTTATCTTTAGGTCGAGGTACTAAGGACCAGGTTTTTTTCTTCTCTATTTGCTCTATTTCCTCCTTCATTGCATTAACCCATTCTTCATTCTCTAATGCAACTTTCACATTTTTAGGTTCAAATTCACAAACTAGACATATACCTTGTCTTGTTTTGCTTCTAGTTTGCATTCCAGCATGTCTGTCTCCAATGATTTGTGTCTCAGGATGATGTCTTCTAACAAAACTAGCCAAAACTTGGTTTCTCCTTTCTTGCTCATCATGTTTAGGGTCATTTCCTTGCTCGATAGCTCCATCTTGTTCATCGGTTTGTGTTGCATGTTGTCCTATATTGTTTTCCTATTGATCGGTTGTCACAGCTTGCGGTGTCGGTAGATACTCTAGATGTTCAATGTAAGTGAATCTACCGTAGTCTTCTGATTTATTTGTACTTTCCTCTATGTTCTTGTCATCAAACTCATCAACACGAACATTAGTACTTTCAACTATCTTATTTTTAACCTTATTCAAACATTTATATGCTTTACTTGTAGAGGAATATCCCAGAAATATCCCTTCATCTCCTTTAGAATCAAATTTTCCATTTCTTTCATCTTTCAAAATAAAGCATTTACTTCCAAAAATTCTGAAATAACTTACAGTAGGTTTGTGTCCAAATCATAGCTCATAGGGTGTTCGGTTGGTGTCCTTCTTCAGTTGTGCTCGATTAAGAACATACACAGCTATGTTGACAGCTTCCCTCCAATATGTCTGAGCAACATTCTGTTGTATCATCAATGTTCTAGCACAGTCAATTATAGACATGTTCCTTCTTTCAGCAATGCCATTTTGCTGAGGTGTCCTTGGTGTAGAGACCTGTCTTTTAATTCCATGCTCATTACAGAAATTAGTAAATTCATTAGAGATAAATTCACATCCTCTATCTGATCTTAAGCATTTTATTTCTTTTCCAATCTCTTTCTCTACCTTAGCTTTATACCACTTAAACATTTTAAAGGCTTCAGATTTCTCTTTCAGGAACATAACAGTCATCAGTCTAGTATAGTCATCAACAAAAAGAATAAAATATCTATCACCAAAACAACTCTGAGTTCTCATAGGACCACATAGGTTGGTATGAACCAACTCAAGTATCTTCTTTGTTGAGTAGTCTTTACTTTTAAAACTAGACTTAGTCATCTTACCTTTCTGACATTCATGGCACATGGCATGATCAAGTTTTGTCAAGTTAGGAAATCCTCTAACTCTTTTCTTTTTACTAATCTTGATCATGTTGTCAAAGTTCACATGGCATAACCTTTTGTGCCACAACCAAGCATCTTCATCCTTTATTAACAAACAAGAAGACTGATCCATATCAAGATAGAATATATTGCCTTTGGATTGTGTACCAGTTCTGAAAAGTCTTCCTTCATCATCATAGATCTTCACCTTTTTGCTCTCAAAAGCCATTCGGTGGCCTGAATTGTTCAGCTGAGCCACACTTAACATATTATAGTTCAATCCATCAACCCAGTATGCATTTTCACATTGTATTCTATCATTGATCATCAGTGAACCTTTACCTCTTACCATACAAGTTGCATCATTTCCCATTCTCACAGATCCTCCATTATATTCAACAAGATGATCAAACTTCTCTACATCACCGGTCACATGATGTGTACAGCCACTGTCTATGATCCATGTATCATTTCTGCTTACTTTAGAGATCAGTGTTGTCTCTTCATGTTTCTCTTATTCCTCTGAGTCATCTTTCATAGCAACAAATACAACTTCTATGTCATCATCAGAATCAAATTCAGTTTTAATATCTTCGGCTATGTAACATACCTTTTTGCCTTTATCATCTCAGTTGTCTCTTTTGTTGTGTCGGTAGCCTCTGTTGACTCTTCTCCCATAGCTTCCTTCAAATCGGTCTTTGGATCTATCATCATCTTTCTTTTGAGGACATCTAGCAGTGATGTGACCAACTTCTTTACAGTTAAAACATGCCAAAGGTAGCTTACCTCTATACCTTCCTTTTCCTTTGGGCAATCTTCTGGCCATAAGAGCTTCAAGCTCATCAAGTTCATCATCGGTATTACTATCACTATCATAATTCTTACTATTCCTACTAGACTTTCCAATCTTCAAAGAAGACATGAAAGTGGATTCAACAGAAGGAACAACACTATTATCAAAGTTGTTTAATTCAAAGGTTGTAAGTTTACCAATCAGAGTGTCAAGAGTAAGGTTGGATGTAGCTCTTGTTTCATGAATTGCAGAGATCTTGATTGCATAAACTGGAAGCAAAGTTTTAAGAATCTTTCTTATCACGGTTTCATCATCAATCACTCCATCAGATGCTCTAATAGCATGTACCACCTCTTTTAGTCTATTTGAGTATTGTACAATGTTCTCACCTTCTTTCATTCTCATATCATCAAATCTACCTCTTAGGCTTTCATCTCTGGCTCTTTTGACATTCAGATCTCCACTATATATCAGATTTAACTTGTCCCACATCTTCTTAGCAGTATCACAACCCTTGATGTCTTCAAATTCGACATCGATACAGGTAGCAAAAATTTCCATCATAGTGATATTGTGTTCATGCATGTGCTTCAGTTGATCAAGAGTTAAGGGACCAGTGGGCGATTGTATGTAGCCATTCTCCATCAGATCTAGTGCAAAATTCCCAATTCCATATATGTGTAGCTTCATCCGGCTTTGCCATACTGCAAAGTTCTCTTTGTTTAGCTTTGGTACTTCCCTCTTATACATCTTGAGACCTTTGTGCTTAAGTCCTTAAAACTCTATTCTAAGCAACCACAGCTCTGATACCAATTGTTAGAATAACTGAGAGGGGGGTGAATTAGTTATCCAGTATCCCAAAACAAAATGTATAATTCAAAACAACTTCTTCAATTTCTTCTCCTCGGTAAACAATAATTACTTTCACTGTCTGTGCTTTTACCGATTACCAGTCTAATACTATAACAGTTACCGATCAAATCTAACATGTAACATGCAAAGTATGATAATAAACGAATATCACAATCAACACATAACACAACAGATTTAATGTGGAAACCATGTAAAGGGAAAAACCACCTGGGACCGGCAACCCAAAATTGTTCACTCTTCTGAAGTGAGGTCGGTTAAGACCCAACCCTGTTAAAGGTTTACAAACACACTGTCAGGTGTGACCTTGTTAGAGGATTTTAGACTAGAAGTTATCATCCAGCCAGCATTCACTATGGGGTTGATAGGATAACAATGTTCATTTTATGAATGATACATCATAAGACTTTCAGAGTCCACTCAGTTAAGAGATTTTGACTTTATACAATGGTTAAATATGTAACAGTAAATGATCTGCTTTAATACAACTTCAATTGTAGATTACATATCAATATTCAGTCCATACAAATCCTTTTGATCAATATTTCACTTCAGATTCAATACTGTATCAACTTACTGTCTGTCGATAATTGCTCTTTGTAGCTCGATAATTATTCTGCAGCTCGGTTCTTACTTAACCAGTATGATCAAAATGCATGAAAACCTTGTTCACGCGATATTCCTGCAGTTTCTACTTCTTTCGACATCATTTCATAATGAAATTCTAGTCTCTTATATAGACGAGTAAATCATTTTCTTCTCCTCCATCAGATTTTGCCGCTTAACCACATTCATAGATTTTGCTGCTTCAAACTTTCTTGGTTGATGTGTCAGTAACACGTTTCAATCTACTCCATTAGATCTTCCTTTAATTTTGTTATTCGTCGATCTTCATAACAAACATTATCTATTATTACTAAAATCAAGGTACTTTACAGCTCATCAATCTTATCAGCTAAACTAATCATTTAGTTCATTTTGTTCCACTCGGTTAACAAAGAAATGCATTGGTGAATACTACTCGGTTAATACTCCGATCGGTATACACTACACTCTGTCGGTGTATACTAGAATTGCTTCATTTACCGACAACATTGCTTTGTGTCTTTCAGCTCTATACTTCATCAAAGATGAATGCAAAATAATAAAGTCAATATCATCAAGTCATAGACTCATCAACAAGTTACTCAATGTGTTCCTTATCCTCATCTATCATGTACATCTTTCCCAATGTAGATTTCTTTGTTCTTCATCTCTTTCACCTTTCTTCAGATGTCTCGGTATAGTAACTTACAAGATAAGTGTTGTCAAACTAGTTGACATCAATGACAACATAATATTGATTTAATCATATTACATATCTAATCAACAACTCCTCAGTGATCTTTAATCACAGATTCTTCAATCAGATTCCAAGTCAGTTGTAGTCCAACAGCATTATATTTTATAATTTATGCAAAAATAACTTAAAGTATAAGAAATTAAAATTATCAAACTTATACTTAAATTTTATATTTGTATAAATTACCCCCCCTCTCTCTCTCTCTCACTATGTGAATCTATATCATACAAAGTGTGCATGCCCTATAGGGTGTGTGCCCTATGAAAATCATAAATTTACATAGGGCGCACGCCCTATAGGGCGTGCGTGCTTTGTAAAGGATTTGAATTTACCAATCCTAAGGCTTGGATTTGCCTTGGAGATCCAACCCAAAAGCTTGGACGATTGAAATAAGCCTGAGACATGTTTTCCAGTAGACATACAAAAAAATGACATCTTTTTTTTTGTGCTCCTCATCAAGTTTACTCATGGCTCAAGAACGTAAAAATGAGATGATGTGATATTGCAGATCTCTCTGTTAGCTATCTAAGCATATAATTTATTTTAAATTCTGATTATGTTAAGTTTTTCAACTCTAATTTCTTTTGTGTGTATGTCCATTTTTTCTAAAAAACCAACATGCAGTATTTTGGGCATAGATTTTGGCTCGTTCGTTGAATTTTGCAATAAGTTACATTTTTAGAAACTAGATTCCATTCTACACACTTTAAAAAAAAGAAAATTTAATTTTTGATTAGTTTTAAATGATTTCTAGGGGGAGCGCACAAAAATTTCATGTTTTCAGGATGTGTGCACTTCGTAAATTCATCAAAAATTATACGTTCATCAAAAAATTACCAAAAAAATCTGGGATAAACTACATGGTGTTAGCTAACTTTCACTGGAGTGATTAAAAATTTTTTTTTAAAAAGCTAACATTTTAGGGGGAGCACACCAGACGCTATGTTATGTTTTTGGACAAAAAATAGGACCACTTTTTGTGCTCCCCCTTTTTTAGGGCCTTAATCTGCACCATTTTCAAAATAATTTAGTAGTTTAGGAACTAGATTCGGAGTATTACAACTCTTGTTTTTTTCGCATCTTAAAATTTTGAGTCTAACTATCTTCAATTTCTTGTTGAAGTTCAAAGTTTGCTGATTTCAAGAAAAAAAGTGGCATCTTATACCCCCTTTTTGGTCCCCCATCTTTGTGCACTTACCCTAATTGAATCCAGTTCTATTTTTTTAATAATTATCTAGTTTTATCTTCTTATTGATTTTATTCATCTACTATTTATCATTATTCATCCACACCTATTTCTAATTCAAACTCTTTAAATATCTTCATCTTATAGTCCACCTTAGATTAATAAATTCAAATATTTATTTATTCAAATTCCCCTATCCCAATCCCAAAAATTCAATAAATATCTTATTAAGTGAGCTAAAATCAATATATTACCTCTTTACTCCTCCACTTGCACAAATAAATACCAATCAAATTCCCTCAACTCATGTGCATTCTCACATGTGTACAAATGCATGAGTCTTTGTACATGTGACATGGTCTTGGTACCATTTCATATGGGTCAAAGGGCTCATTTATCCTTCAAGGGTACTCCAACACACCTCTTCCATCTTGTTCAACTAATTTTTGAAAGGGGAGTCTCAACCTTTAGTTTTCTCCTCAATCTCTTTTCTGTAGGTGCAAACATGAGATTGAAAGCTCCATGCTTTAGGATATCACTAGGAGAAGCCAACCACCAAAAGATGTGAATAATAGACTGCTTGATTGGTTGATAAATCAATGATTTACAATTATTATAATAGCTTGCTTATATAGGAAAGACAAGAATGGATAAAAGGCACAAAAGGAAACATGTATCCTAATCATATGTGAGGGTATGTATGGTAGGTAAAGACAAGTACTCAGGTGCAGATAATAATGCTTATAGGAAATATGAAATTACAACTAATATGAATTTTACATAAGTGAGACTTAGGCATGTAAATAAACTATTTACTATAATAGAATAAATACAATTGGTTGAAATTTTCTAATGGGATGAAGGGAGAATGTTAACTAGGATGGTCAATCAAACTAGGAAGAATCACCACACACACACACACTATATTAGGAAGGAGAAAGTAACCACTAGGCTTAAGCAAACTCAAGAACTGAACACACACTAAATGGGTACTGTAAGGGTTTCTCCTTCACTAAGAGTGTAATGAACGATTTATGTGATTTGGAATGATGGAATGGAAGTAGGATGATATGGGTTGCAATGAGGGTAATATGTATATGTAAACAGATAATAGACTGATTAGAAAATTCTAGGACCATATCAGAGTAACAACCTGGACAAAAATTTTCAGCATGAATTACATGTCAGGGGAAAGCCGACATGTAGAGGGTGATTGGACTCACCTCTACTTGTGGGAGGTTCCCCTTTGCTCTTCCAAAAAGTGATGAAGAATTAGGTTATCTGGTGCAGAATTTCAGACCTTCCTATAGTTAAATTTGTAACTCCATCACCTATCCCCTACACAAAAAAAGGGAAAAATGGTAGGAGAAGGGGATTTTCCTTAGTCAACCCCATGTATAGGAATTAACCTTGAAATGAAATTGAACTTGCATAAAGGAAAAAACATGGTGTCATTAGTAGAGGCTTGAAAAATGTTATTCCTTCACAAGTGTCAAATTTATCTTGAAGATGTTTGAAAGTTGTCTTGATGTAGTCTTGACCTTGGATCTAGGATAGGAAGTATATGAATTCCTTCACACATGCTCGGATCTAGACATTACTCCACATGTTCCATTCTTGATGCTCAAATATGCTTAACTACTCCTTGAATTCTTTAATGCTTGAATTGCAATGTAATGGATTGGATTTGAATTCATGTGTAGCATATCCCAAAATGAGAAAGTTAGCATTGTGTTTATGCCTCATCTAGCCATTTTAGGGACCAAAGCTTGAAGGAGGCCAATAGAGAATTGAAATCTCAACTAAAATTAAAATCCCATCCTCTAATTTAAATTTGGGCTCTATTTTCCATGTAAGGGGAAACTCCCAAGGTAGGGGGTGACCTAAGTCACCCCTTACACTCTAAGTTTCACTTTATGAGGAAAAATTCACTTAGATTTAGATCGGGGGTCAATTTTGAGATGAGGTTCTAAAAATGTGCATAAAACTAAGGTATGATCAAGAATAACGGTCATGGAATCCTTGGACACTAAAATAAGACCTAGCTAAGGACCAAAATCCTAAGCTCTTATAATTTGTAATGCTACATTTAGCCTCCACTTTAGTGGGAGCTTGAACCTACTTCAGACTCATGGTAAAGTAGATCAAAGCATGGGAAAGAGATCTTGTCAAGATGAAAGAGATAAGAAAAACACCCAAGTCCCCAAGTTAATTAGGTCCTCATCTATCTTAAACCAAGACAAAAGCAATCTTCATGAGAGAGAGAGAGAGAGAGAGAGAACCTAGTAATGTAAAATTACTATGGGTCATGTAGAAAAAAAGAGAGGTGTCAAAATATGGAGTTGATAGTGTAACAAGATATGTTATGCTAGTTAAGCCATCATAAAATAACCAAGAAAAGTATTGTTTAAATGGAAATCTACCAAAAAGGAGCATTATGGCTAAGGAAAGCATTGTCTCCAAAGGAATCTGCTAAAAAGGAGGATTAGGCCTAACGAAAGAATTATCTCTAAAGGAATTTTTTGAAAGGATGGTGCAAAAGGATTTCTCGAAGGAAAGCATTGTCTCCAAAGGAATCCACTAAAAAGAGATTACTAAGAAAAAGGTAGGGTTTTCCAAGTAATCTGCAAACATCTATATGTTAGTTATCCTCAATCATATTACATGTTCTATTCTATTATAACAAAAAAAGGTATATCATGGATTTTTTTTATCTTAATCAAATGTTCAAAATAAAAATTGGGCTTTATTGCAAGAAAGATCCCTTTATCAAGCTTGAACTGATGAGTTTCACCTTACCATGGCATTAATATACCCCTGAGTTAAAAGGGATTTTGGTCATTGCACAACCATTGGATAAATCTATGACATATTTGATAGATATCAAATAATGAAGTCCATATATTAATAAATAATTGAATATATTTATATTGTTGATACTAACAACACAAGAAGAATATTCAATAATTAAAATGAAGAAAGATTCTTTTTATTGACAAATTCCTAGGGATTTGAATATTATGACAATAATTAGGCCCCTAAAATGTAGTGTGTGCATAATGTGTAACAAAGAGTGAAGTGAATGCCCCCACATTAAGTCAATTGCATACATTGTAATGAGAGAAATAGCTTTAAGGACAAGCAAAATTCTATTTTGATATGCCCCGAAACAAGGACAAACCAAGAGAAATAAATCACATGACAAAAGTGCACAAAAGGATCTACTAACTATGGGGTGAGTATACATATGTGATAACTCATGTATATAAACTATACTCGTAATGAATTGACCTCATATTCCAAAGGTAGTAGAACTATGAAAACAATGGAAGAAGAGCACATAAAATACACAAGCAAAAGTCTTTTTGGGTCAACATTGTAGAAGCTAAAATAATAGTGGTTGAAACCACTTTGCATAATCCCCAACTAGGCAACACAAAGGCACATTTACAACAATAGTACATGTATGATATAACATATATAAAACATATAGAATTTAGATGTAAAAATATAAGAATGTCACAACAGGTTTGATCCCTTTATAAAATTTCACCAATGGAGCAAGAAGGGTCATCTAAATAAATCTAAGGACAACATATAACAAGCCAAACATCATGGGGGAATCACATTACGAACAAGAAAACACATAAAAAAGTGTATTGCATAAGAGGAGCTAGTTAGGCATATCATCCACTCCCCATCTTGACCTTACCATTTCTTAGGAAAGGTGGGAAACACACAAGAGGCACAACATTGAGCATGGTCAATAGAGATACTGCATGTTCCAAAAAACAACCATGCTCTAATAATGAGTCACTTATTTTATCACAAGGAGATAAGGATAACATTTGTAAAAATTTAGCAGATAATTCATGATTAATTTCAATAACCTCATAAATATCATCAGAATAATTACGATTAACATCATTTGCAACATACATATTTTATCATCATTAGGATTATCTTCATCATATAAAATTAAGAACAATATGATCCTTGATAAGAAAAAATAATCATCATACAAATAGACAATTTAATCTTCTCTAGATTAACTTCATCCCTTAGGCTATGCATAAGTTGGTCAAAGGAAATGAAAGCATTGTGAGGAGTCTTAGGGGATAAAATGGTTTGGAAAGCTAGATCATAAGCCTTATCTCTATACTTACATCAATGGTCATGAGAAAAATAATTGAATTTAATCTTGTTTGATATTTGGGAAGGTTTAGGATCAATCAACATTGGCTCTTTTTCTTCCATAGGAGGAAGAAGAGAAGGAACCTAACTAGGTTGAAAGATACAATATGTGAAGTTATTTTAGGATATAAGAGGATGAATGAAAGTGTAGCTAGGAGGAATAGGAATGTGGGACGGAGCCTATATCTAGAACAAGGAGATAGGACATCCTTAGGAATGCTAAATTCTAAAATCTTTTGGGCTTTGAGATTTTGCAAGATGAGAAGAGATGATATTAAAGATGTTGTAATGGTTGAGGCATGCTAGGCCAAAATGAGTCAAGGTCAAAGTTTCCACAACTTTCTAGAAAGGCTAATAAAGGCTATGCTAGATCATGATCATTTCTCCATTATGGAGAAATTTCAAACAAGTTTATGGATAGGAGAGATAATAGGTTTCATGTAAGTGAGCCAAGGAAGGTCAAGTATCATATGGAATCGATTGAAGTTGGGATAACAAAAAATGTGGCATATAGGTGCTTCTTACTAACTTCAATGAAAAAACTAATGGAACCATGGGTAGAAAAAGTAAAACCATTAAAAATATTAGTCATCACATTTGATTTGTCATAGAGTCTTCAAGAACTTTTATTTTGTAAAGATGTTCCCCAGTTATAAAAATCACCATGCAAGTATGATTAATAAGTACTCCTTGAGAGAACTTGTCATTAATCTTTGTATAAATATAAAGAGGACTATTGAGTATCTTAATAGTCTTCTTAGGACCAAATGTGATGCAAAACTTGGGTTTAGGTTTAGGTTTATATTGATCAGTGAGATTAAAAACATTATTTGCCACACTACACGTATTAAATTATGATCTATAATGGTGGGTTTGTGACACACAAAAATATTTGAAGAAGGTACTATGGTAGGCTTACCTCTATTGGTAGATTGGGATGAAAAAGGATTGGTGTATATTTATATATTCTATTTAGGGGGTGAAACTGATTTATTTCCTTTATCATTCACACCCTCAAAAATTATGGTATTGGATTGAATAAGGTCTTGGATACCTCTCTTCAAATATAAACACTTCTTAACATCATGGTGAGGTTGACAAAGGTATTGAAAAAAGGATATAAGATAAAAGGAAGCTATCAATGATTTGGAAGGGTCAATCAGTTTTTCCAAGAGGAAGTTTTATAACATTAGGATTAAACAACTCCAACATAACATTATTGGAAGATTCAAAAAGAGATGTAAAAGCACAAGGGTCTTAAACATGGATCAAAAAGGAGCCATGCCTAATGTTGTAGCTACAACTTGAACCTCAACATTGTTGGAATAATTGTTGATACCGATGAAACCTTTGTTGGCTTTTTGGAGCTTTTCTGTAGATTGCTAAGAGGTATTACTCTTATCAACTGGAGACATTGGAGTAGATGACTCAAACTAGTTCATCTGAAGCTTATAATTAGAAAGGAGTTCAATGAAAGGGGACTGGTTGATCATAATTGGGGTGACTGGTATGTGCATAATGATTTTACTGTGATTAGAGATTTTGGTTTTGAAGGAGTGTCTTATGTTAAGGAATATTAGATTTGAAGATTAATATATATTACTTTATTTATGTGTTGTTGTAGAATACAATTGCCTTGGTGATTGATTGATTCCACATTTTCCTTTTATTATATATATTAGTATGTAAGGTCATGACCGTACATGGCAGTTGCCATGTAGGGTCATGACCCTATGTTAATATTAATTCAATCACTAACTGCAGGCTAAATGATAATCCAAATGACATGTTTCTTTTAATAACAATGTTTGATGAGGAACATTGTGTGCTACAATGTAATTACAGCCACACAATAATTATTGTGTGACTGCAATTACATTGCAGCATACTATACTGTCATGGCTGCAATGTATTGCAACGCATGATATATATTGTACACTGCAATACATTGCAGTACATGACATGTACCATGCCTACAATACATTGCAGCACACGGTACATGTCGTGCTTGCAATGTATACATTGCAGCATACTATGTATTATCGTAACTGTAGTATTTCCTTTATTTGAATAGTTATTATGCCAATCATTTAATAATTATATATATATTGAATATATTATATATTCAATTTTCATACTGAAACCCGAATGAAACTATCTTTCAATACTCCCTCTTAGTTAGAGAAGGTTTAAGAAGTGTTGAGAAAGGTCGTGGTATGTCATTATTTACTGACACAATTTGGGACAACATATAGAAGTCTTAATTATGATATACTTTAGACATTCTGATATCATGATATCCAGCACAATCCAGGACTACCTGTTAAGATGTCAATCATGCTACATATGTTATTACACCATACAGTAATAACATCTCAGTATCAAGATATCTAGCACAATCCAAGACAACCCGTTAAGGTGAAAATCTTAAAATATAGGTTATTTCAGTAATAACATCTCAGTAGCAAGATATCTGGCATAATCCAGGACAACCTATTAAGGTGTCAATCTTGAAACTTGGTCAACTATTGTCAAGATCGTCACCTTGTAATAGTAACCTCAATAGAAGATCGTCATCTTCTTGAACTCAATGAAATATTTCAAAAATAAATTTATTTATTTATATATTCATGAATACAAAATACAAGAGTAAGGATTTCATCCCAACAAGTTTATAGTATAGTCATACCAATTTTACTCCTGAAATAATCTATCTTCAGTTTTGCAAGAGGCTTGGTAAATATGTCATCATTTTGTTCCTCGGTGCTGATATATACTAGTTTGATGATATTCCTGTCGGCCATATCTCTAATGTAATGGTAAGGAATCTCTACATATTTGGATCTATTATGAAAAATTGGATTTACAAAGAGCTTTATGCAGCTTTGATTATCACAATTGATAATAGTACGTACTAGTGGTTTTCTAAATAGATTAAACAATAGTTTTCTTAACTAGACTGCTTCTCTAGCTCCCATAGAGGTAGCCATGTATTTATCTTTAGTGTAACTCTAAGCAATAGCTGATTGTTTTCTATTGAACCAAGATATCATTGCAGATCCTAAACTGAAACAACATCATGTGGTGCTTTTGTGATCTATGGAACTGCCTAGACAATCTAAATTAGAATAACCTTGAAGTTTGATTTCAACTTTTTCATATTTCAAGCCAAGTCCAATGGTCCCTCGTAAATATCTTAGAATATTCTTAGCAACCATCGTGTGTATTTTCTTGGGTTCGCACATGAAGTGACTTAGTACATTTGTTGCATAGCATATGTCAGGATGTGTGTTTACTAGATACAAGAGGGATCCAATAATTTGTTTGTACGATGATGGATCTGTAGGTTCAGAATCTTCAGCTTCACTTTTTAGCTTGTGTATATTTGTTTCCATTGGGGTAGCCAATGGTTTACAATCCATCATACCAAATCTAGTAAGGATGTTAGTAGTGTACTTTTCCTTACGAAAATGTGATCTTCCTTTTGCCAAATTTCTAGACTTAAAAAGTAGTGTAGTAGGCCCATATCCTTCATATCAAACTTAGCTACTAGGTCTTGTTTGCATTTTTCAATAAGGTGATCTTCTCCTATTATAAGCAAGTCATCAACATATATAACTAGAATTATCATATCACCATTTACTACCTTGAAGTAGATGTTAGGGTATGTTATGTTCTTGGAGTACCCTAGTTTGGTGAGATAGTTGTCTATTCTTACATACCATACTTTGGGGGCTTATTTAAGGCCATAAAGAGCTTTCTTTAACTTACATACATAGTGATTTTTGTCATGTGTGATAAATCCTTTTGGTTTCTCTATGTATACTTCTTCCTCAATTTTCCCATTTAGAAAAGTTGTCTTGACATCCATCTGGTGTACTTTCCATCCTTTAGATTATGCAATTGCAAGAATGGTTCTTATAGAGGTGTAACGGGCTACAGTAGCAAAGGTTTCTTCATATTCAATCCCATCCTTTTGTGAGAATCCTCTGGCAATAAACCGGGCTTTATGTTTTTTAATACTTCCATTTGAAGCATATTTTATCTTGAATAACCATTTCGAAGAGACTACTGATTTGTTTTTGGGTCTAGGTACAATGTCCCAAACATCATTTTTAATAATGGACTGATACTCTTCAATCATGGCTTCTCTCCAAGCTTGTTTTGATAAAGCCTTTTCCACATTGTCAGGTTTGGATTCTGCAAGTTCAGTTAGAAGGGCATCATAACATTTTTGTGTTCTTGTTCTCTTGTTCTCTTGTTCTCCAAGGATATTTGACCTAGCTCTATATTATTTTCTTCAAACATCTTCCTTGCCCATACAGGTCCTTTGGTGCTATTTGATGTTACATTATTTTCATCATTTGGGTTTGTAGGTTCCATATTTTGGAATGTAGATTTAGACTCTATTGTTTGATTCTCCCTCTCATTCGCAGTTGTAGGGTCTTTATCTAGCTATGTTATATAATTATCCTTAGTAGTTGTGGATGTGAAATTTTCTTCAAACTTTACATCTCTGCTAATCTCTGGCCAGGAATGTAAATTTGATATCCCTTAGTATCTTCACTATATCCTATGAATATACCTTTCTTCCTAGAAGGTTCTAATTTGGTCCTCTTCTCTTTTGGAACATGTATGTAAATAGGAAAACAAAACACCCTTAGATGACTTAGGTCCGGTTTGTTCCCTGTAAACACTTCTTCTGTTGTAGTATTTTCTAGAATAGCATGAGGACACCTATTTTGTATGTATACTGTTGTGTTTGCTGCTTCAGCCCAAAAAGAGATGTGAATATTTTGATCATGCATCATGGCTTTTGTTGCTTTGATGATTGTTTTGTTCTTTCTTTCTGCTACCCCATTTTGTTGAGGATTATATGGCACAATATACTCCCTCTTAATCCCAACATATTTGTAGAATTCTTTGAAACTGTCAGAGGTATATATTCACCTCCATTGTCAGACCTTAGAGTTTTAATTTTCTTGCCGGTTTGATTTTCAACAAGTAATTTTTATTCTTTGAACTTAGATAAGACTTCATTTGATTCTTTTAGTGTTAGAAAGTATATCCATGTTCTTCTAGAGTAGTCATAAAAAAAATTACATAGTATAAGACACCTGACAAAGAGTGTGTGGACATAGGACCACATAGATCTATGTGTATAAGTTCTAATACATTTTTTTTATTTGTGTTCACTTGTCGGAAAAAATCCTTTTGTATTCTTTCCTAAGGCACACCCTTTGCATATACCTAAGTGTTCAAATTTAAGGTGAGGTATCCTTAGTGTGGTTTTCCTTAGGGTTAAAGAGCACTATATCTAATATGGCATAGCCTTTTATGCCATATCTCATTATTGTTGTGAACTTCATGGCTTAGGACAATTTTTTCTTCACCATATAATTTATATAGACTTCCTTCCCTAGACCCTATTGTGTTAGCATTTTTTATATTTGAGTTTTTAGTCCAAAGAAGAACTTTATCTTCATTAAATGTGACTCTACATCCTTGATCTGCTAGTATAGAAATGGAAATTAAGTTTATTTTTATTCCAGGTACGTATAGTACTTCTTTTAATTGTAGGATCACTCCTCTTATCTTGATTGAACAGGTCCCAATTCTTTTCACAAGATAAGTAGAGTTTTCACCAATAGTAACTTCTTCTGAGGAGTCTTCTCTAAATGTTTCAAATTGATCCCTAAATCTAGTGATGTGTCTTGAAGCTCCACTATCAATTATCCATGTACTCTTAATTGATTTTAGTTCACTAAACAAGGCTAAGAAGAATAGAGGATTTTCTACTTCTTTGACTTCAGCTAGTGTTGCTTGTATTGTCTTTCTTTCTGGACTATATTTGTGAATATGTCTATATTTTTCACATTTGAAGCATTGTACCTTTGAAAGATCCTTTTTATTGAAGGTTTTAGTACTTCTTTTCCTTTTTGAAAATTTTCTCTTTTTGTTTGATGTGTGGAGTGCCAGAACTTCTTTTTCTTTGCTAGGTACTATCCCTATTGAGATTAATCTCGATTCTTCTTGAGTGCAATCATTTTTTTAGTTGTTCAAATTTTTGTAATGGAGGTCTTGCACTTATGAATTGAATGAAGGATTCTTAGGAGATAGGTAATCCTCTTAGAGCAATTAAGGATAGTTATAGATCATCCATATTATTTCCAATGGTAAAGAGTTGATCTCTTAATTCTGATATTCTCATAAAATAAGAGGTGATTGTTTCACCCTTGTTCATTTTCATATTCATAAGTTGTTTTTTTAGGGTCAATAATATACTAGCATTATTGATTTCAAATGTGTCTTGAATGGTTTTGAATATTTCAAATGCAATGGTTAATCTTGAAATACTTGGAAGTATAGAATCTTTGATGGAGTCAATAATCAATTTTCTAGCTTTGTTGTTTCACCTTTTCCAAGTGGATTTCTCTACTCCATCTTCAGGTATTGTGGGTTCTTTCTCTATGTAATCTCTAATTCAAGTTCTAGAAGTAGAGAGGTAATCCTAGTTTTCCAAGATAGAAAGTTTGATGCTCCCTCAAGTCTATCTTCCATTCTCATATTGTGAGCCATTTCTTTTTGATATTATAATAAACACAAAATAATAATATTAATAATTATTATTGTTATTATTATTTTTATTATGTTTATATGAAATATCAAGAAATATAAATAATAAATAATATAATATATCTTTTGTAATCAACTTTCTCTGATACCATGTTAAGGAATATTAGATCAGAAGATTAATATATATTACTTTATTTATGTGTTTCTATAGAATACAATTGCCTTGGTGATTGATTGATTCCACATTTTCCTTTTATTATATATATTAGTATCTAAGGTCATGACCGTACATGGCAGTTTCCTTGTAGGTTCATGACCCTACGTTAATATTAATTCAATCACTAACTGCAGGCTAAACGATAATCCAAACGACATGTTTCTTTTAATAACAATGTTTGATGAGGAACATTGTGTGCTACAATGTAATTGCAGCCACACGATAATTATCGTGTGACTGCAATTACATTGCAGTGCACACTATACTATCGTGGCTACAATGTATTGCAGCGCATGATATATATCATACACTGCAATACATTGTAGTACATGGCATGTACTATGTCTGCAATACATTACAGCGCATGGTACATGTTGTGCCTGCAATGTATACATTGTAGCATACTAGGTATTATTGTAACTACAGTATTTCCTCTATTCAAACATGTAGTATGCCAATCATTTAATAATTATATATATATATATATATATATATATATATATATATATATATATATATATATATATATATATATATATATATATATATATATTTAATTTGCATACTTAAACCTGAACGAAACTATCTTTCAACATCTTATAACTTACCAAAGATGGTATCAGATAGAGTATCCTATCTAGAAATTGTAAGACAAATGGACTACTCCAATTGCATGAACCTTTCTAAGAACCATAAGAAATCATTTATGCCTGCAATAGTAAACTTTGGTGATTTCACCTTTATTTCCACTAAAGCCTATGTTTTGATACAGGATAAATTATTGATTGAATTCAAACTGAAAAAATGCACCCTAAGGATGGGTTATGATCCACAGGGTTACATAAGTAATTGGAGGAAAAAGTATATTCTCAATGGGTATACACACATCCCTCTTCCAACAAAGGATTTTTCAAAAACAAGGAATATAAGGAAACCAAAGAGGTTATTGAATATTTTATGAAAGAATTAGAATAGAGAAGATATGAATTAAAAGAGGGACAGTCTATCATCTAGAGAAGAGGTTTCTGGAGATAATGAAGTACAATCAGATCAAAGAATGGTTCATGGCTCAATGATGGATAATTATGTAGATAAGGATTTACAAGTTGATGAAGATGATAGAATTATAGCCTATGAATCCTTTGTTTCACATGATGAATTTGTGAAATTAAGAATATTCAAATTGTTCCTATACAATTTAAAAGGAAAAATATTGAGGGAATCTATCCCTAATATTACCCCAGACAATGAACAATAATTATTGGACAGGTTGAGGGCTGACATAGAACATGAAGTTCAAAATATAACCCCTGAAAGGGGAAGACAACTACTACTTGAGGTAGGTATCATGGTGTTACACAGTTGGGAACTTAGTGCATCTTTAATTTTTTATTGTTTTTTGCATGATAAAGATAAATAATATAAGTTGAACATAGAAGAAGTGATGAAGATTTAGATTAGATCAAGGTTTAACCCTAATAATGATTACATATTGATATGTTCTTTGTATCCACATCATAAAAGGCTCAATATTATTGATATTGAAAAAGCCTTTGGTCGTATCATTATCTTAAAAGTAGGAGAGATTGACCCTATTGTTGTAGCAGATATTGGTATCAATGTTGCAAAGTTCAACAAGGCCCATATATTGCAATTGATAAAGGAAAAAAATTCCTACAAAATGATATATGAGAAGTCACAATTGAAAATGATTTCAACGAAAGATGAAAACTTGAGGATTATAGCTGGATATGATGCAAAGTTACATAACAAATATGAAGAACTACAAGAACACCAATAATTATTAGAGAAAATGAAGGATATTAAGTTTGACATGGTTTCTACCATGATTCATAAGGGATTTACAAATTTAAAAATATAGTTAGATGTTTTCTAGAATTTACACAAGAATAATTTAGTGGCAATCCTTGAGCACAGAAGGTTGAAGAATAGACTGGATGTCAAGTGACATGAGATGTAAATTTGGGGGGCTGACACAAATTCTATTGCCACTATTGATAAATTGATATCTAAACATGATAAATGCACCAATGACCTAGATTCAGAGTATGAGGGATTTGAAAGTACACTCAAGATGCCTCTACCATAGCTATGTAACAAGTATGCAGTGCTAAAGGAACATAATGTTTGGTTAGATGCATGCAATGAGATATTGTAGGTTGCACTAGGCACAATCAGAGTTGAGGGGTTGTCGCTTGAGGGAGCGTATCAACATATGGAGTTGATGATCAAATTGGAGCACAAGGTTAGGAATGCCATTCATGATGCAAACACCCATGTATCCTGAAAACACAAAAAACATCTCTCAGTCGTTGATTCCATACTAGATGAGAATTACTTTGTTTCCAAAATTTTAATTTGTGTTTAGTTGTTTAGTTATGATCAAGAGACATCATGAAAAGACACCATGGTTGGGTCTTTTTCATATTTTAAGAACTCGAAATGTAATATCAAAGGACATAATCAAAATTTTAAATTTTTCATAAAAGCCAGTTGTAATAGTTTCCTTTGAAAGTGATATAATACCAGTTTTCATAGTGTCCTATATTTTTTTAATGGATTTTTTCCTAGGATAAGAGTGGGCAGGTGCAAGAAGTTGATTTCACTTTTTAGCCAAAAAGTGGAAGTGTTTTTCCTGAATTTTAGAATTTGTCACAATTGATCTAAAAAATTTAAGAAATCAAAACTAAAATCTTTAAAATTTAAGTAGTATGAACTAAAATACTTTGAATCCAGTTTTCAAACATGTAATTTATTTTATTACCTAGATGATACAAATTGAATTTCAATAGACATGTGTAAAACCCATTTTTTAAAAGTATTTTTTTGGGATCATACCATACACGTGTACGACCACCATATGTTGACCTAAATAAAGGGTTTTTAAAAATCATCTTGGAAGAATAGTGGTAGAATACGTGTAAGACATTGAAGATTGATGAAGATATTTTTATTATTTTTTCTAGGGATTTTTTATATTGGGCCTAATTTCTATTTTAAAAACCCCTTGTATACACCCACCATAGTTAGACCTAAACTCATTATTTGTTTTTTTAATTTTAAAAATAATTATGTATAGATTGATGTCATATTTTTTTCAAAAGACATAAAAATTATAAGTTATTGAAAAATAAGAAAATATTTTATTTCAATTTTATGGGCTTGTTCCATTAAAAATTAATTGAAAATAGAAAAATAATCAAATTATTTTAAAAATTACATATTTGAAATCTAGATTTAAAGTCATATATAATTTATTTATTTTGTAATTTTGTAAAAAATCCCTACAAAAAGGTCATCCAACATATATGTTCATACTCACTCTTTTTAATTGGCATTGATGTGACTTTATACTTATAGGTCCATGACTAAGGTTTGGTTCCTCATGCCTTTCCCAAGCTGAAGCCAACAAAAAAAAAAAAATTTGCATTTCAAATTTATTAATTAGTTACCCATTTCTAAAGTAGAACATATACCTATTTTTAAAAAGAGCACCCATGATGTAAGAATTAGGCACCTATTGTTAAAAAAATGGAGCCCCATTTTTTTAAAAATAAATAGTTTTAAGAAATGGTTGCTCATTTTTAAAAATGGGTACTCATTCTACAAAGGGTTCACATGTTATCTGTTTAATCCCCATCAAGGAATTATAGATATAAATACACACCTCTTTTTTCAATATCAAACTTATAAGCATGTTAGCGAATGCACTATATGGATCCATATCCATCATCTTGAAAGGTTATTTCTTGTACTTTGGTTGAGAGTTATATTGTTGCTTCTATGTGAATGTCAACTGGTTTTTCTTGTCCATATTTCTTTATTTTAACTTGATTTTGTTAGAATAACTAAGAGGGGGGTGAATCAGTTATCCACAATCCCAAATACAAAATGTATATCCAAAAACAAACTACTTAAACTTCTACAACTAGGTAACATAAAATACTATTTTGTTTGTACTTTTACCAATTACCAGTTAACAACTTATAACATTCACCGATCAAATCAAATATGCAACATGTAAAGTATGATAACAAACAATCATCACAATCAACACATAACACAAAAGATTTAACATGGAAACCCTATAAAGGGAAAAAACACCTGGGATTGGCAACCCAAAAATTGTTCACTCTTCTAAAGTGAGGTCGATGAAGACCCAACCCTCTTAAAGGTTACAAACACACTGTGAGGTGTGACCTTGTTAGAGGATTTTAGACCAACCGTTATCATCCAACCAGCATTCACTATGGGGTTGACAGGATAAAAAATGTACACTCTATGAATGACATTACAAGACTTTCTAGTCCACTCTGTTAAGAGATTTATCTGTTTACAATGGTTAAAATGTAACAACAGGTGATCTGATTACAATACAACTTCAATTGCAGATTATTAGATCTATGTTATGCTCATTCAAATCCTCTGATCAATATATCAATTCTGTTTCAATCAATATTCAGTAACTTACTGTCTCTCGGTTATATCTTTCTGACGCTCAATAATCTCTGCAGTTCAGTTCTCCTTAATCAATCTGATCAGGCATGCATGAAGCTTGTTCACATGACATCTCTGCAGTCTCCTTCTTCCAACATTTTTCATCATGAAACCCTAGTCTCTTAAACAGATAAGTAAACCGTTTTAATTCCATCCATCAAATTTTGTCGCTTAATCTCCTTCATTGATTTTGCTACTTAAACCTTCCTCGGTTGATATGTCAGTAACACATTTTGTTTCAATCCCTTAGATCTTCTTTGAATTATGCTAGTCGTTGATCTTCATAACAAACATTATCTCCAACCTCAAATTCATACACTTTCCAGCTCATCAACTTTTGTCGGCTAAACTAGTCATTAGTTCCTTTTGTTCATCCTCAGTTAACAAAGAAATGTGTTGGAGAACAAAAGCTTGGTTTATACTGTGCTCGGTGTATACTGAAATGCTTCTTTAACCGACCACACTACTTTGTGCATTTTGGCTCTTTACTTCATCATAGATGAATGCAACATAATTAATTTGATAACATAAGATCATAGACTCATCCATAAGTTACCCAATGTATTCCTTATCCTTATATGTCATCTACATCTTCCTCATGTAGATATATATGTTCTTCATCTCTTTTTCCTCTTCTTTCTACAAATGTTTGGGTATAGTAACTTACAAGATAAGTATTGTCAAAACTAGTTGACATCAATGACAACATATTACTGATTTAATCATCTTACAGATCTAATTAGAAACTCAGTGATCTCAAATCATAGATCTTCAAGTCATATAGTTTATTCAAATCAGGTGTAGTTCATCAATATCTCCCTTTGGTATTGATGGCAACACAAGCAATATGAAATATGCCAAACATGTATTCTACAAGTCTTTAAACAAATGTTGTAACTCGATACAAGCTCTCCCTTATCTTAATATGTTTAATCACTATGTTACTCAATAGCATTCACAAGTGCAGACTATCCATCTACAGAAATGATCTTTGCAGCTCTTGGATCTTCTTCTGTTCTTAGTAACTAATCTTCAATGCTCTTTCTTATGTTCAGATCTCTCTCCCTGTGACATTCTCTCCCTTGCATTCTATTTCACTATTTCATATTGAGATCTCTCTTCATTTGACAACAATGCCAAAGAGCAATATAAAACATACAACTCTGTAGTAGCCATGTAACTCTCTGTTGTCCGGTGCATTCACTGTATCTCTGTATACTGATGTGAAAATCTATTCTAGTTCTTCAACCTTAGAAAAAATCCAAAGTGTGAACTATGCCGCATCAACATGAATGATCTTTTGATAAGAGTAGGCTGATGCAACCTCCAAATCGCCTTAGTGACCAGTAGACAAGGGACGGACCCCAAGTCTAGTCCTCAAGTATTCATATGTATCCTTAGGTAGAGGCTTGGTAAATATGTCAAAAAGTTGTTCCTTAGATGTAACAAATTCTAGCTTCAGTTGCTTCTCCTAAACTTATTCTCTTAAGTAGTGATACTTAATAGATGCGTGCTTTGTTTAAGAGTGCATCACTAGATTCTTTGAAATATTAATGGCACTAGTGTTATCACAATATATAATCACCGGCTCAGTGATTATCTCATTCATACCTTCCAACACTTGCTTGATGTATGCAATATTTGAACAGTTAGTAGCAGTAGCAACATACTCTGCTTCGGCTATAGACTGAGAAATACAAGATTGTTTCTTGCTTGCCCATGTAACAAGTCTTTCACCAAAGAAAAATGCTCCTCCGGTGGTACTCTTTCTATCATCAACATTTCTAGCCCAGTTAGCATCAGTGTAGACTTTAAGTTCAAACTTACCATCCTTAGGATACCATAATCCATAATCTTAATTTTTCTTCAAGTATCTTAAGATTCTCTTTGTAGCAACCATGTGTGACTCCCTAGGATTTGCAGAAAATCTTGCAACTATCCCAACAACATGTGCTATATCAGGTCTACTATAAACTACATACATTAACTTACCAATTATGGATCGGTACAGTGTCTTGTCTACCTCAGTAGTTCCATCTTCTTTAGTCAGTTTACATCTAGTAGCCATCGGTGTTCCTACAGGTTTAGCATCTTCCATGCCAAATGTCTTCAATACTCCCTTTATGTATTTAAATTGTGTGATGAATATACCATCATTCTGTTGAATCACTTGTAAGCCTAGAAAGAACTTAATCTCTCCAAACATAGACATTTCAAATTCACTTCTCATTTCATCAGAAAATGACTTACAGATGTGATCTTCTCCTCCAAATATTATGTCATCCACAAATATCTCAGCAATCAAGATAGTATCAACAAAATTTCTTTTCATGTACAGATTGCTATTATCACTAGTTCTAACAAAGCCAATACTCAGCAAATAGTTATGCAGCCTTTCATACTAGGCTCTCGGTGCTTGCTTCAAACCATATAAAGCTTTGTGTAATCTACATACCATATCTTTGTTGTCTGGATCCACAAACCCTTCAGGCTATTCTATGTAGACTTCCTCTTCAAGTATCCCATTCAAAAAAGAAAATTTAACATCCATTTGGTAAACTTTAAAATTTTTGTGTGCAGCATATGCAAGTAACATTTTGACTCCTTCCAATCTAGCAACAAGTGCAAAAGTCTCACCATAATCTATTCCTTCCTCCTATGCATATCTCTTGCATACTAACCTAGCTTTGTTCCTTTTTACCTCTCCATTCTCATTAAGTTTGTTTCTGAATATCCACTTAGTACCGATAACATTCTTGTCCTTAGGTCTAGGTACTAAAGTCCAGGTTTTGTTCTTCTCTATCTGTTCTCTTTCCTATTTCATTGCATTAACCCATTCATCATTTTCTAATGCAACTTTTACATTCTTCGGTTCATATTCACAAACTAGACATGTACCTTGTCTTGTCTTACTCCTTGTTTGCATGACAGCTTGTCTATCTCTAATGATTTGTGTCTCAAGATTATTTCTTCTGCCAAATATTTTTAGTACTTGATCCCTTCTCTGTTGTTCATCATGTGCAAGTTCATTTTCTTGCTTGATAGGTCCTTCCTGCTCATCGGTTTCTCTTTCCTATCCATCGATATTGTTTTCCTACTGACCAGTTGTCACTGTCTGCGGCTTCAGTAGGTGCTCTGGTTATTCAATGTAAGTGAATCTACCATAGTCTTCTGGTTCCTTTGTGCTTTCCTCTGCATTCTTATCATCAAACTCATCAACTCAAACATTAGCACTTTCAATGATTGTATTTGTTACTTTGTTAAGACACTTGTATGTTTTACTTTTAGTGGAATATCCCAGAAATATCCCTTCATCACTTTTTGAGACAAACTTGCCATTTCTTTCATCTTTCAAAATAAAGCATTTACTTCCAAAAATTCTAAAATAACTTACAGTGGGTTTGTGGCCAAACCATAACTCATAGGGTGTTTTATTAGTGTCCTTCTTCAGTTGTACTCAGTTCAAAACATAAACAACTATGCTAACTGCTTCTCTCCAGTATGTCTAAGCAACATTCTTCTCTATCATCAATGTCCTTGTGCTGTCAACAATTGACCTATTCCTCCTTTCAATGATTCCATTTTGTTGAGGTGTCCTCAGTGCAGAGACCTGTCTTTTAATACCATGCTCATTACAAAAGTTAGTAAAATCATCAGAAATAAATTCACCACCTCTGTCAGATCTCAAACATTTTAACTCTTTACCAGTCTCTTTCTCAAATTTTGCTTTATACCACTTGAACATCTTAAATGCCTCTGATTTTTCCTTCAATAACATGACTGTCATTAATCTAGTGTAAACATCAACAAAAAGAATGAAATATCTATCTCCATAGTAACTCTGAGTTCTCATAGGACCACATAGGTTGATATGAACCAGCTCAAGTATATTCTTTGTTGAATAATCTTTTCTTTTGAAACTAGATTTTGTCATTTTACCTTTCTGACATTCATGACACATAACACGATCAGGCTTAGTTAAGTTAGGCAGACCTCTAATCTTTTTCTTTTTACTGATCTTTATCATGTTATCAAAATTCACATGACATAACCTTTTATGCCACAACCATGCATCCTCATTCTTCATCATTAAACAAGAAGACTCGTCATTATCAAGATAAAACAAATTACCTTTCGATTGTGCTCCTGTTCTAACAAGTCTTCCTCCATCATCAAATATTTTTACTTTCTTGCTCTCAAAAGAAACTCGGTGACCAGAATTGTTTAGTTGTGCCATACTTAGCAAATTATAGTTCAGTCCTTCTACCCAATAAGCATTATCACATTTTATTCTATCATTTATCATCAGGGATCCTTTTCCTCTAACCATACAAGGTGTATCATTACCCATCTTTACACATCCTCCATTGTATTGCTCAAGATGATCAAATTTCTCATCATCACTAGTCATGTGATGTGTACAGCCACTATCTATGATCCATGTTGTTAGCTTGTGGTGACTGGGTGACCCCACAATAGTGGGTTACACTTTTTTAGACATGTTGATTTTTGCTGAAATAACACATTTTTAATAAAAATATGATGATTTAAGCATTGAGAGGTTCCATTTGAAGGAATTAATTACAAATTCTTAGCTCAAATCCTATTAGATAGAAAAAAAACATTTATATAACATCTATACTCCTCATTCATACCTACAATGGAGTCTCCTTTGCACCTATTAAAATGCTGACAAAAAATCACTTCAACTTTATCTTTTGGCAGATCAAATGAATCCATTTGACAAACCTCTCTATGTAGTAAGGTAATACTGAGAAAAATCTCTCCAATGATTATAATGTTAATATTTATTAAGTTTATTATGACTTTGTATTTTTAGTTTTACTAAACATAGATATTTCACCGTATGTATACCTCCATGTTTGATGCTTATGGAAAAATAGTAAATGAGAGAAAAAAATTTCTAAAAAATATCTATGCCCTAAGTATTTAAGTTCTCTTTCTATCCAAAAAAATAAAAATAAAATTGGACAAATACATGACAAGTTATAGGCTATGTAGTCAAGGTATGTCAAAATTACAGTTTAGTCAACTTCAAACTTTGATAAATTTGCAATAATCGTGATAATGTCATCAAAAAAATTGCATGTCCTTCGTATGGATGTTAAAAAACTAAATTCTAAAGAATAACATTGATATCTATTTTAACATTGATGTCTATGGTAACCTCCTCCTCCCCAGGACAGATCTCTAGAATGGAGGCCCTGTTTGAAAGCTGCAAGGATGAGAATGTTGCTCCTTGGATATCAGTCAGGAAGAAAAAGAATAGCAGGGAACCATCCCTGATCTCCCCTGCGGCTACGAGGAGTAGAGTGAAAGTAGACACAGGGGGAAAATCCAACTCTGCAGGTAGATGGAGTAAGAACGAAATCAGAAAGGAGGAAACTAGAAGGAACATAGCGGATGGAACCCAAAAAACCATCCAGGAGACATACCCCCATAAGAAACATGAAGATCATCTCATGGAACATTTGTGGACTCAATGGAGCCCACAAACAGGAGGTTGTGAGGAACATGATCAGGGATCATAAACCGGACATTTTTTTTATTCGGGAAACTAAGATGATGAAAGTGAAAACTGAGGATATTAGTTTTAGCAAAGGGATGAAGCTGGCAGCTACCGACTCTTCTGGTGCTTCTGGAGGACTGGTGATGATCTGGAAAGACTCCCTTGAGGCTGATATCATCTATGATGAAGGCAACATCTTACTTATCCATTTTAAGAACACCAAAGATCAGGAAAGCTAGTATGTTATGAACAATTATGCCCCTAACTCTAAGAATGGTAGAAAGCATTTTTGGCACAAAATAAGCAAGTTGATTCCCCCCCTTGGATAACACCAAGGGCATCATCATGGGGGATTTCAACACCCCTTTGTTGGCTACTGAGAAATCTGGGGGTCTCCCTCTGGATTTGGAGAGTAGACAACATCTTGCTGATTTTATCAATGATTTGGCTCTTTTTGATGTCCCCCTTGAAGGGATTAAGTTCACTTGGTCCAATAGGAGAGTTGGCGAAGATTGCATTCAAGTTAGACTAGACTGGGCCTGATCACAATGGATTGGATGAATTCTTACCACTGCAAGCTATCCTCCTTGGTGAGATTGGGTTCAGACCACTCCCCTATCACCATTTCCATAGAATGTTGCAACAGGAAAAAGGCCTTCCCCTTCATATTTGAGAAGATGTGGTCCTCCCACTCAGGGCTTTTTGACAAGATCGAGGACTAGTGGAACATTGATGTTGATGGCATTGCCATGTACAAAGTGGCCAAGAAACTCAGAAATATCAAAATAGAGATCAAAAAGTGGAACAAAAAGGATTTTGGTGACATTTTCAAGAAGAAAGAGAGGATTTTGGAGGAACTGGCGGGAGTGCAAGATGAAATCCAGTCCCTGGGGTATGATGAGGATAGACTAAATGCAGAGAAAAATATCTTAGCCAACCTTCACAACATGGTTGGCAAAGAGGAGATGTTCTATAGGTAGAGGTCCATATCTGTTTGGCTTAAGGAAGGGGATAAAAATTCTAGATTCTTTCACCTCTCCATGATGAAGCACAGGGCCGCCAATAGAATAACTTCCATAAACAAAGGTGATGTCTCTCTTAGGGAGGACAAGGAGATTGCTCAAGAGGCCATCAAGTATTTCTCTTCCATTCTTTCTAAGGATAAAGAGCTTAGTGAGAAAGATCAGGGGGACATCCTCAAGACTATCCCTAATGTGATCAATGTAGGCCAGAACAGAGCCCTTGTGGCTATCCCTGATTTGGAAGAGATTAAAGAGGCGGTTTTCTCTATGTCTACTGGGAAAGCCCCAGGCCCTGATGGCTTCCCCACTTTTTTCTTCCAACTTTACTGGGAAATTCTCAAGGATGATTTGGTCAAAGCGGTTCAGGAGTTCTTTGGATCCAAGAGCCTCCTCAAGGAGATCAATGCTACCTTTTTGGTGCTCATCCCCAAAATCTTAGGTGCAGACTCTTTTAGGCCTATCAGCCTCTGTAATTCCATTTACAAGATATTCTCCAAAGTCTTAACCATAAGATTGATCAAAATTCTTTCGGAATTAATTGCTCCGCAACAAACAGGTTTCGTTATGGGTCAGTAAATCTTGGATTCTATCATTGTCATCCATGAAGTGGTCCACTCCTTGGAAGAAGGTAAAAGGGAGGGCTTCCTGCTCAAACTTGACTTGTCAAAGGCCTACGACTGGGTTGATTGGCGGTTCCTGGATCAGGTGTTGGAGGCTTTTGGTTTCAATGGCATTGTTAGGAAAATCATCTCTCAGCTCATCTCTACCCCAACCTTTGTGGTGATGGTTAATGGCTCTCCCTCAGATTTCTTCAAACCTTCTAGAGGGCTCAGACAAGGAGACCCCATTTCTCCTATCCTCTTCATTCTTCTTATTGAGTGCCTGGGAAGAATGATCCATGATAAAAGAAACAATGGCGATTTGGCTGGTCTGCGCCCCTCTTCTGATCCTCTGGTCTTTTCTCACCAGCAATTTGTTGATGACACTATCCTTGGGGGGGAGGCTACTATGAAGGAAGCCAGGACTATGAAAAACATTCTCAACACTTACTCCAAAGCTTCGGGCCAACTTATAAACTGGAGAAAGAGTTTAGTTTTCTTCATAAACACCCCTGATAGTAGGCAGAGGAAGATTGCTGGTATTTTGGGTTGTGTCATTGGGTCCCTTCCTTCCACTTACCTCAGTCTCCCAATGGGGGCTGGACCTCCTAACCTCTTTTGGGATAATCTCATACACAAATTCAACAAGAAACTTGCGGGATGGAAAGGTCTTGTTCTGAGCCAGGCTGGAAAAGTTATGTTGATTAAATCCACCCTTCAGAGCTTACCTACTTACACTCTTAGTTTGTTTTCCATTCCCGCTAAGGTGGCTAACACTCTGGAATCTATCCAAATTAAGTTTCTCTGGGCCGGTACAGATGGCAATAAGAAGTATCCGCTGGTGGCTTGGGATAATATATGCAAACCTAGGAAGCAAGGTGGCCTGGGCATTAGAAACTTGAAACAATTCAATAGGGTGTTGCAAGCCAAAAAAATTTGGAGAATCTTCAATTCAAAGGGTGAATGGAAGGAAATCATAAAGGATAAATACTTGGGCAATAATAACTTCAAGCAGTTCATCAGCAGGGAAGAGGATCCGAAGGGCTCGAACATCTGGAATAGCCTTATGAGAACCAAAGAGCTTGCTACTAGGAAGGTTAAATGGAAAATTGGTAATGGAGAGGACATCAACTTCTAGCTTGATGACTGGCTTTGTGTGGGACCCCTATGGAATATGCAGCAATTTAAAAGTTGGGCCCTTCCTTGCATGGAAAAATATGGGTGTAGGGTCAGAGACTACAGGGTCAATGATGAGTGGGTCAACTTGACGGAGGTCTCTCAGGATCTCAACCTACTGATGGACATGATCAGGCTGATCCCTCTCTCTCAAACCAAGGACTCTCCTATTTGGGGGATGACCAATGATGGCAAGTACACTGTGGCGTAGGGTTATGCTTCTTTGTAGCATTGTGTGGAAGATCTTGTCTAGGCTAAAGCTTGGTTCCCTGGTCTCATCCCAAAAATCAACATCTTCTTTTGGATCATGCTCCAAAACCATATTCTGACGGCGGATAATCTTATGAAAAGCGGCCATCAGTTTCCTAACAGATGCATTCTTTGCAAAAATCAAGTAGAGAGTGTTGACCACCTCTTTGTTCACTGCCAGTTCACTACAACCACCTGGTCCTACTTCCTATCTTTTTTTAAACTGACCTGGATTTTTCCAAAGAACATTACTGACCTCTTTCAACATTGGAAGGGCAATCAGATCTTTTGGGACTGGGCTCTCCCTCACATCTACTGGGGGGTTTGGAAGGAGCAGAATAACCAGATTTTTAGAGATAAAGAGTCCAATCCGAAGGTGGTGTTTCACAAAAGCCTTAATGCCTTGGTTGAAAACTATATGATTGTCAAAGGAACCAACCCCCTGCTCAATAGCAATGAGACTACCACTAACAAAAGGGCAAACTGCATCTAGACCCTGCCGCCTGTGGGGTGGTGCAAAGCCAATTTCGATGGGGCCGCTAAGGGCAACCCTGGCCAATCGGAGATTGGAGGTGTGATCAGAAATGACCATGGTAAAGTAATTGCTGCCATCATGGCTCCCCTGGGAGTGCAGACCAACCACTATGTAGAGGCCACTACAGCCCACCAAACTATCAAACTGGCCAAGGACACTGGGGTCAGGAGGCTGTGGTTAGAGGGAGATTCAAAAAACATCATCGACTGTCTGAAAGGGAAAAATGCTCCGATGTGGAACACTGAAAGCATTATGAATGAGAGCATCCTATGGCTCAAGTCATTTGAAAGTGTTTATGTGGCCCATGAGTACAAGGAGGCCAACCACATGGCAGACAGGCTAGCAAATAGGGCAGTGAAAAATAATGAAATGAAAATTTGGGTTGATGGGGGATTAATTCTGGATGATATAAGGGAATTAATCGAAGGAGAGAGAATCCCAGGAAGATTGGGAAGCATTAATTTGTAATTATGGAAGGTATTGTTTTATGGGATTTGTGTCTTTGCGTGAGGTGTATGAACATGAGCCAAAGTATGCTTTGAATGGAATGCCATCATTGCACGTTAAGGCTAGCTTTCTTGCCTTTTCATTATAGCTTCGGAGGAAGTGTCGAGAATATTTCACACTTCATTCCCAGAGCCCGTTTCTGCAAAATAGGAAGCAACACAGAAGAAAAAACAAGATGGTGGGTGAGAGGCATAGAAGAGAACCAGAAGAGGAAGCTGAAAAATGGAGGAAGCGCTCTAAGGTCTGGAACATCCTCGGCAAAGGGAACGTCACTTCTTTTATTGAGAGACTACATGGCAGGAAGCCTTCCGTCACCAATGTCATGACCAGAAGCTAGAACGAGGGCATAGTAAAAATTGATGGGGTTGAGTTTACCGTGACTGAGGAGGTCATCTTGGCCATGATGGGTATTCCCATAGTTGGGAAGAAGTTTTACAGGGACAGAAGTATTTCTACCTAGGCGATTCAGGATTTTACTAAGGGAAGTGATGAAAAGATGGCTCTGGTAAAAAAAGGCACCTTCTACCATCCGTGCTCTATCAAGCCTCTGTGGAGATTTGTGCTTCAGGCTATCATTAAGTACATTTCGCTGGACACCCATTTCGACCGCATCTACTCCTACCATTTCATCTTGCTCAACCACTTCAAGTCTGATGCAAAAATCTCTATCCCTTTCTATCTGTACTCTTCAATTAACGAGAATATTAATGTTTATAGAGAGAGACCTGTCAACAATCCCACCTTCCATGAAGGGCTTCTACTTTTAATTTATGATTATTTGAAGGCTAGGATTATAGGCAAAACCATTAGACAGGGGAAAGGTAGGAAAAGTGCCTTGAATGATGATACTAAAAAAGGGGATGAAGAGTACTTCCCCTCTAAGACAAAGGAGAGATTTGATATGCATTCTGATGAGTAGGCAGTTGGTTCCCCCACCTCTACCAAAGGGAAAAAGAAACCCAAGAGAACAAAAATTGAGAAGAAGGAAATTCAAGATTCCAAGCAATGGGTGGATGTTTCTTCTGACAAGGATTATGATGAGGACGCCGAGGGCATGGAAATGGGGGAAGATTTTGCTGAAAGTGAGGAAGATTTGGTTGGGGAGGAGGAGGATACCTATGTTCATTCGAAGGGAAAGAGGAAAGTCACCATCAAAATTCCCAAGGACAGAGAGGAGGAGTCTATTTTGCCTACTGGGGACAAAAAGAAAAAAAGGGGGAATTCCCCTGATGCCATGGAGGAGAGAGGTAATGAAGAAGGGGGATCAGTGAGGAGAGAGAGGAGAATCAGGGGAAAGAGGGCAAGGAGAATCAGGAGGCAGATCATTTCTCCTGCAAAATTCAGGACACAGAGAAGACTGTGGTCTGGCATAACTTCCACAATGTCTCAGTCAGAATGGGTCTCAAAAGAGAGATGATGAAAACCATGGTTAAGGAAAATAAAGAGGGAAAAATACAAATGGAAGATCTTATTGACCCTGCCTTGGTCATTCTTAGTGATGTCACGAAGGAAAACCCCCGAATGGACATCCTTAATAATGCCAAGAACAGTGTCATTGATAGCTACAGGACCACCCAATGGACCTATCATGAGATACAGGATCTCAGATTTAGGGTTGGCAGGCTCAAAAGGGAGAACAACTGCGGTAAGGCTAGACTCGACGAGGAGATTGCTGAAAGGGAAAACAAAATGGAAGCTACTATGAAAAGGATCTAGGGGGTGGAGGCCACTCTTCAAAAAATCACTGAACAAAGCCACAGCATCCTCAAGGCTTCCAATGACCATATCAAAGCACTGATTAAAAAAATTGAGGAAAATAGAGCTTGTAATGAGGAATCTCCCAATAGCAGTAAAGAAAAATCACAGGAGGAGGGGCCGAGAAAGAGAACCAGAGCTAGCACGAGGAAGATGGACACCCAGGACCCTGACAAAGATTTGGAAGCTCTCAAGGAGGTTACTAAGAAGGCGACCAAGCTGGAAATGCGGGCGGCGGAGACTCTCAGCGAGTTTGCCTAATTTGCTCCTGGCTTTTTTCTACACGGGTTTTTTGTTCTTAGTCCCTAGTCTTTTTCATTGGCTTTCTGTAGTTTAGTTGTTTAAGACTAGCCGTGCCTGACCCTTTGCTTAGCTTTGGCTGTTTCATTTGGTTTGTGTTAAACTATTACTATCTATACTGGTCTTTTAGCTGTAAGGGTTTCAGGGCCCCATTAAAACCTATTTTCCTTAACCAAAAACATTGATATCTATTTTAGAAGTAAAGTTATGTTGTATGAAAACTATGTGACTCTTTGAAAATGGCGGTTACAATAGCATACCAGTTTTCATGGGAAAAAGAAAAAACCATTCAAATCAATTCAAAAATAAAAATAAAAAATATATTTAGAATCTAGATAGAAAGTTCTAAAAGAATCTAATTTACTTCATCTTATGATTTCAAATGGTTTAACAAAAATATCCATCTAAATCTGAATTTTTTTTTCAAAATGTAGAGTTCAATGTCCGTTCAGGCAAAAAAGTGTAACCCACTATTGTGGGTTCTTCCGACTGATCAAGAAAGTACTATACAGGAAAGTAATGTACGCTTTTCCTCCCGACCTCACGAATTTTTTTTGAGGCTACCATATTTTTGGCTATTTTTGGGCCGACATGATTGTATCTCATTCTAACCCTAAAGTGGAAAAATATTGTATAATATGGCTTAGGGTTAGGGATTTCATTATGTATGATTTTAGTACTTGTAGCAGAATTGAGCTGTAAGGGATTACAGATTGTAATCAGGTTGTAATCACTGCATAATAAAATATTGGACTTGTTGTTGGTGGACGTAGCCCAGGGATTGGGTCAACCACGTTAAATCTTTGTGCCTTGTGTTCTCTTCTGTGTCTTTTATTGTTTTCTGATATTGGTTATATTTGCATGTAATTGTTATTTTTGCCTTGTTAATCCTAACACATGTATCATATTTATTTACTTTAGAAATTAGTGTTGTTTCTACATACCTCTCTTCTTCCTCTGAATCATCCTTCATAGAAACAAATACAACTTCTACATCATCATCTGAATCAGTGTCAGTATCATTCTCATCAGCAATGTAATGTTGACGTTGATGTGCCTTTTTACCTTTGTCATTATTGTCTCAGTTGTCTATGTTGTAGTGTCGGTAACTTCTGTTTCCTCTTCTCCCATAGTTTCCTTCGCTTGATTGGTCTTTGTTTCTATCATATTCCTTCCTGTTTGAACATCTAGCTCAGCAATATGACCAGCTTCCTTATAGTTAAAACATGCTAAAGGTAATTTACCTCTATATCTTCATTTACCTTTAGGCAATCTTCTAACCATAAGAGCTTCAAATTCATCAAGCTCATTATCAGTATTGCTATCATTATCATCATGTCTACTACTAGACTTACCAATCTACAGAGAAGTCATGAAAGCAGACTCAACAGTCGGTACAACACTATTATCATAGTCATTAAGCTCAAATGTAGTTAGCTTACCAATTAGATTGTCAAGTGTGAGAGTATTACCAGGTGCAGATCTCATTTCATGGATTACAGATATTCTGATTGCATAAACCGGTAATAGGGTTCTGTGAATTTTGCTTACCAATGTGTCTTCTCCAATAACACCATCAGATCCTCTTATAGCATTAATAACTTCTTTTATTATGTTTGTATACTGCACTATGTTTTCACCTTCCTTCATCTTCATATCATCGAATCTTCCTCTTAAGCTTTCAGCTCTGGCTCTTTTGACATTATCATCACCACTATAAACTTGAGCAAGTTTATCCCACATCTACTTAGTAGTAGTACAGTCCTTGATATCTTCAAATTTGGCATCTGTCAGGGCAGCAGAAATATCCATCATAGTAACAGTATGCTTATGCCTATCTCTTAGTTGATCAAGGGTCAAGGGACCAGTGAGCTGTGCAAGGTAGCCATTCTCCATTAGTGTGAGGTCAGAATTCCCAATTCTAGATACATGCAGCTTCATTCGACTTTGCCATATTGTGAAGTTATCCTTGTTAAGCTTTGGCACTTCCCTCTTATACATTTTGTGATCTTTGTGCTGAAGTTCTTAAAACTCTGTTCCAAGCAACCAAAGCAGCTTGTATCAAGCAACCAATGCTCTGATACCAATTGTTAGAATAACTGAGAGGGGGGTGAATCAGTTATCCATAGTCCCAAATACAAAATGTATATCCAAAAATAAATTACTTAAACTTCTGCAGCTCGGTAACATAAAATACTATTCTATCTGTACTTTCACCGATTACCAGTTAACAACTTATAACATTCACCGATCAAATCAAATATGTAACATGTAAAGTATGATAACAAACAATCATCACAGTCAAGACATAACACAAAAGATTTAACGTGGAAACCCTATAAAGGGAAAAACCACCTGGGACCGGCAACCCAAAAATTGTTCACTCTTCTAAAGTGAGGTCGATGAAGACCCAACCTTGTTAAAGGTTACAAACACACTGTGAGGTGTGACCTTGTTAGAGGATTTTAGACCGACCATTATCATCCAACCAGCATTCACTATGGGGTTGACAAGATAACAAATGCACACTCTATGAATGACATTACAAGACTTTCTAGTCCACTCTGTTAAGAGATTTATCTATTTACAATAGTTAAAATGTAATAGCAGGTGATCTGATTACAATACAACTTCAATTGCAGATTATCAGATCTATGTTATGCTCATTCAAATCCTCTGATCAATATATCAATTATGTTTCAATCAATATTCAGTAACTTACTGTCTCTTGGTTATAGCTTTCTAACGCTCAGTAATCTCTATAGTTTAGTTCTCCTTAACCAATCTGATTAGGCATGCATGAAGCTTGTTCACGCGATATATCTGCAGTCTCCTTCTTCTGACATTTTTCATCATGAAACCCTAGTCTCTTAAATAGATAAGTAAACCATTTTAATTCCATCCATCAAATTTTGCTGCTTAATCTCCTTCATTGATTTTGTCTCTTAAACCTTCCTCGGCTGATATGTTAGTAACACATTTTTGTTTCAATCCCTTAGATCTTCTTTGAATTATGCTAGCCATTGATCTTCATAACAAACATTATCTCCGCCCTCGAATTCATACACTTTCCAGCTCATCAACTTCTGTCAACTAAACTAGTCATTAGTTCCTTTTGTTCATCCTCATTTAACAAAGAAATGCGTTGGAGAACACAAGCTCGATTTATACTGTGCTCGATATACACTACACTGCTCAATGTATACTGAAATGTTTCTTTAACCGACCACACTGCTTTGTGCATTTTGGCTCTTTACTTCATCATACATGAATGCAACATAATTAAGTCGATAACATAAGGTCATAGACTCATCCATAAGTTACCCAATGTATTCCTTATCCTTATCTATCATCTCCATCTTCCTCATGTAGATATATCTGTTCTTCATCTCTTTTTCCTCTTCTTTCTACAGATATTTGGGTATAGTAACTTACAAGATAAGTATTGTCAAAACTCGTTGACATCAATGACAACATATTACTGATTTAATCATCTTACATATCTAATCAACAACTCAGTGATCTCAAATCAGAAATCTTCAAGTCATATTTTTTATTCAAATCAGTTGTAGTTCATCAGATTTTCCTCCTTGAATTATTTTCCTTCCATTTGCATTACTCTTTTGAGTTTGTTGATCTCTTAATTTCTAACCTTCTTCTTCACAGATTATTCAATTGTATTTCATAAGCTTATGATTACATGAAGTGCATCTTTTTTTAATGTTGTGAAGTTTGTCCAAGTGCATGAAACCATCGAGGAAGTAACTTAGAATTATATTCAAACCCAACCATGTTATGTTATAAAGTATGGAAAGTTAGGGATTTGTTAATATTAAAATAGGTATTCATTGAGAAGTAGCTTTTAGAATTTTTTTGCAAAGGGTTTACATGTTATATGTTCAATCCTAGTTTATATGTTCAATCCCAGTTAAGGAAGAATGAATATAATTCCACACACATTTTTTCTAGATCGAATATATACCCATGAACTAGTGAATGCACCGTATGGATCCATACTTATCACCTTGAAGGTTAATTCATGTACTTTAGTTAAGAGCTTTATCCTTGCTTCTACTAGAATAGGCTTTTTTTTCAACTATCTAGCCTTCTTTTAACTTTACTTTTCTCCTTGAATTCCCCTATCTCATTTTAATATTTATTGTTCTCACCTACCCATTTTATTCAAACCATTCCTTTGGTTGGAGTGTCATTCATGGTACGATGTAAGTTTTTTTTATCATACCATATTATAAGCTATGTTTGAACCTTTTCTCATGGGTTTTATTTATCCTCTCCTCATAATAAGGTTTTAGTCACACATCATTGAAATAGTCTTTTGAAGGATCATGTATAATGTGTGTAATATGACTATTCCAAAGTTATTTCCACAATTTTATATCATCCCAACTACCATATTTTTCATTCTTCATATTTCTTTAATTTTATATAATACATAAACTCTTTATAATTACATATTAAGAAACTATACTTGTCATCACTTTTTATCTAAAATTTGGAAATAAGTTGCTAAGGACATTTAATCTCTTACAATAGGCTTATGCCATATTTTCTTGCATTTTTATATTAATGTCCAAATAGTGTAGGCCACCATAATATTACTAGTAACACCTTCCCCACAGTGCTTTCTTCCATATTATGTCATCTTGGAATTTCTTCAATCACTTCTCTTAAGATACTCATTCTTTCATGTTTTATAACAACCCCTTTTTATAATTTTATCATTCCCTACAATATATAGTTCTCCTTTAGTCTTGATATATATTTTGTAATGGTCACGTACTGGTCCATTTTTTATATAAGTGTGTATATTGAAGTGCATATTTGATTATGATTAATATAAGTTGAGCATTTTATGTTGGATATTTTCTTATAAGGATGTCTCTATGTATGTTTGATGTTATGGTTTTCATGTTTGCTTCTTTATTGGTACATTAATTTTATTGGTTTAGCTATATTCTTAAACATGTTATATCTTTATGTTGATGATATTTTCATTGTGTCATTTATCCTTTTAATAAATTATAATCTTAACTCGACCTCTAATAGAAATTATATTTTGATTGTAAATTTTTTTAAGTTATTTTGGTATTAACATTTTTTATTTCTATTATATTTTTACTTAGGGGAAAACTTATTTTAAAGGAAACCCAAAACCCTTTTACGAACACATTTTGAAAGGGATCTGAAACCCACCATAAACAAACAACTATATAAGGTATTACATTTTAGAATTAGCAGCTAACCATCAACACATAAAAAATAGCCTAAAATGATATCATCATACAAAACACAAGCTGAAATAAGGACAAACCAAAGCCTTACATCTCAAACAATAGGGCTTTCAAATGCTCCCTTAACCTTAATAACGACAAACCATGGGCTTTTCCAAGCACCCATAACCTATGAGTACGTGGGTTTTCAAAAGGCTCTCATAACCTTCATTTTCACTAGCAACCAGATACAACAACAAACACTTACTTGAAGAATCATGTGTGAAGGATTTTTCCAAGCTCCCTTAACCTGAACATTGGGTTTTGGCAAGGCCCCCAAAACCTTTGGATAGGGTTTTCAAATGAAACCCAAAACCATTTCACAAAATATTTCATAAACTCTCCTAAAGAAAGCTACCTCCCAACTAGTGAAACTCCTCTTTGATAGGCCAACACTGGAGCAAATAATAACAAAAGAATTAATAATTTTATGATGAAGTTCGACTGGTCTATACGTGTTAATCTGAGAGCATAAGCTTGCGAAAGGTGTCCAAGCAATATGCCATCAAGGGATGATAGTTGTGAGATGAGGGTTTATGAATGCAGGTAAAACACTCAAAACTAAATCTACAGGAAATCAAAATGGTTGCAGCGACAGGAACTGTCACTTCCTGATGCTACAAAGATCAGAAACAAAACTATCTTCCTGAAATAAAAATAATAATGACAATAATCTATAGATAAAACAGTAATGAAATTATTTCTATATTATATGCTAATTACTGGATTGCTGATCTAAAAATCACAAACTAATACAAACACAAAAATATGATGTGATGATAATCTAAGCAAGAAATATAAATTCATACAAAATAGAATAACACACTAATGAAATACATCACCGTGTTTCACCATGGAGCGGGCCCTTACTCCTGGCTTGCACGGTGGATGGAGAAAATGTTGTTTCTACGCTGTTGTGATCATGCAAAAATAGATATTCTCATTTACTTCAAAATACTGATGTTTAGATCTGTGTTCCACAGTCTTCTTCCTGCTGAAAATTGTATTCCAATCTGCCTCCCCTTTGCTACTACATTCGACCATATATATAGATCATTTTACAAAGAGTAATAACTAAATATGTATGGAACAATTACATCATTAGCTTATGACCAAACAAACCTAACAAAATATGGACCACGTCATTTGTTATTTACAACTATAAGTAAAAATAGGAAGAATGCTGATCAGTTTAGTTTCTCCATGTGGATCTATCTATGTATACCACAGATTTAATTCTTGGTAGTTTCTGCAGGCTATCTTTCAATGTGAATCACAACAAACTAACTCTGAATGCATTATTTGATATCTTTACCAGATTGACAGCATGTAATGAGAGGTAAGCCATATAAAACATGATTCCATACACCCAAAGGGAATCAAAGCACGATTCCCTTTAAACATATCTTCTAGATTGAGATTGCAGTGGCAGTCATTTGATTGATGGTGAAATACAATGACCACATTCAGCTAGAAGATTAATAGTTTATATCCAAAATGCGACAGGAAGTTCTATAGGTGACAGGAAGATCTATGCCACAAATAAACATGCTGCAATAATAAAGATTAGTAAAATACAATCAACAATGAATTTTCCATATTTTAATCCCAAAACAATATTAAACACTACTTATTTATATTCAACTATATGCAACGTTATAATGGTAAAATGGAATGAAATAGGATAGAAATGGAATGGAGAAGTAAGTAGGAAAGTGCGTAAGATGGGTTAGAATAGGGCATTAAATAGGTTATAGTTGGCTCTCATCACTCTTCACCTCAAACCTCAATAGGACTAGGATAGGAAGAGACAATCAAAATGAAGAGCCAATCCTAGATCAACACCACTTCCAAGTAGTCATCAACATGAGCAAACCACACAATGCAACTTCCAAACTCCTCCACCAAATAATTCACCACCTCCATAGGTAATGCCACCAAACAACAAATGACAACCCCAACCTCCAACAATGTGCAAAAAAGGAAAAAGTCCATCCAACCAAAAATAACATTGCCACTCCATACACCCTAGCTAAGGGGAACCACATAGAGCAGACCACACAATCAAGCCAACCACAGATCTTGGTAGAGAAAAACTCAAGAACAACAACAACTGTAAAAAGGTCAGTGAAGAAACTCTAACCAACAAGCTCAGAACACCCCCAAAGAAGACCCAGATCGTAAAGGCTAGTGTAGGAGAAACTGCTAAGCAAAATAGAGAAACCTAGAAAATGAAACGACTGAACAAGGAACATGCCACAATTATGAGCCCAGACTAGGATTCCAATCATCATCTTCATCTCTGGAATCACTCTAGCCCTGCATCAACCAAATTTGAAACCCCCTACTCCCTTTCCCACTTGTCGCCCTCCACTCCATCTATATTAGTTTGAATGTTATGTAATAAATGAGTACTATTTAAGAAGAGTCTACGTATTTTTAGCTAGCTATAATTGTATATTTGACTAAGAATGGGAATGGTAGTGGGGTGTTGATGTGTATTTATGTTAGAAACAAAAGAAATTACTATATTTTAGTGTGGAAAATATATGTATGTAGAATAAGATAATTTCATTGAGCTTGAAACATAGGTTGGCTTAGCTGTTTTGTATTCTATAGGTAAAGAAACATAAAAGATCTCCTATTCTATACAAGGCTATTTGTCAAAGGTTTGATTCCTTCACATTAGAGTAGGTCATGTAGTACATCCTAATCAAGAACTAGGCTAGAAACACAATTTTATACTAGACAATAGAAATATTAAAACATCTTTGTCTTAATCTACTTTGTTATTTCTTATGGACTATTTCATTTCTTAATTTCATCATAACATATAAGAAAAGTTTAAAATGGTATTCTATAATTTATAAAGATTTTGACAGTACCAAAGACTTCTAGCCTAATTACCATCTCAAACACGAAACTAGTAAAATATGGTAGATAATGGCAAATTCAAAGGTTTAAATTCAAAATACCCAACCTGATTTGATGGCAAAATTCAAAGGTTTGGATTCAAAGAACTCGACCTGATTCGATGGCGACAGTTACCCGTCCTTTAGAAAAATAATGACCTACCTTGATATTATTTTCAAAATTGAAAGATATATGAGGAATGCTACTGAAGATTAATCTCGATATTAATATATAGATAAAAGAATTGCCTCCAAAAACTGCTGTACGAGACGGTGTGCATCTCTGGAATGAATCTACGCTTGACATTGCCCTGTGATTTGACCGCCATGGAAAAATGCACAGCTAAAGCTTCACATAGGAATAATGCAAGCGGTTTTATGTTATGACATCATCTGTGAATGCAATCTACATAGATAGCTTCAAAAAAATTGACGGGCGATCTAAAAATCTGCCAGTTTCCATAGCGATAGAGTTATGTTAAGAGTTAAAACAGTACTTGAAGTATTGAAAAAGCCCAATACGGCGGCAAATCTAGACTCTGAAATAATTAGCCTCAAGGTCTTCCATGGACTATTTGTTGGCATTATAATATTCATTTACATGTATGAGAAGAACTGTAGTATTAAAGTTTTACATGGGTATTGATATTAGATTCAATAGTTTGTTTTGCAAAACTGATAATAGTTTTAGTTAGGGAATTTCTATATATTGAAGTATTTGTAATGTATTAGGGGGCAAAGATGACTCGACTCTTCAGTCCAAAAAAAATCAGTAAAACTTGTTAAAGTGGAAAAATCTAAAAAAATTTAGAATTTTTTAAAGATTTAAAATTTGTTTTATGTATCTATTATTGAATAAAGTTAAAAGACATAATAATATTATCAAATAGAAGTTGATTTGATCACATATATAAATATACATCAATCACATAAGTACAATTACAATCACAAATTGTAGTTAGAGGAAATAGGAAACTTAGATATATAAAATTATAAATATTTTCTGTGACGCAGCCACTCACCATGATTCGCTGGAGTCACATCCCAGACTCGCCAAGTTTGAATCTGAGTCCTTGTGATCGTTCAGAATTACCTGGCTCGGGACTGGCCAAGTCATAACATGTCTAGAATAGGAAACTTAGATATATAAAATTATAAATATTTTCTGTGACGCAGCCACTCACCATGATTCGCTGGAGTCACATCCCAGACTCGCCAAGTTTGAATCTGAGTCCTTGTGATCGTTCAGAATTACCTGGCTCGGGACTGGCAAAAGTCATAACATGTCTAGAAACTCTGCTCTGATCTAGCTGATCCTTGATCTTGTGATAAAAAAAATTATTGTATTCAAATTTGAATGATTATGCCTCAAGGTCTTCCGTGGATTGTAATTTCTTCCTACATGCAATATTTTAGTTTTACATGGGTACTAAAACTAGATTCAATAGTTCGTTTTAATAATTTCAGTTAGACTAAAGTATTTGTAATGTATTTAATATCTCTGATCTATATGATCAGCTGAGCCTTGTGATCACGAAGTAACTATTTGAATAATTATATTTTATCTGCTGTATGAAGCACTATGTTTTGTTCTTATTTTCTTCACCATTATCTTAAAACTGTTAAGAGACATGAATCCAGCCGCCTCTGTATGATTCTGGATGTTGAGAAATATCCCTAGTTATCGGTCTTTAAAATGGTTAATCCATAATTAACCATATAAATCAATGGCAGGCATATCTTTCGTCCTTGTATTGTATGTCCTCTTCCATGCGTGGCTATCTGCTGAAGCCCAAACAACCTTCGTCTTTCCCAGACTGAGTGGTTTAACCAGTACAAATTCGTCAAACCTGTATTTGCATGGGAACGCTGTAATAAAACCCGATCTTATAGGCATCCGTCTCACCAATCAATCAGAATACGTTACTGGCAGTGTTGTATACTCAGAGCCTGTGCGTATGAAAGAAGAGGGGTCCAAGAATGCAACTTTATCATTCAGCACCACTTTCGTATTCGCCATGGCTCCACCTTCACAAGATTCACGTAGTGGGGATGGACTGGCATTTGTCATAGTGCCAAACAAAACACAGGAGGGAGGAGCAGCAGGTGCGTACCTTGGTTTGTTCAATTCAACAAGCATGGGACAGCCTTACAATCATCTCTTTGCGGTAGAATTCGACACATTTAAGAACGAAGAATTCGACGACATCGATGACAATCATGTAGGAGTAGATCTCGATTCTCTCCATTCCGTAGAGTCCAAATCTGCAGGTTACTGGGCTGGTAATGATGGAATATTATTCTGTAATTCTTATATTTTTTTGGAGTATTAAAGATTTTGAATGCGATTGTTTGTAAATTTTTTGCATCAACATTTCAGATCACATTCTGTGATTCATCATCAAAATGAAAAGAAAGGATAAGGAGAATAAAAGATCATAGAAGAGTGTGATCTGAAACGCTGATGCAAAAAATTACATACAATGACATCCAGAAGCAATAACTAGATATTTCATAGATTGTAAAAATCTATAAACATTAATGTATTTAATCTTATAATAATTATTATAATAAGAAAATCATGAGATGTTAGTTGGTCTTGATCATTCGATATTCAAAGATGTTCATGTAATTCATTCAATGTCAGTTTGTCTTTCCTATTAGTCTCCCTTGATCATCTAATATAAAAAGTTCTTGGAATCTCCTAAATTAAGAAAATAATTTATTCATGCATCAAATTTGAATGTCTTTCAGATAACCAGTCCTTCCTATTAGATCTCACCGGAAGAAAGAATATTCAAGCTTGGATTGACTATGATCATCTCCAAGAGCAGCTCAATGTTAGCATAGCACTTGCTGGTTCACGTCGCCCGGAAACGCCTCTCATATCTAAGAAAAATTTGAGTCTGCCCAGCATTCTGGAGGAAGAAATGTATGTAGGTTTTGCAGCAGCTACTGGAAAACTCGTTCAAGAACATTACATTCTCGCCTGGAGTTTCACTACAAATGGAACGACGCCGGCCTTGAATGCATCTATTCTTCCATTCTTGACAGATACAAAATCCAATTCCAGGAGCCCAAAATCTCAAATTATAGGAGGCATAACAACAGGTGTAGTTGTTTTCCTTGTACTAGTAGTCACAATCGTCTGGTTTAAAAAAAGGAAAGACAGAGAAGTAGTAGAGGATTGGGAGATGGAGTACTGGCCTCACCGAATTAGCTACAAGGACTTAAGTATTGCAACAAAAGGGTTCTCAGAGAAGCAAATCTTAGGGTTTGGTGGTTTCGGCAAGGTTTACAAAGGAATCCTTCCTTCTAATGGCCTCCAAGTTGCTGTAAAATCTATCTTTCGAGAAACCAGTGAAGGAGTGAAAGATTTCATAACTGAAATTTCGAGTCTTGGTCGTCTGCAGCACCGAAATCTGGTGCAAATCAGAGGGTACTGCAGGCAGGGACAAAAGTTTTTCATAGTATACGACTTCATGCCAAATGGAAGCCTGGATAAGATGATATTTGGGCATCCTTCTCGAGTTCTAGAATGGGCTCAGAGGTTCGCAATTATAAAAGAAGTGGGTGCAGGATTGCTGTATCTTCATGAAGGATGGGAACAAAGAGTAGTGCACAGAGACATCAAGTCTTCCAATGTTTTGTTGGATTCTGAGCTTCATGCAAAACTGGGGGATTTTGGGCTTGCTCGTCTGTATAGACAAGATGAGAATTCACAGACCACTCGTGTGGCTGGAACACCTGGTTACATCGCTCCAGAATTGGTAGCCACAGGAAAGACCGGTACTAGCAGTGATGTATTCAGCTTTGGGGTTTTGATGTTGGAAGTTGCATGTGGAAGGCGCCCTATTGAGACCTTTCTAGAAGCTTCTCAGGAAATTTTGTTAGATTGGGTGAGGGAGCTGTATGCCAATGGAAAGCTAATGGATGCTGCCGATCCAAAGCTTGGTGGTGATTTTGTTAGGGATGAGATGGAGATAGTGCTTAAATTGGGACTCTTCTGTTCTAATTCTCAACCAGAAGCAAGACCTGCTATGAGACAAGTAGTTCAAATTCTTGAAGGTGAAATCTCCCTTGGAGCCTCTGCTCTTTCTGTTTCATCTGAGATGGGTGAATCAGACCCCATAGAAGAGCCTTCAGATGCTGAAATCTCTTCAAGTCCACATAAATTGAGGGTTTTCTGTTAATAGGTACATTTGCTGTTTAATATTATTGGATTTTCACAATTTATTAGTTTATCTTTAAATGTTTTTAGATTTGATTGTCTTTAATTTTTTATATCAATGTTTCAGATCATACTTCGTGATCTATTATTAAGATGTGATAAAGTGTAAGATGTAAAATTGTGTGTTGATAGATCATAGAATGGGGTTGCAAGCAAAGTGGACTTAACCATGGAGGAAACTCAGTAGTTAAGCACGCTTTAGTTGGAGTAATACTGGGACCATCACCTAGATGCAATGAGTAATAAGTGTTTCATTCATTCTTATGAGAGATGGGTTCTTGTGAGCCACTACTCATGAAATATGGGTCAATGAGTTTGACTCAAAAAACTACACAGTTGAATCCTAATAGCAATATCACAATTTGACTTGCTATTAAAAATATCTCCACTTATCAGATTATAGAATATCATCCAAAACATTAATATTAAAAATTAGAAATACAATCAAATTCGAAAACAATTAATAAACAAACTTTCTTGAAGCATAGAAATGTTTTAAGTCATTTTAATTAGGCACGAGGCTGTGTAGTATACAATTTAATGTATGAAGAATTTAGATTTATTTTTCAGCCTTGAATATATTATCTTTTCCTTTTCTTTGCAGCTTTTATATCTAGTTTTGGATAAGGATTAGAAATATTCATTTTTATTAGATACCTGCAACTGTGTATAAGATAATTGTAATGATCATAATCTGTCACATGTAGTTACTTATCTAGTTCCTGTTAGAAAAAGAAGAATACCCATTAAAGGGTAAATTTGACGGTTCATTTACTCTTCTGAGTGCCAGTTAAGATATCTATGGAGATCGCTTCATGTCATTTACTTTGGATGCCATTTACTTTAAATCCTTTCCTTGTTCAGAGATCTTTATGACTGTAGTTAAGAGAGTCAAGAGTAATGTAAAGCTGGCATTAATTCCACTTTCACTATCTATTGGCTAATTTTATTAGATGAAGGTGTTATTTAATTGCTTCTGAATTTGATTCTGTGTATTTTTTCCATCAAATCAACTTTCCACACACTGTTTGCTGTGCAAACTTCTCCACCTGCAGTTTGTGAATTATGCCTGGAAATGTCATTTATAGTATTTTAAGTTTGATATATAAATTTGTACAAATCTATTTTGGTAACTTTTCAGGTGGAAGTTTAGAATTGGAGAATATCTATTCGGTCAAAGTGGAATTTTAGATTTGGTAAATGATATAATCAAGGATTCAAGAACATGATATCACTATCATCAATAATACTCAACAAATTGAACTACTAGTATTTCAATTTTTCTATCACTTTTAAATGTTTACTTCTTCTCAACAATAATTATTTTTTTTAAGATCATTACAATTCAATCTACTCAATCATCCTTATCATATGACACAAACATCCATTCACCAATTGAATCACTATACCTTTTATTTATCACCATCTATTTACTAATTGAACTACCAATCCTTTAATTTTCCATCTCTTATAAATGTTTGCTTTGTCTTCTAATTGACAATATTTAATTTTCTAGTATTCATGCTTCTCATAAAATAGACATTGATGATTGAATTACTAACACTTTAGTTTTTTCATCTCATTTATTTGAATACTTAACTAATCTTGTTTCTTCTGCACACAATTTAATTTTCTAGCGTCCATATCCATTCATTCTACTCAGTCATCCTTCTCATAAGGAAGGCGCCGGTGTCATCCTTTGTCATATGGTTGGCGGAATGTGTGTACCCTCTCATTGAATTGAAGGTGGTTGTTTGACTTGAGCTAGGGTTGCGTTATGTTTTTGTTCTCTGCATCACCTCGAATGCTTTGCTTCCAAAATATAATGATACCTTTAGGTTTTCTGCTGAAAGCATTCTCTTAGGCCACATGGATATATTGAATACATGTATCCACGTCCAAATATGCATTGAAGCTTAGTTAAGATATATTTACTACCATATTTATATATCTGTTTATTATTTCATTTAAAAAAATTTATTATTATGTTGTAATTAGTATTAAAGTATTATTGGGTTGGGCCTAGTTTGATTAGGGAGAGGTTTTTGTAATGAAGTAGAGAGTCATGAGGTTGAGCCTCCCCTAGTCTACAGGATACAGACTAGTGCCACCAATCACATGGTACATATGATGTAACATGTAGAAACTGCGTGTATCTGATAAGCTTGAGCTTCAAAATTGAATTTGCAACTGATAAGAAACAAACCTACTACCCAAGCCAACTCCACTACCCATTATTTTATTATATAATTTTATGTTCATTCTTTTATCTTTATCTTTGAGAAAAAAAGATAGATTTTTGTTCAAACACTTTTAATCCCCTATGTTGCCATTATAATATGCTTTTGGATGTAATAAAACTATAGAATTAAAAATATGTTAGAAAAGTAAATAAATAAATATTTATATAGAAAAATTAAAATATATTTATTTCAAAGATCATAAGAAATATTTGATATTTAATGTGTTTTAGAAATATATCTTTAAAATACATATCTATAATTTTACTTAATTATTTATTACATAGCTTAATAATGTGATTATATTATTTTTTAATGAATAAGAGTGCCTGAGTTTAGTAATTAAAAATAGACATTCACAAAATAGGACATGAGGTCACTCCTCAAAGTCACTTGGGTTGCGCCCACAAAGTAACAGGGGAAACATCTAGAAAGCTAGGAAACATAAACAACAATAAGACTCTTAAGCGGCAAGAGCAACACTCGAAGGTGACGAAGGGGGGTCTCTATTATCCAACTTTTTCCATACATTAGCAGGGTTCGAGGTGACGTTAGGAATAGGCCACCCTCGTCAATAGCAGCTTCAATCTCATCCTTATCCTTTAGCATGAAAAGACAAAATAGAAAAAAGTCAATCTGGGAAGCCATTTGGAAGACTCTGGCCAACCGCCATCATCACCAAAAGCCAGCCAACAATTGATGTGACCAAAAGATGGCCACACATCCCTAGAAGCCTGCCCAAAGGATTATATTAATTTGACCAAAATTTCATGAAAATGAATTATTGTAATAGTTTTATTCTTAAAATACATGACTTTTTTAATTGCTTTACTTTTTATTTTTTATTTTTATTTTTATTTTTATTTTTTTGTTTTTGTTTTGTAATGTGTAGTCTTTTAAGTTATCAAACACTCCAAGAATTTAAACTCGCAAGCTCAATGGCCCAATATAGGTAAAAAGCTTGCAAGCAAAATGACCCAGCTGAAGTTTGAACCTTAGTGGTAGCCTCACAAACATAATGTTTCAATCACTACTCTACATAGGTCACCCATTAATTGCTTTATTTTTAATTGAAAAGTTATTATTGTAAATTTATAAAAGTTAGATTAAATTATAATTATTTATTTATTTCATACTTTGTTATTTTTTATACAAGAAATTTATTAATTTAAACTACTACAAATAAAAAATATCTAATTAAATAAATTATTAAAATGATTCAAAACTATTTTATTTTATTTTGAAATTACTTAAGTTTTTCATGTGACAAAGACAAACCTAATATAAACATACAATCTATTTTATTTATCTGGATTCTTGTGTGGTGCAGGAGAATGGGCGAGTTGACAAGCAAGTTCAAATCTTGCCTCTACTCTTTTTCTCGACATGTAAGCGAAAATTTGTCGACATGTAAGCGAAAATGTGGAAGCATAGATAAAGCAAATAGACTATTTGACTGTATGTCTCTTGAACGTCAATGATTACAGGATCTCCATCAACTGATTGAAGAGAATTATTAGATTTTACGATTAGAGTTGCGGTGGTAGACATATATGTAAATTGTGGAAGCACAAAGCAATCATGGGAAAAGTTGACAGACTGTCTCAAGAAGATATCATCCCGTTCAATATGGTGATTCAAGGATTCCTAGAAAATGGATTTATTGTAGAGGTTCTCAAAACATTAAGTGAATGCAACTGGTGGTTGTAAATATAGATTAAACCTTGCCAACATCCTCCATGTCGCTATTGCTGGTGAAAACTTTAGAAACTTTAAAGCAACTGTAATTTGAAAATGCATTAGCAAGTGTAACACATAAATATGTATCATCTTCAGTATACAAAGAAACGCCTCCTTGTTTTGGCATTATTTTCCTTTGAAATGGGGCTAAGGAAATAAAAGAAATAGCAGTGAAAGGATGAAAGGGGAAGACAATAGTAAAGGTATTAGTTTCTTTTGAGGGGAGGGAAGGGGAGGGGAGGGGAGTCTTAAGACACTAGAGATATCTAAATAGAGTAAAAGACCTAAAAAGAACTAAAAAGATATATAAAGAGACTAAAAATATTAAAAAGAGATCTATAAATATTAAAATGAGACTAAGGTGTTAAGGGGAGAGAGGGGAGAGGGGAGAGTTAAGGGGGGAGATAAAGAGTTTTAAGGGGAGAGTCAAAGAGATCTAGAAAAACTAAAAATAGATTATAGAGATCTTAATAGAGTAAAAAGACTCATTTAAAAATTATAAAGAGATCTAAAAAGACTAGAGAGAGACTAAAAAGAGGTTACGATGTAGAGAGAGAGAGTGCGTGTGTGTCTTAAGGGGAGGGGGAGAGAGAGATAGTGAGTATTAAGGGGTGGGCGCGGAGAGAGAGAGAGAGAGAGAGAGAGAGACCTAAAAGACACTAAAAAGACTATAAATACAGTAAAACTAGGGTGTTGAGAGAGAGAAAGAGTGTCAATTAATTTATTTAAGATCAATTAATAAATTTATTTAATCAAGCTAATTTATTTAACTTATTTAATGTCAATTAATCAATTTAACATATTTAACTATTTAAGGTTAAATTAACCTATTTAATACATCAATTGATTTAGAGAGAAGACAAGTAGAGATAAATAGAGAATCTAGAAAGACAAAAGAAAAGATGCATACTCACTCTATTTCTATGAAAGTTTGTCAATACGTGCTCATGATCTATCTTTGTTGTGCACTAGGTGACCACTTTCGTGAAGTCTTATCTTTCCTTGTCCTTTTATTTTCATCATCTTCCTTGAAAAAAATGCCCTTGAAAATTCCAAACCAACAATTTGTTGTTTTCTTTAAAAAAATGTGAGTTATTCTTAAATATTTTATTTATAAAAAAAAATTAAAAATTATTCAAACCCAAACATTCAAATTAAAAAAAAAAATAGACAACGTGGCTTCTATTGAATGTCAGTAGCTGAAAAATTAGGCATGGTCACTATAAAAAAAATTGTGCAAAACGTGTAAATAGAACACCACTTTGGTTGAATTCATAGGCCTTTGATCGAACCCACTCCAGTCAAAAGGATCTTCAATCAAAGTATCATGTTAAACTTCTCATATTTCTACAAACTTTTTCCCTTCGAAGCTCTATTTGAAGGATAAAGTGGAATAATCTTGACAAACCTAGATGTAGGATGGTACTACTCAAAATGAGCTTTCCAATGAATATGGTTTTAATACATATTGAGTTCAATGTCAATTTTTTTTAAGTTTAACTAAATATAGGTTTTTCACCATGTATCGATATCTATGTTCAATTCTTATGGAAAAATAGTAAACTTAGGTGAATTTTTTTTCAAAAATACATGTGCATTAGGTATTACCAACTAACCATCATCACATAAACAACAGCCTAAAATGATATCATCATACAAAGCACAAGCTGAAATAAGGACAAACCAAAGCCTTACATCTCAAACAATAGGGCTTTCAAAGGCTCCCTTAACCTTAATAACAACAAACCATGGGCTTTCCCAAGCACCCATAACCTGTGAGTACATGGGTTTTGAAAAGGCTCTCATAACCTTCATTTTCACTAACAACCAGATACACCAATAAACACTCACTTGAAGAATCATGTGCAGAGGGTTTTTCCAAGCTCCCTTATCCTAAACATTGGGTTTTGGCAAGGCCCCCAAAACCTTCAAATAGGGTTTTCAAATGAAACCTAAAGCTATTTCATAGAAAATTGCATAAACTCTCCTAAAGAAAGCTACCTCCCAACTAGTGAAACTCCTCTTCACCTCAAACCTTGATAGGACTAGCATAGGAAGAGAAAGTCGAAATGAAGAGCCAATCCTAGATCAACACCACTTCCAAGTAGCCATGAACATGATGCATCTTCCAAACTCCTCCACCAAACAATTCACCACCTCCATAGGTAATGCCACCAAACAACAAACGACAAGCCCAACCTCCAACAATATGCAAAAAAAGGAAAAGCCCATCCAGCCAAAAATAGCACCGCCAGTCCATACACCCTAGCTAAGGGGAACCTCATGGAGAATGCCACACAATCAAGCCAACCACAGATCTTGGTAAATAAAAACTCAAGAACAACAACAATTGTAAAATGGTCAATGAAGAAACTCCAACCAACAAGCTCAAAACACCCCCAAAGAAGACCCATGCCATAAAGCCTAGCACATGAGAAACTGATGAGCAAAATAGAGAAACCTAGAAAATGAAATGACCGAACAAGGAACATGCCACAATGATGAGCCCAAACTAGGATTCCAATCATCATCTTTATCTCTGGAATCACCTTGCCCTACATCAACCAAATTTGAAACCCCCGGCTCCCTTTCCCACTCGCCACCCTCCATCTATATTAGTTTGAAAGTTATGTAATAAATGAGTACTATTTAAGAAGAGTCTACATGGTTTTAGCTAGCTATAATTGTATATTTGACTAAGAATGAGAATGGTAGTGGGGCGTTGATGTGTACTTATGTTAGAAACTAAAGAAATTACTATATTTTAGTGTGGAAAATATATGTATCTACAATAAGATAATTTTATTGAGCTTGAAACATAGGTTGTCTTGGTTGTTTTGTATTCAATAGGTAAAGAAATAGAAGAGATCTCCTATTCTATACAAGGCTATTTCTCAAAGGTTTGATTCCTTCAAGTTAGAGTAGGTCATGTGGTGCATCCTAATCAAGAACTGGGCTAGAAACACAATTTTATACTAGACAATAGAAATATTAAAACATCTTTGTCTTAATCTACTTTGTTATTTCTTATGGACTATTTCATTTCTTAATCTCTATAATTTAAATCTGAATACTCTACTTCCATCTTAATTAAAAATTAACAACTTATTTATTTTCAAATAGATACCAAAAGTCGGTTGCTAAACTCATCATAAGACATAAGAATTAGTAAAAAGGATGTTTGACAATCTTAATTGAAAATCAGTGACCTATCTATTTCCAATTAGAAATTAAAAGCATATAGCTAATTTCATCATAACATATAAGAAAAGTTAAAAATGGTATTCTATGTTTTATAAAGATTTTGACACTACCAAAGACTTCTAGCCTGAGAATTACCATCTCAAACACGAAACTAGAAAAATATGGTACATATTGGGAAAATTCAAAGGTTTGGATTCAAAGAACTCGACCTTATTTGATAGCGACAATAAGATAATTTCATTGAGCTTGAAACATAGGTTGTTTTGGTTGTTTTGTATTCTATAGGTAAATAAATAGAAGAGATCTCCTATTCTATACAAGGCTACTTGTCAAAGGTTTGATTCCTTCACATTAGAGTGGGTAATGTGGTACATCCTAAACAAGAACTAGACTAGAAACACAATTTTATACTAGACAATAGAAATATTAAAACATCTTTATCTTAATCTACTTTGTTATTTCTTATGGACTATTTCATTTCTTAATCTCTAATATAATTTAAATCTGAATACTCTACTTCCATCTTAATTAAAAATTAACAACTTATTTATTTTCAAATAGATACCAAAAACCGGTTGCTAAACTCATCATAAGACATAAGAATTGTTAAAAAGGATATTGACAAACTTAATTGAAAATCAGTGACCTATATATTTTTAATTAAAAGCAGGTAGCCAATTTCATCATAACATATAAGAAAAGTTTAAAATGGTATTCTACAATTTATAAAGATTTGACACTACCAAAGACTTCTAGCCTGAGAATTACCATCTCAAACACGAAACTAGTAAAATATGGTAGATAATGGCAAATTCAAAGGATTAAATTCAAAGGTTTGGATTCAAAGAACTCGACCTCATTCGATGGTGACAGTTACCTGTCCTTTAGAAAAATAATGACCCACCTTGAGATTATTTTCAAAATTGAAAGATATCTGAGGAATGCTACTGAAGATTAATCTCGAAATTAATATATAGATAAAAGAATTGCCTCCAAAAACTGCTGTAGGAGACGGTGTGCATCTCTGGAATCTCCGCTTCACATTGCCCTGTGATTTGACCGCCATGGAAAAATGCACAGCTAAAGATTCACAGAGGAATAATGCAAGCGGTTTTATGTTATGACATCATCTGTGAATGCAATCTACATGGATAGCTTCAAAAAAATTGACGGGCGATCTAAAAATCTGCCAATTTCCATAGCGATAGAGTTACGTTAAGAGTTAAAACAGTACTTGAAGTATTGAAAAAGCCCAATACGGAGGCAAATCTAGACTCTGAAATAATTAGCTTCAAGTTCTTCCATGGACTATTTGTTGGCATTATAATTTCCTTTCACATGTATGAGAAGATTTACATGGGCACTAAAACTAGATTCAATAGTTTGTTGGAAAACTGATAATAATTTAGGTAGGGAATTTCTATATATTGAAGTATTTGTAATGTATATTCAAAGTTTCTAGATTTGGACTTGGTGAGGCTGATTCAATTTGTGACTCCTAACTTGATAAAAAAATTCAGCAAAGTGGAAAAGCTTAAGGAAATTTAAAAGTTATAAAAGATTTAAAACTTGTTTCATGTATCTATTATTGAATAAAACTTAAAGACATAAAACAAAACATGATCAAATAGAAACTAATTTGATCACATACATAAATAATATACATTGATCATACAAGTACAAACGCAAATTGTAGTTGAAAGAAATAGCAAACTTAAATTGGCAAGTCACATCCCATACTCTGCCGAGTTTGAGTCAAAGTCACATCCCGTACTCTGCCGAGTTTGAGTCGAAGTCCCTGTGACTCATCCAGAGTTACCCGGCTCATGACTCGCCGAGTCAGTCACGGCGAGTCTAAGAACTCTGCTCTAATCTATATGATCAGCTGATCTTTGATCTTGTGATCATGAAATTATTGAATTAAAATTTGAATGATTATACAATTTTATCTGTTGTATGCAGCACTTATGTTTTGTTCTTATTTTCTTCACCATTATATTACAACTGCTAGAGACGTTAATCCAGCCTCCTCTTTATAATTATGAATGTTGAGAAATAGCCCTAGTTATCGATCTTTAAAATGGTTGATCTAAATCTTATTCTGAATCAATGGCAGGCATATCTATCGTCCTTGTATTGTATCTCCTCTTCCATGCGTGGCTATCTGCTGAAGCCCAAACAACCTTCGTCTTTCCCAAACTGAGTGGTTTAACCAGTACAAATTTATCAAACCTGTATTTGCATGGGAACGCTGTGATAAAACCAGATTTTATAGGCATCCGTCTCACCAATCAATCAGAATACGTTACTGGCAGTGTTGTATATTCAGAGCCTATGCGTATGAAAGAGAACAAGTCCGAGAATGCAACATATTCATTCAGCACCACTTTTGTATTCGCCATGGCTCCACCTTCACAAGATTCGCTTAGTGGGGATGGACTGGCATTTGTCATAATGCCAAACAAAACACAGGAGGGAGGAGCAGCAGGTGCGTACCTTGGTTTGTTCAATTCAACAAGCATGGGACAGCCTTACAATCATCTCTTTGCGGTTGAATTCGACACATTTAAGAATGAAGAATTCGACGACATTAATGACAATCATCTAGGAGTACATCTCAATTCTCTCCATTCCGTAGAATCCAAATCTGCAGGTTACTGGGCTGGTAATGGTGGAATATTATTCTGTAATTCTTATATTTTTAAAAAATCTTTAAATGTATTTAAGATAAGATTTTGGATGTGTGTAAATTTTTTGCATCAATGTTTTAGATTACATTATGTGATTCATTATGCCATCAGGATGAAAAGAGAAGACAAGGAGAATGAAAGATCATGGAGTGTGATCTGGAACATTGATGTAATTTAATGGAGTGTGATCTGAAACATTGATGCAAAAAATTACATACAATAGCATCCAGAAACAATAACTAGATACTTCATGAATTGTAGAAATCAATTAGCATTAATGCATTTAAGATATTAGTTGGTCTTGATCATTCGATATTCAAAGATGCTCATGTAATTGCAAGTTGGTCTTTCCTATTAATCTCCCTTGATCATCTAATATAAAAAGTTCTTGGAATCTCTTAAATTAAGAAAACAATTTATTTATGTATCAAATTTGTATGTCTTTCAGATAACCAGTCCTTCCAGTTAGATCTCACCAGAAGAAAGAATATTCCAGCTTGGATTGACTATGATCATCTACAAGAACAGCTCAATGTTAGAATAGCACTGGCTGGTTCACTTCGCCCGGAAACGCCTCTCCTATCTAAGAAAAATTTGAGTCTTCCCAGCATTCTGGTGGAAGAAATGTATGTTGGTTTTGCAGCAGCTACTAGAAAACTCGTTCAAGAACATTGCATTCTGGCTTGGAGTTTCACTACAAATGGAACAACGCTGGCCTTGAATGCATCTATTCTTCCATTCTTGACAGATACAAAATCCAATTCCAGGAGCCCAAAATCTTAAATTATAGTCGGCATAACAACAGGTGTAGTCATTTTCCTTGTACTAGTGGTCACAATTGTCTGGTTTAAAAAAAGGAAAGACAAAGAAGTAGTAGAGGATTGGGAGATGGAGTACTGGCCTCACCGAATTAGCTACAAGGACTTAAGTATTGCAACAAAAGGGTTCTCAGAGAAGCAAATCTTAGGGTTTGGTGGTTTCACCAAGGTTTACAAACGAGTCCTTCCTTCTAATGGCCTCCAAGTTCCTGTAAAATCTATCTTTCGAGAAAACAGTGAAGGAGTGAAAGATTTCATAACTAAAATTTTGAGTCTTGGTCGTTTGCAGCACCAAAATCTAGTGCAAATCAGAGGGTACTGCAGGCGGGGACAAAAGTTTTCATAGTATACGACTTCATGCCAAATGGAAGCCTGGATAAGATGATATTTGGGCATCCTTATCGAGTTCTAGAATGGGCTCAAAGGTATGCAATTCTAAAGGAGGTGGGTTCAAGATTGTTGTATCTTCATGAAGGATGGAAACAAAGAGTAGTGCACAGAGACATCAAGTCTTCCAATGTTTTGTTGGATTCTAAGCTTCATGCAAAACTGGGGGATTTTGGGCTTGCTCGTCTATATAGACATGATGATAATTCACAGACCACTCGTGTGGCTGGAACACCTGGTTACATCGCTCCAGAATTGGTAGCCATAGGAAAGACCGGTACTAGCAGTGATGTATTCAGCTTTGGGGTTTTGATGTTGGAAGTTGCATGTGGAAGGCGCCCTATTGAGACCTTTCTAGAAGCTTCTCAGGAAATTTTGTTAGATTGGGTGAGGGAGCTGTATGCCAATGGAAGGCTAATTGATGCTGCCGATCCAAAGCTTGGTGGTGATTTTGTTAGGGATGAGATGGAGATAGTGCTTAAATTGGGACTCTTCTGTTCTAATTCTCAACCAGAAGCAAGACCTGCTATGAGACAAGTAGTTCAAATTCTTGAAGGTGAAATCTCCCTGGGAGCCTCTACTCTTTCTGTTTCATCTGAGATGGGTGAATCAGGCCCCATAGAGGAGCCTTCAGATGCTGAAATCTCTTCAGGGTCCACATGAATTGAGAGTTTTCTGTTATAATGGAGGAAGACTCAACACATAAAATACTGGAGATAACAGAATAGAGTAAAAATAGAGTATTGACACTCAGAGATTTAAAATAAAACTATTTATATTAATGCCTTGATTTTTTGATTACACAGAGAGCTGCCAGAATGCTCAGAACTCCCAATATATTTCTTGCAGAGACCGATAATTTTTCTGGACTCAAAACTAAGAAAAACATTCCTATTTTCAAAAAATATTCTACCTATCAAAACTTCTGGAATTGCCTGGAGAATGTCCGATTAAAAAAATGTCAGAGAAAAAATATAAAATAAAAACCATATTAAATGCAGTAGTTGGCGGAGGAAAAACGGGCAGGTCACATAATCGCATGAATAAAATAATAGTCATGCGATTATGCAATAAGCTCAAAAGAGGGGGCCCACGCTAAATAGAGTAGTCCGCATATATAAAACATTACCCATGAGACTATGAGAAAGAATCAAAAATTAAAGTGTTGGGCAGGCAACCGCATGATCGCATAGACCAAATAATAGTTATGCAATCATGCGAAAAGGTAAACAATAAATGTCGGTAGGTGTGTAGAAGGTTGACAGAAGCAGGGAAGATTAAAGTGCCAGGCTGGAAACCACGTCTGCTAACACTCCCCCTTAATCTTCACTGTAATGTATGTCTGCAATGCCGATTTCTTCTTAAAGATGTTCAAAAACGTTCTTTGCCAGTGATTTTGTGAAAATATCAGCAAGTTGTTCATTTGACCTGCAAAACTCAAGATGAATGTCACCATTGTTTACCAATTCTTTGATAAAATGATATCTGGTATCAATATGTTTACTTCGTTTATGAAATACATGATTTTTAGATAAGGCTATTGCTGAATTGTTATCACAATAGATCTTCGTAGCTTCTTCTTGATGATGTCCCAAATCTGAAAGTACTCTCCTCAACCAAACTGCTTGACAAGATGCTGATGTGGCTGCTACATACTTTGCTTCAGCTGATGAGAGAGTAACAATTGATTGTTTCTTTGATGCCCAAGAGATAGCACCGAAACCTAGATGAAAAATGTATCTGGAAGTGCTTTTTCTATCATCCATGCTACCTCCCCAATCACATCCTTGCCTTTAGGAAATTCTACTAGATCCCATGTTTCATTCTTTTCTATTGACTGAATCTCTTCATCCATGGCTGCAATCCATTTGTCTTCTTTTATGGCTTCTTCAAAATAAATTGGATCAGCTTGTGTTAACAATGCAAAATCACAACAAAAATCAACATTTTCAGCTTCTTGAGTTTCATCATAAATTTCCCTAAGACTTCTTGTCTTCTTTGATGTGTTTATAGACCTTGACCTTAAAGATGCAAGTGTTGGATCAGAAGATTCGCTGTTGTTATTACTATTTGTAGTGGGATTTGGAGTGCTAGGTGCTCTTGATGGTGTTGTAGGAGCATTTACTTGTATAGGAGGATTTGCAACTTGATTTTCATCTTCTTCATTCTCTTGTAGGACATTAGGTGTGCTTGAATTTATTTTGTCTATGCTTCCATCCCATGCCTCTTCTTCAACAAATTCAACATCACGGCTTACTATTAGCTTCTTTGTAATGGGATTGTATAGCTTATATGCCTTTGAATGTTCACTATATCCCACAAATATGCATTTCTCTCCTTTGTCATCTAATTTTCTTCTCAATTCTTGAGGTATCAATGAGTATGCCACACATCCAAAAACTCTTAAATGTGATATGTTATGTTTTCTTTTGCTCCAAGCTTCTTCTGGTGTTTTATTTATCACTGCTTTTGTTGGACACCTATTCAAAATATATACTGAACATGCAATTGCTTCAGCCCAATATTCATTTGGTAAGTGTTTGGCCTTTATCATGCTACGTGCCATTTCCATGATTGTTCTATTCTTTCTCTCTGCTACTCCATTTTGTTGAGGTGTATACCTTGCTGTAAATTGTTTGTTTATGCCATTTACTTTGCAAAAATTCTGAAATTCAGTTGAGACATACTCTCCACCTTGATCGGTTCTCAATGTCTTAATAAAATATCCACTTTCTTTTTCAACTTTTGCCTTGAACTCCTTGAAAATAGCAAATGTATCAGATTTATACTTCAAGAAATAAACCCATGCTTTTCTTCTGAAATCATCAATGAACGTTATGAAATAAAGTTTTCCACTTATGGAAGGTGTTTGCATAGGTCCACAAATGTCTGAATGCACTATCTCAAGTGGTTGTTTTTCTCTATATGATTCCCCAACTGAAAATGATTTCCTATGTTGTTTTGCCAATATGCAACTCTCACATGTGGTTTTAAGTGGCTCTATTTGTGGCAACCCATATACCATTTTCTTCTTGTATAATAGCTGTAATCCTTTGAAGTTTAAATGTCCAAGCCTTAAATGCCATAGCCAAGATTCATTTTTGTATGAAGCTTTAAAAGCTATTTCAACAACCTTTTGTAAACCTTGTGGCTCAATCATTAATCCACCTTGAATTTTTAATGGGAACATCCTATTCTTTGTCATTTCAACTCTTGCAATCAGCCTATTGCTTGGTTTCTTGTCTAGGATCACACACTCACCATTCTCAAAATATATTCTATATCCTTTTTGTACCAATTGCCCAATACTTATAAAGTTGTGTTGTAATCCAGGAACATAGTATACATCTGAAATTTGTTTATCTTCACCTTGTTTTGTTTTTATGTTAATTGACCCTTTGCCCATAACTGAAACTTTTTGATCATTTCCCAACTTAACTTCTGATTTTACTGAATCATCTATTGTTGAAAACATCTCCTTCTTACAACTCATGTGGTTACTACACCCACTATCTAAAAACCACAGTTCTTTAGAACTTTCTTGTGCTACATTGCATGCTATCAATATTGTGTCCTGTTCACTAGTGTTTGACTGATTTTCATTTGTGAAATGTGCCTTTTGCTTATTCAAATCATATTGCTTTTTCCTACATTCTAATGCATAATGCCCAAATTTGCTACAATAATGACATTGGATGTTGGATTTATCATACCTTTCTCCTTGGTGATGGCTTTGAGAGTGACTGCTCCCCCTTCCTCTTGTTGATGTCGAATGGGCATTTGGTCTTGATGGTGGTCTTCTACTTTCAAATTGTGTGTTTTCTCTTCCTCCTCTTGATGAAAAACATCCTCTGCCTCTGCTGTTGTTTGATCTCCCTCTTGACTTGCCAAATGAGAGCTGAGTCTTGAATGCATTCTCAAATGATGATGACCCTGTTCGGTTCAATCTTTGCTCATGGACTAAAAGTGATCTCATTAATTCATCTACTGATAACTGAGAAAGATCTTTAGCCTCTTGAATGGCTATTACTACAACATCAAATTTAGCAGGCAGACTTCTAAGTATTTTTTCAACAATCTTTTGATCTTCAATAGTGTCTCCATAGGTCCTTAACTAATTTACTATAGACATTGCATGATTGAAAAAAGCATCTATTGAATCCGAGTCTTTCATTTGTAAATTTTCAAAATCCCTTCTAAGTATCTACAATTTTGCCATTATTACCTTGCCTATGCCTTGGTATGATGTTTGCAAACTGTCCCATACTTGTTTTGATCTTGTGGCAGCTGCAACCTTTGGAAAGATTGATTCTTCCATTGCTTGTTGAATGAAAAATAGTGCCTTTGCATCCTTCTTATTTTCCTTCAATAAATCTTTATCAGCTTGTGAAAGGGCCTGATATGCCTGCTGGTCTGGTGGTTCAAGAAACCCATTTTCCACTAAATCCCAAATATCTTGAGAACGAAAGAGAGTCTTCATTTTTATGCTCCAATAATCATAATTTTTGCCATTAAAAATTGGAATCTGATGCTGAGAAATACTCCCACTAGTTCCTGCCATGGTTTACCAGTAATACTTTTTTTCTTTTATAAACCCTTTTCTTTCTTTGCTCACCTCCTTAGATCTTCAACTATTCTGTGATTTACTCTTTACCCAGAATAAAATTTTGCCAAGAAATAATACCCAGATCCTTTTTGTGCTTCAATCTCCAGCAAACCTTTTTTTTCTTCAATAACCGTGCTCTGATACCAATTTGATGGAGGAAGACTCAACACATAAAATACTGGAGATAACAGAATAGAGTAAAAATAGAGTATTGACACTCAGAGATTTAAAATAAAACTATTTATATTAATGCCTTGATTTTCTGATTACACAGAGAGCTGCCAGAATGCTCAGAACTCCCAATATATTTCTTGCAGAGACCGATAATTTTTCTGGACTCAAAACTAAGAAAAACATTCCTATTTTCAAAAAATATTCTACCTATCGAAACTTCTGGAATTGCCTGGAGAATGTCCGATTAAAGAAACGTCAGAGAAAAAATATAAAATAAAAACCATATTAAATGCAGTAGTTAGCGGAGGAAAAATGGGCAAGTCGCATAATCGCATGAATAAAATAATAGTCATGTGATTATGCGATAAGCTCAAAAGAGGGGGCCCACGCTAAATAGAGTAGTCCGCATATATAAAACATTACCCATGAGACTATGAGAAAGAATCAAAAAATTAAAGTGTTGGGCAAGCAATCGCATGATCGCATAGACCAAATAATAGTTATGCGATCATGCGAAAAGGTAAACAGTAAATGTCGGTAGGTGTGCGGAAGGTTGACAGAAGCAGGGAAGATTAAAGTGCCAGGCTGGAAACCACGTCTGCTAACATGTTAATGGGTACACTTGCTGTTAAGTTTTATTGGATTTTTACAATTTATTAGTTTATTTTTTAATTAAGTGCTAATAGGTTTCGACAATTTATAACGTGAGATCTTGTGCTTTTAGAACTTGATGTGAACCATCATCGAGATAGGAGCGAGCTCAAGGTAACGTTAGATCTTGTGTTTGTGGAACTTGATTGTGTACAAAATTTTAATCACACTCACTGAACCATCATCAGAACATGAGAGAGCTCAAGAAGATGAAAAAATTCAAGATCACACTCCATGATCTAATCACGGAATATGATCTTGAATTTTTTCTTAATTATTTTTGAATTTGATTGTGTTTTTTATCTTTAATATCAATGTTTCAGATCATATTCGGTGATTTATTACCAAAATGTGATAAAATATAAAATGTAAAATTATATGTTGATAGATCATGGAATATCATCCCAAATATTGATATTAAAAATTAGAAACACAATCAAATTTAAGAACAATTAAGAAACAAACTTTCTTGCCACAAACTTTCTTACCACAAAGAAATGTTTAAGTCATTTTATTTAGGTGAGAAGTTGTGTATTATAGTTTAAGTCATTTTAATTAGGTGCGAAGTTGTGTATTATACAATTTAATGTATGAAGAATTTAGATTTATTTTTCCGCCTTAATATATTATCTTTGCCTTTTCTTTGCAGCTTTTATATCTGGTTTTGGATAAGGATTAGAAATATTCATTTTTATTAGATACATGCAACTGTGTATAAGATAATTGTAATGATCATAATCTACTACCTGTAGTTATTTATCTATTGCCTGTTAGAAAAAAAAGAAAACCCATTAAAGGATAAATTTGACGGTTCATTTACTCTTCTGAGTGCCAGTTAAGATATCTATGGAGATCGCTTCATATGATTTACTTTGAATGCCATTTACTTTAAATCCTTTCCTTGTTCAGAGATCTTTATGACTGTAGTTAAGAGAGTCGAGAGTAATTTAAAGCTGGTCTTAATTACACTTTCACTATCTGTTGGCTAATTTTATTAGATTAAGGTGCTTCCCAATTTGATTCTGTGTATTTTTTCCATCAAATCAACTTTCCACTCACTGTTTACTGTGTAAACTTCTCCACCTGCAGTTCGTGAATTATGCCTGGAAATGTCATTTATAGTATTTTAAGTTTGATATACAAACTTGTACAAATCTATTTTGGTAACTCTTCAGGTAGAAGTTTAGAATCAAAGAATATCTATTCGGTCAAAGTGGAGTTTTAGATTTGGTTGATAGTATAATCAAGAAATATAATATCATTGTCATCAATAGTATTCAACAAATTGAACTACTAATATTTCAATTTTTCTCACTTTTAAATGTTTATTTCTTCTTAACAATAATTATAATTATTTTTTTAGATTATGACAATTTAATCTACTCAATCATCTTTATCATAAGACACAACCATTTATTTCACCAATTGAACTGCTATACCTTTTATTTATCACCATCCATTTTTACTAATTGAACTACCAATCCTTTAATTTTCCATCTCTTATAAATGTTTGCTTTGTCTTCTTATTGACAATATTTAATTTTCTACCAACCAATCTCCTCAATCATCTCCTCCTTAAGTAGGTATTCATGCTTCTCATAAAATAGACATTGATGATTGAATTACTAACACTTCAATTTTTTAATCTCATTTATTTGAATACTTAACTAATATTGTTTCTTCTGCACACAATTTAATTTTCTACGTCCATATCCATTCATTCTACTAAGTCATCCTTCTCATAAGTTAGGCGCCGGTGTCATCCTTTGTCATATGGTTGGCGGAATGTGTGTACCCTCTCATTGAATTCAAGGTGGTTGTTTGACTTGAGCTAGGGTTGCGTTATGTTTTTGTTCTCTGCATCACCTCGAATCCTTTGCTTCCAAAATATAATGATACCTTTAGGTTTTCTGTTGAAAGTATTCTTTTAGGCCACAGGGAAATACATATTGAATACATGTATCCACATCCAAATATGCATTCAAGCTTAGTTAAGATATATTTACTACTATATTTATATATCTATTTATTATTTCATTTAAAAAATCTTATTATTATGTTGTAATTAGTATTAAAGTTTTATTGGGTGGGGCCTAGTTTGATTAGGAAGAGGTTTTTGTGGTAAAGTATAAAGTCACCAGGTTGAGCCTTCCCTAGCCTATGGGATACATAGTATGTATCACACTAGTGCCACGTCCAAATATGCATTCAAGCTTAGTTAAGATATATTTACTACCATATTTATATATTTGTTTATTATTTCATTTAAAAAATCTTATTATTATGTTGTAATTAGTATTAAAGTATTATTGGGTTGGCCCTAGTTTGATTAGGGAGAGGTTTTTGTGATGAAGTATAGAGTCATGAGGTTGAGCCTCCCCTAGTCTACGAGGATATAGACTAGTGTCACCAATCACATGGTACATATGATGTAACGTGCAGAAACTATGTGTATTTGATAAGCCTGAATTTCAAAATTGAATTTGCAACTGATAAGAAACAAACCCACTACCCAAGCCAACTCCACTACCCATTATCTTATCATATAATTTTATGTTCATTCTTTTATCTTTATCTTTATCTTTGAGAAGAAAAGATAGATTTTTTGTTCAAACACTTTTAATCCCCTATGTTGCCATTATAATATGCTTTTGGATGTAATAAAAATATAGAATGAAAAATGTCTAAAAGTAAATAAATAAATATCTATATAGAAAAATTAAAATATTTTTATTTCAAAGATCATAATAAATATTTGATATTTAATGTGTTTTAGAAATGTATCTTTAAAATACATATCTATGATTTTACTTAATTATTTATTACATAACTTAAGAATTTGATTATATTATTTTTAATGAATAAGAGTGTCTAAGTTTAGTAATTAAAAATAGACATATTCACAAAATAGGACATGAGGTCAGAGTCACTTGGGCAGTGTCCGCAAAGCAAGAAGGGTAGCATCTAGAAAGCTAGGAAACATAAACAACAATAAGACTCTTAAGCAGCAAGAGCAGCACTCGAAGGTGACGAAGGGGGTCTCTATCATCCAACTTTCTCCACACATTGGGGGGTTCGAGGTGATGTTAGGAATAGGCTAACCTTGTCAATAGCAGCTTCAATCTCATCCTTATCCTTCAACATGAAAAAACATAATAGAAAAAGTCAATCTAGGAAGCCATTTGGAAGAGTTTGGCCAACCACCATCATCACTGAAAGCTAATGAACAATTGGTGCGACCAAAAGATGGCAACACATCCCTAAAAGCCCACCCAGAGGATTATATCAATTTGACCAAAATTTCATGAAAATGAATTATTATAATAGTTTTATTCTTAAAATACATACTTTTTTAATTGCTTTACTTTTTATTTTTATTTTTTCTATTTTTATTTTTTTTCTGTAATATATAATTTTCTAATTTATCAAACACTCCAAAAATTCAAACCCACAAGCTCAATGGCCCAGTGTAAGCAGAAAGCTTGCGAGCACAATGGCCCAGTGGAGGTTTGGACCTTATTGGTATCCTCACAAACAAAGTGTTTCAATCACTACTTTACATGGATCACCCATTAATTGCTTTATTTATAATTGAAGAGTAATTTATTGTAAATTTAAAAAAGTTATCATACATTTTGTTATTTTTATATAAGAAATTTATTAATTTAAACTAAGTTACAAATAAAAAATATCTAATTAAATAAATTATTAAAAATGATTGAAAATTATTTTATTTTATTTTGAAATTAATTTAGTTTTTTATGTGACAAAGACAACCTCGAGGTTCATTTGTTTGGTGGAATTAAATCATGCTGGAATTGTCAAATTCCATTATTTGACAATTCATGAAGTTTTAAATCTAGAAAATAGTTTTTGGAATATGGCTAGAACTGTTTGATTTACCTGGAATTCATAGAGAGAAGATGCATTTTCTACATTTGGTTCCATAATTCTAGAATTGGAATACCACCTGAATAAGGTTTTTTTTTTATTATTATTTTTTTAACAAGATTGAAATGTGATTTTTGTTAAATGATTTAAATTGAAAAAATAATGGCATGACAAAGTTGAGCTTCAAGATACATGAGAAATTACAATCTCAGAATATACAAGAAAGAGAAAGCATAAAATTACACAAATTCATCTTCTCTGATGTTACCTACAGTTCTCTCTGACTGTTGATGCATTTTTTGATAGCCGAAGTTGAAAATAGCCAAAGTTGCTGGAAGATAAAGTTGAGACACATATGATAATCGCAGACTTCAAAAAGTAAAAAAATTGATTTACCCCCAATTTCCATTTAACTGGAATTGGAATTCATTTTCCAATTCCACATTTTTAGATGGAAGATTAAAATGTTATTTTGGGGGGTAAATGAGAATTAACAAATCCCTATTCTATTTTCATGTTTTGAAAACAAACATAGAATATGTCAATTTGGGGAATTGACAAAGATAATTCCATCCCAATTCCAACATAAAAAATAGGCCTAATATAAGCTTACAATCTCTTTTACTTATCTGCATTCTTGTGTGGTGCAGGAGTATGCATGAGTCGACAAGAAAGTTCAAATCTTTCCTCTACTCTCTTTTTCTCAACATGTAAGCTAAAATGTGGAAGCATAGAAAAATAAAATAGACTATTTGACTGTATGTCTATTGAACATAAATGATTACAGGATCTCCATCAACTAATTGCCAGGTTTTTAGAGAATTATTAGATTTTATGATTAGAGTTGCGTTGGTAGGCATGTATGTAAATTGTGGAAGCACAAAGCAATCATGGGAAAAGTTTACAGATTGCCTCAAGAAGATATCATCCCATTCAATGTGGTGATTCAAGGATTCCTAGAAAATGGATTTATTGTAGAGGTTCTCAAAACATTGAGTGAATGCAATTGGTGGTTGTAAAGCCAGATTAAACCTTGCCAACATCCTCCATGTTGTTATTATTGGTGAAAACTTTAGAAAATTGAAATTAAATATAATTTGAAAATGCATTAACAAGTGTAACACATAAATACATCATCTTCAGTATACAAAGAAATGCCTCCTGGTTTTGGCATTATTTTCCTTTGAAATGGGGCTAAGGAAATAAAAGAAATAGTAGTGAAAGGATGAAAGGGGAAGACAATAGTAGAGGCATTATTTTCTTTTGAGGGAGAGAGAGTCTTAAGGGGGAAGAGCGTGGGGATGGGGGACAAGAGGGGAAGAGAGAGTGTGTTTGTGTTAAAACGCTAGAGATATCTAAATAGAGTAAAAAGACCTAAAAGGGCTAAAAAGATATATATAAAGAGACTAAAAATACTAAAAAGACATCTAGAAATACTAAAATGTGACTAAGGTGTTAAGGGGAGAGAGAGGAGGGTGGGGGGCGCACGGGGGGGGAGATAAAGATTCTTAAGGGGAGAGTCAAAGTTACTTAGAAAATCTAAAAAGATATTATAGAGACCTTGATAGTTAGGAGACCTAAAAAGACTAGAGAGAGAGAGTAAAAAGAGGCTAGTGTGTGTGTGTGTGTGTGTGTGTGTGTGTGTGTGTGTGTGTGTGTGTGTGTGAGAGAGAGAGAGAGAGAGAGAGAGAGAGAGGCCTAAAAAGTCCTATAAATATAGTAAACTAGGGTGTTGAGAGAGAGAAACCTAAATAGAGTAAAAGGCCTAAAAGACACTAAAAAGACTATAAATACAGTAAAACTAGGGTGTTGAGAGAGAGAAAGAGAGAGAGTCAATTAATTTATTTAAGGTCAATTAATCAATTAAACTTATTTAATATCAATTAATTTATTTATTTAATCAATTTAACCTATTTAACTTATTTAAAGTTAATTTAACCTATTTAATACATCAATTGATTTAGAGTGAAGACAAGTAACTTCTAGATAAACAGAGAATCTATCTAAAGACAAAAATAAGTATGCATACTCACTCTATTCTATGATAGTTTGTCAATACTTGTTCACGATCTAGCTCTGTTGTGTACTAGGTGACCACTTTTGTGAAGTCTTATCTTTCCTTGTCCTTTTATTTCAAATCTTTTTCCTTTCAAGAAATGCCCTTCAAATTTTCAAACCAACAATTTGAACTGTCTTCTTTTAAAAAAATGTGAATTATTCTTTAATATTTGATTTATAAAAAATGAAAAGTTCTAAAAATAAATTTATACAAACCAAAACATTCAAATTTTTAAAAAAAAGGACACCAGGGCTTCTATCAAACGTCAGCAGTTGAAAAATCAGGTGTGGCCACTATAAAAAAATCATGCAAAACTTGTTCAATAGAACACCACTTTGGTTGAACTCATAGGCCTTTGATCAAACCCACTTCAGTAGAAGGGATCTCCGATCAAAGTATCATGTTAAAATTATCAATTTCTACAAACTTTTTCCCTTTGAAGCTCTATTTGAAGGCTAAAGTGAAATAATCAAGTAACAAACCTAGATGTAGGATGGTATTACTCAAAATGAGCTTTCGAATGAATATGGTTTTAATATATATTGAGTTCAATATTAAAAAAAATTAAGTTTAACTAAATATAGGTTTTTCACCGTGTATCAATATCTCTATTCAATGCTTATGGAAAAATAGTAAACTCAGGTGAATTTTTATTCAAAAATACTTGCACATTAGGTATTAATGTCCTCTTTTCCAAAAAAATTGTTTCAATACATACAAACGAAGTTATGATTCGTATAGTGAACCTACATCTAAATTATAATTAAATTTAAAACTTAATAAAATAAAAAATATTCAACATAATGAAATGAAACCAATTGTAATCTCTAGATATGTGTTAGAAAACCAAATTCAAAAGAGTCACACTTATATCCCCTTTGGGAAAAAAATATGTTTCATATAGTGAGTGTCACTCTTTAAGAAATATCTTCTTTGTTAAAAACTACTTTCTAGAGGAGATGGAAAATTAGATACAAATCAATTCCAAAAATAAAAATAAAAAATGCATTCAGAATCCGCACACAAAATGCTAAAAATCACTAGTTTACATCATCAAGTCAAATTCCAAAAGGTTTAGCAGTAATAGGTGTCTGAATGCAAAAATTTTTTTAGAATGTTTATTTTAGTGTCAAAGTTAGCAAAAAGTGTAACACACTATTGTGGGGCCACCTATTATACATACATATGAGAGAGAGAGAGAGAGAGAGAGAGAGAGAGAGAGAGAGAGAGAGAAAATAGAGGCGAATTTGAAGAGAAAGAAATAAACAAGAGGGAGATGAAGAGGTGTCCAGATAGATGGGGGAGATAGATAAATAAATATATATATATATATGAGAAATTTTGATATATAGAGACAAAGAGGGATAGAGAGAGAGGAAGAGAGTGGGATAGAGAGATATATGGGAGAGATGAATGAGATGAAGAGGAGGGGAGAGAGATTCATTTATTCACTAGTTTCTACAGTTACATTGGCATGGTGAGGGTCATTGTCACTATGTTGCGAGTGACATTGGGTTTGAAAAATGTAGGAAAAGACATAGGATTGGTGGATACAAGCCTTTTTCTCTTCCAAAAGAAGGTTTTCACACTCACCAAATAAGAGCTACCGCACGAGCTACATGTCATGCCTGACATAGACATGCAAAATTGTGGTGCCTTTGATTTTGAGGGGAGATTATCCACACACATGACATCACACTCAAAGATCGATCCCTGCACAAGCGAGCTCTTTTCCTATCGCTATTTCATTCTCCCTCCTTTCTTATTTTGTTTAGGGTTATTGTTGTTTTTTGTGAAATGGATTCTTTACATTTTTATGCATGACTATTTCTTTTGGTATGCTTCTAGAAATGAGATGTTAATATCCTTGGATTCATTCATTTTAGTTGTACAAGATTTTTTATTTCAGAGACTTGGCTTCAAAGTTTGATGGTGTTTCTACTTGAGGTTTGGCCAACCTCATTTTTTTACACATCTTTACTTTGTTTTAGTTATTTCAAGAGGAAATGTAATGTGTATAATGATATTTTTAGTCCTAGACATAATGTGTGATGGTCCACTTCTCATTCCTCCCCACCACGGGAATGTTTAGTGCAGACCTATTCTAAATTATATCTGGATACTTGTTTGGTTGACTATGAGAGACTATAAATTATAGATTGATATAAATAAAGGACAAATCAACATGGATCTTGTATCGTTGCGAGACTAGAAAGTGGCATTTGTGAAAATTCTTGTACAAGTGTGTACTTATGCAAAGAAGACATGTGGAAGAATATTTATTTCTCAAATTTATTGCATTGTTGCACTAAGTATTTGAGAGCAGTCTGGGTGTACATGAAAATTATCTATCAAAAGAGTGAAGATCAGTGGATTGAGTTGGTGTTTCTTGTCAGTGGTGGATTTATTCTCTTTTATCTTTCTTCTCTAGAAATGAGTCGTCTCTCTTTGGATAGTGAGTCCTTTAGTAGTGAACCCTTGGCAACGAGTATTTCTCTGTAAAAATCACCTTAACCGGTGTTCTTATATTTGATAATAATGTTCTTCATGGTTTTTCCTTTAATAGGGATTTCTATGTAAATCTAGTGTCTCATGTGTTTTATGGTTGTTGTGCTTTCATGTTTTTTTATCTTCTTGTAATTAAGGTTCAAAGTAACTTTGGTGGAGCTAATTATTGGTACTATTAAGTTTAAAAGCTTGTGGACAACTAATCCACCCCTCCCCCTCTCAATTATCTTCCATATCCAATAATAGAAAGTTTTCAAATAAACTAAAAAATGAAGGAAACAAACTAAAGGATTTTTTAATTGGTGTTGATTGTTAGTGTATCCACATGCTCCTACACCAGAACCCTAATTGTGCAAACCGTTGAAAATGCTCCTAAACTTCATTTTGGGGTAAATGCATAAAAATGGTATACAAAAAAAGAGGTCAAATGGGACCACGTTATTTCTAAAATTACCTAAACTTGAAGTTGGAAGACCAATTTAAGATTCATGAACTCAAATTTTGAAGATATAAAAAGAAAAGAAAAAAATAGTATTATGTATCTAGTTTTCAAACTACTAATTATTTTCAAAAATAGTTAAAGATTAAGAGGATGAATGTTTCATGCATACAAAAATATTCCTCTTTTTCACTAAAATGTAATGTAGTGTTTGGTGTGCACTCACTTTTTTTTTGCATTTAGTATTTTGAAAAACCTGCTTGTAGAGATATTGCTAAGAGTGAATAAACAAGTTTTTTTGTAATTTTGAATATAATACATTTTTATACATATTCAAAGTGGATGCATCTTAAAAATAACATCACTAAGTGCATGTGTCACATAACTTGTACTAAAATAATTTAAAATGTAACTTTTATTTCAATGTGTAAAGAGTGAAGTATAGAAAAAACTTATATAGATTTTTTTTTCCAAATTTTAACAAATAGATCAAAATTTATAAAGAAAAATGAACACATTTTTTATAAATTAGAAATATAGAATATTAGTAAATTAAATTGAATTTAGATATGTTAATGTGTTTCAAATATTAGAAAAAATATGGTTAGAAGGATATGAAGATGTGTGTATATATACATATATGTGTATGTGTACACACACGTACGTATGTTTATATATATGTATACACACACACATATAGACACATACATATAAGTGATGGATATAAAGGAAAGGAAGGAATGTGTATATATCTATATCTATATCTATATGTACACACACACACAACTGAAATAGATAGTGAATGATATATATATATATATATATATATATATATATATATATATATATATATATATATATATATATATATATATATATATATATATATATACATACATACATATAAAGAGAGATGGTGTGAGAGAGAGAAATATAAAGATGGAGAGATTGATATCTATAGGGTAAGAGAAATGTAAAGAGGTAATAAGAGAGATAAAAAATAAAGAGGAATTTGATGAGAAATAAACAAACAAGAGGGAGACATAGAGATGGGGGAGATAGAGAAATAAATATGGATGGGAGAAATTTTGATATGTAGAGTCAAAGAGGGCTACGAAGAGAGGAATAAAATGAGATAGAGAGACATATGGGAGATATGGATGACTACAACCCCAACTATGAACATCACACACTAACGACTGACTCCTAGACTAAAAGTGTTAAATAGTCAAAGTTGACTTACTTTTTCCAAACTTATTTTTTTCCTTGGTGTGTGATGTTTAAGGCTAACCAGAGAAGAGGAGGGAGGGATCAAATTAATTTATTCACCAGTTTCCATGGCTACATGAGGATGGTGAGGTTCATTGTCACTGCGTGCTGCAAGTGGCATTGGGCTTGTTCGATCAAGGAAAAGGTCTAGGAATGGAAAATACAATCCATTTTCTCTTCCACAAGAAGGTTTTCCCACTCAATGAATCACAACTGTCGTACTAGTTGTACGTCATACTCGATAGAGACATGCAAAATTGTGGCACCTTCAATTTCAGGGGGAGATTCTCCACAGCACGGCCTAAGCTCCCTATAAATTACACCAATGACAAAAAAAAATGTAAAACTTTTCTTTCTTCCAAATTCGTGAAAACTTAGTGATTTTTTTGCAATTTTTTTCTAGTTTTTTACCACAAAATATGTAGATCATGAAGAACAGATTCTAAAAATTTTGCAAAAGTCTATCAAGTGTTTTTTGGTTTTTTAAATCTGGTCAATGGTACATATTGTAGGGAGTGTAGTCGCGTCCATTATCCACATGCATGACAATGCCTGAGAGAGCTCTTTGTCTACCGCTATTCAATTCTCCCTAACTTTCTTCATTGGTATATTGTGGTGTTTACGCACAATGATATTACATAGAAATTTCCAAGTTTATGGTGATGGATTCACAGTCTCCCGCATTGGAAATCATGGCACCAATGAAGCTTCTTCATAGGGCTCCCTTTGGATTCCATGAACTCTTCATTTTTGAGGTTGATTTGGCTTCCACCCAACAAGACCAAAATGATCAATTATTTATTTTTTTATTATTATTTTATTATATGGTTGAGTGTTCTTGAGTTGTAGTATTAAAATAGGTGATCTTTTCTTAAGGCTCAATGCTTCATCTATGTTAGCATCACCTAATTGCAATGATTTGTAAGTGTCCCATTCATTCTCATGAAAGATAGGTTCTTGTGAACCCCTATTTATAAAATATGAATCAATGAGTTTGACTTCAAAACTACTCTATCAAAAGTATCTACTAGTTATCAATATGATTGATCTCTTTATTAAAACATTTATTACATTTATCTTCCTTAGTAATTTGGTATAGATTCAGTTCTACCATTTGTACTCAATTTAGCAATTATTATTATTTGTTTAAAATAAAATATGACAATAATGCTTTCACAATAGCTATGCATTTTGTATTTTCAAGTTGTATACACAACAAAAAAATCATAAGTTAATTTTAACAAGTACTTAAGTTAGTTTTTACGGTTGATTATTCATATACAACCTATTTTATATATATATATATATATATATATATATATATATATATATATATATAGCAAAGAGGTCTTTGTTCTTGTTATCTATAAGACAACACAGTTAAATACTTGGAAACAAGTATTTCATGTGTTAGTGTGCATAGGCTGTTCTTTGCTAATGACCAATGTATTATCATTTATATTCAATTGAGATGTATTCAACTTCTAAGAGTGATAGGAAATTAATTCCTATATTATAGTTAACCAATAGATTGGAATTTATAAGTATCTTGAGATTATGTGATACAAATGAACTATGACTATTTACCTAATTAAAATTAGCAATATTCAAGAAAGAAAAAAAGACAATACCAAACCACATATACATGTGAGACACAAACCCAAGTTTGAGAAAAAAAGAAAATAGGAAAAGGAAATCAACAAGTGCGCATTGACATGAATAGTACATTCAATAAAATTTATCTCTACTGCAAGTATCTCAAGCTAGTCACATAGCATACACAACCTCACAATATGTCTATCACACGTTCATCATACAACACATCAACAATATTTGTCTAGCCTTGTTACATTGACATCATCAATTAGATGTATCAAGGAAGCAAATAAGACAATACACAAATCACATATACACATGAAACATGACCTCTTTTGAGGAAAAAATAACCAACAAGAAATTAACAAATGTACTTTGACATGACTAATATGTTCAATAAAATATATCTAGATATTGTGAAGTATCTCAAGCTACAAATATAGCATACAAAACCTCGCAATAGGCTTATCACATGTTCATCATACAAAATGTCAACAATATTTGTCTAGTCTTGTTGCATTGACATGAACAATTAGATGTATCCATCTTTGTGGAATACCAATTGTCTAACTACCATGTAGAATATGAGCAATAATATAAAAATAATATGATGACAATATATGTATAAACTATATATACCATGATGACAATAGACCACATATTATGTCTAATATAGCTTCTCCAAAATAGATAATCACCACACATGTATTCACAATTACTCACATTTAATCAAGGCTATTGACTAACTATTTTTTAACTATGAGCATATCTTTCTACACTACAACCAAACATCATTCATTTACTAGAGATGAACATTTTTTTAGCCTAGCTTCTTGCAATACATTAAAGAATCCTCTAAAAAAATCACCATGTTTCAATATTTTACTGCATTTATTCTAATAATGTTACAAGTATACCTAATCTATTATGCACACTATAACAACTTAGATGAATATACAGTTAAAAGTTCTTCTTTATATGAGTTGTAGTTGCAACCATAGTCAGACTTAGTTGTTGTTGGGAAAAAATAGTTAGTTGTTAACAGATATTTAAGAAGATTATAGGAAAAATTAGAAAATTCATTGGAAAGAAAATATGGAACCAAGAAATGCACAACAAAAGATATATATTCAAAACTTTTAATTATAACTTAAAGAGATCAAATAGGATAAGAAGAAAACTAAAATTACATAAAAATCTTAGTTTTCATTATACATCTCTTTTATCAATAAACTATATATTTATTTTATCAACTTTATTTATTATTGATGAAGATTCTAAGAATAATGATAACAAATTTCTACAATTCATAGTGATTATTTAGACTTTTTTTGGTAGATCGCATTAAAAAAAATTGATATTCTTTTGCTCTTTTGTATTACCCTATGATGAATCACAGAATATGATTTGAAACATTGATAAAAATTCCAACACAATCTACTAAGAAAAAGTACAAGAAATGACTCCAAAAATGTTGAGGCAGTTAGATCAAATAAAGAAGAGTCCTAGAAGAAGGCCATGTAGGAACATATAGAATCCCTAGATAAAAAAGCAAACTAAGAACTTGTTATAAGGCCCATTTGTAGCAGAGAAAAGACTTTAAAAATACGTCCTCCATTCTCTACCAAGCGCCAAACTCTGATCCACCGCCCTTACACAATCTGCTTACTTCTGCAAGCGAACAACAATCACAGAATTAGAGCACACATCTCAAGATTTTCAGAGGGCTCAGATACCAATCAAAGTATGGATTCGAGATCTTATATCAGTCTAAACAAGATTTGCAACGTGAAAAAGTTTGATGGTGCTCCCCCGAACTTACCACCCGTGACATTTAGTTTTGTTGACAAATTTCATCATATTAATGAATTCAATATATTGAAATATTTTAGAAAAATCGTTAGTCAGCATATTTTAAACCTCTGAATCATAATTTTGAAACGCTGATCTTTGTGGCCCATAAAAGACACTGGTTTAGGGAATCAAGTTTCCCACTGAAAAGATGCCCCAAACTTTGTATATACTTTACCGTCTCCAAGGGGAAGGGCCCATCCATATTTCAATTCACGGTCAGTTTATGCACACCTAATCTCTCAAATGAGTTTGATTCAAAAATTACATAATTAAATCTTGAAAGCAATATCATAATTTGACTTGCAGCGGAAATTATCTCCTATTTATCAATTGATGAGCTTAAGGGGCTTTGTAATGAATGGTTCATAAGGCAGAACAATTGTTAAAGGTTTTGCAAATGGGGTTGCAAGCAAAGTGGGCTTAACCTTGGAGGAAGCTTTGTGGTTAAATGTGCTTGAGCTGGACTAGTACTAGGATGGATGACCTCCTGAGAAGTCTGAGTGCTTCGTCTCTATGAGCATCACCTAGATGTAATGAGTGCTAGGTGTTCCATTCATTCTCATGAGAGATGGGTTCTTGTGAACCACTACTCATGAAACATGGGTCAATGAGTTTGACTCACAAACTACACTGTTGAATCCTAATAGCAATATCACAATTTGACTTGTTGTAGAAAATATCTCCTACTTATCAAAAAATATGTATCAATACATATTCATAACTAAAGGTGTATTTGATGAATGAATGTGAACAACTATACATATATTTGCATGTCTAACATAAGACAAGTTACACCAAAATACCATTCTTTTTGTTTTTAAATTATGATTAAAATAATCAACCTATGCAAGTCACATAAAACTCAAAACATATTGTATTTATATATAGATATATGCAAATTTCATGGTTCCTAATTTGCCACAACATTTCACAAGCCCCTATCAACTTTATAGGTTGTCAATTGTACATTCTCTCATACTTGCTCTCACATCTACATGTATTAACTCCATTTACTTTAGGTACCTCCACAAACAATAAATGTCATAATGCTCGTGCTTAAAAAATATAAAAACAAATATAAAGTCATTTGAATATAATGTATAATTCATGTCACCATAGAATTTAGATATAAATGGCAACTACAATTTGAAATGACTCTTTCTTTCCCATATGTGTTCAAATTTCAAAATTAGCAACCACAAATCAATGCATTCATTTTCTACATTTGAATTATTTCAATGTCTTCTCAACTTAATTTGACATGGGCTACACAAATTGATAGTGATACTAAAGTGATGTTTTCATAATTTAAAATACTATTAATATATAAGTACAAAGTATATTATCACCATTAATTTATATATTCAAAACCTTGTTTACATTATGAATTTATATTTTGTATCTATACAAGGTTTTCGTTACATATAGTTATTTTTTATATTTTCTACTTTACTTTGAATGTCAAGACCATTGTCTTGTGGGAATAGTTGAGGACCCCAATTACATGTTACTTGATCTAGCAGTGCCAACAAAAATTTCTACACTTCATTGAGTATTCTCAACATGTATGAGTTGTGTCTTATGGACATTCAATAACAACACCTTGTTGGTTAGAGATTGTTGTATCTTCCCTAGTAGACTAAGGAGGAGAGAATTGTAATATTTTGGCTATGAAGGTAGCCACCCAAGATTTAAAGGTCTAATGGAAATAACAATAAAAAGAGAGAATAATATGACAAGAATAAATTGTATTCTTATCAATAATGCAATTGAATGAGTCAAATGGATTGAATTAAGAGAATTCACTTCATTGAATATTACAAAGGAGACCTATTGGTTAAATAGGCCAATGTAAGAACTCATATAAAGAGAATCTCCTAAATCTACAAGTCATCTCCCTGAATCATGACTTGTTGTAGCACAAAGATCTTTTCCTTTTTTCTTACTTGTCCCAAAAGTGTGACTCTTTTCCTTATCAAAATTTATTTTTTATGAAGAATTTTAACTTAGAAATAGACATTCTTGAACGCAAATTGATTTTATTCTTCTCAAGAAGATGCTTAAATTCATGAATATAATTCTTATAAAAATATTCTTCTTCATGTCATGTCTTCTTGCAAAATGCACAAGTAGGCTTATCCTTCTTAGATGATTCCCCCTTAGGAGAGGATGCAAAATGTCCTTGTTGAGGAGATGAAGATTGTGCTTAATCCTTGTGTGGCTTAGGCTTTGATTTATTCTTCTTCTTCTTTTTTATCATTTCTTGTGATTGTACACTAAATAATGAGACTTGGATGATTTAAAAACACCCAACCTGAACAATTTTTCTTTTTCAAGAATCACCATCTCTATGAAGGAATCAAAGGATGGTGTAGTATACGCACTCTTCATAGTCAACCATTGAATTTGAAAACTCAAAACAAAAGTTGTATACTCTAAAGGAAGCTTGTCCAACAAGTTGAAGACCAATGTTTCATCCTTCATATCAATGCCACAATATTTGAGTTATGATCTTAGCTCATTTTCCTTAGTTACATAGGCTTGTATTGTATATCAAAATTCTTAGTATATGAATATGTGAGATAATTATGATGTTTGTATTCCATAATCTCATCAATCTTGGCTTAGAATTGAGCAAGTTTCTCCCACACATCCAAGTAACTATTATACACTTATACTACTAAAGATAAAATCAGGTGATACATATAATTTCCTTAATGTTTTGAGAGCTATAGTAATTTTAATTAGCCAATCCATTTTTGGATTATCATTTGATGGTTCTTGAATAGTTCCATCAATATAGTGAGTTAATCATTTTTCCATTAGTTTACTCCATACATTAATATTCCATGATGCATAATTGTGTAGAGATAAAAGAGGAAAATGAGGAGAACTCATTGCAACAAAATTAGAAGAGCGCAAGAGAAAACTAAAGGCACAATCACACAACACAACTCCCAAATTCACTTAATCAAATAACCACCCCAACAATGATTTTGGCACTTTTTACTTATTGCAATTGCAATGGCCAATTTCAAGATAAAGATAAAGTGGACTTCTAATTTTAGTGATTACAATGGCCATAATTAGACTATATTATATTTAGATCATTATACAAAAAGACCTAACTGAGATCTATGCATTACAATTTCAAAAAATAAGCCAAATATGGTCATATGCAAAGTAAGTATTTGGTCCAAGTTCTATGATTTTGATGAATTGACATTCAATATTAAATATTTGGACTTTTTAAATCCAATGGTGGACTCATATTTGCACCCTCAAGCTCCAATTTTGACCTCCAATAAAAAGCCACAAAAACAAAACCCCCAAATTTCACTTATTTATGATCACAATCACTGCAAACTAATAACAGCACTATGAAGTATAAAATAAAATCACATGCACTTTCAAAAAAAATTCACCTCAAATGAAGTTTGTATGACCAAAATGAGGCCTCATAGGTTGTAAAAACAAAAATTATCCAATTTTCCAAAACTTAAGGAATCAAAAGCATAAACTACTACAACACTACACAAAGCATGAAATTCTAGCCCATATAAAAAAAAGTTCTCAAAAAAAGGAGTCTGGATGAGTGCGATATCATTATTTGAAAATTGTTTCCAAGAAACAAAATAATAATGACACCTCAACTACCATGGAGGGAAAAATTCTTTTGAGAGATTCAGGTCAAGTTCTATGATTTTGATGAATTGGTAGTTAATATTAGGTAATTTGGGCCTTTTGAATCCAATGGTGCCCTCATTTTTGTACCATCAAGTTCCAATTTTGACCTACAATAGAAGCCACAAAAACAAAACCCCCCAAATTTCACTAAAAAAACTCTCAAAAATACTATCTAATGGCACTCAAAAAGCTCTAGTATCATGTAAGATTTGGCTATGAAGGTATCCAAGGGCGATATAGAGTTCTAAAGGAAAATCAATAACAAGAGAGAAATAATATGACAAGAATAAATGGTATTCTTATCAATAATACAATATTTAAATGAATAAATTTGATTGAAATAATTGAATTCACTCCATTGAATATTACAAAGGAGACCCCTTAGTGGTTAAATAAACCAAGGTGAGAACATAGGAGTGAATAAGATTATGACACATGGTCTTAATCTTATGACATGTTATGTAAAGTGACTACTTATCACCCTCCAAAGGTGGAAAAGCGAAAATGTCACATGTCCACTAAAGGTAGATCACCCTCAAAGGTGGAAAGGAGTTTTTGAAACATATCCAATAAAGGTGGGCCACCCTCTAAATATGGAAAAATGATAAAGTGATAAGTCCACCAAGGATGGAAATCTCACTTAAGGTGGAAAAGGGATAATGTTGCATAATATATATGGGTATGATTGTGTCACAATATTTTTACCATGAACATTTTGGATCATACTCCATGATCCATAAATATTGTGACACAATCATGCCCAGATATATTATGCAAGTTATTATCATGGACTGTGTAAATATTTTGTCTCTAAGGAATAATGTGATAACACCACCTAAAGTGGGAATATTCCTATGTGGTCTCTAAGTAAAATAAAGTAGTATGTATATTTACAACCTAGGAAATTGACTTACTAGGTGCAATAATTAAGCACACCAACAAGAACTAAGCTCTACAAGTGACTCTGATTTTGCACCTTACAAAATAATCTCTATCTCTTTTTACCCTGTGCCATGATTTTTCAGTGAACTTGCACATGGATCAAATAATAGAAATCAATATGTTAAAGGATATAAAAATTATAAGAAATATTGCTTGTAATAAAATCATAAATATGTATGTCAATACCAAAAACATCGTCTCAAATAACAAATATTGGGTGAAGATTTTAAAAGTCAAATATCTTAATGCAAGGACGTTGCTAAATCATTTTTCTTCTAATGTCCCCAAGGCTTATGTTATAAAAAAACAAAATTTTCCTTAAAATGAGAGGCATATTGAAGTAGGGGATTAGATAGAGAGTTGACAATGGTAGAAGACTCAACTTCTAGGGGATTAGTGGTGTCATAATTATATTGTATATTCCTCCCTCATTTTATCCTTAAAGGACCCTCTAATCAATGTGTATAGAAAAAAAAACCTATTGCCTCCTTGGAGTATGGCTAGCTACCACATTATCAAGTACTTCACTATGGAAGGGAACTTTTTAATGGTCCATGGTTACCATTCCCCCCTCCTCGACCACATGCACCACAATAATCTGGTTGTTTTCCATTTTTCCCATTTTATTCTATGGATAAGTCTATTAAATAAGGATCTTAGATCCCTCTAAACCAAGGGCTCATGCTTACCTTGTATAATTAAATCTTGAATGTCTCCCTTGATGTTAATCTTGTTTCTCTTTCCCTGTTGAATCCACCACAACTTAATGTTATCCTTTCTCAAAAAGATAAAGGAAAAAAATGCATTCATTTGTTGAATGTATCTTTTCTTCTTCTAAATCTAAAAATTTGAAACCCAACCCTCTTAGCTCCTAAAAGATAAATTCCATTAAGGGCGTGTATTCCCCCTTCAAACTGGATTTTTTTGTAGAGAAAATATTTTTGTCCCAATAAAGTGATGATTCCCCCTCCTCATCCCCTATTTACTCTGGTTGGAAAACTCCATGTACAGCCCAAGGAGAATTTCACAAATCTAAGAAAGGTAAGAGGCTAGATCTCCCTTTGTAACGAGTTATGGTGTAAAATGGTGAGATAGATAGAAATGAAATTGCAACTTCTTTTGCAGAAATAAGGTCTGTTAGAGTCGTGAAAATTTGTGTTGGATTCTATACAGGCTAAAAGACCCATCACCACTAACCAAAGCATTATTGAGGATGAATATGAGAGGGATTCCACCCCCACCAATATGGAGAATGAAGAGTACAAAATTGAGTCTTTAAACATAATTCATGGGGATTCCTTTTTCCCTCACCCTCAAGTCCAATGCCCCTCCTAATACTAGTGACATTATGGAAGTCCTTAACAATATTAAAGGGTGTGAGGAAGATGATCAAATTGACACTAGGGATAAAAATGTGGAGAACACTACCAATGAGGGGAACCTTCATAATCATAATGAAAAGATTGAATATGTCCAAGTAAGATTAGAAAACCTTAATAATTCTTAAGATTTCACTACCCTACTTGCAAGGAAAAATGGGACGAGTTACATAAGAACCCAAGTGAATTCTTTCAACCAAAATATCTCTTCTTTAGACTAGACTATAAAAAATTGGTCTTGATAACTAATAAGCTAATGAGGAAAATAGTGGTTGGTGTGGTGATTGTTGGCAAGAAGATGGGGAAGAAATACAAGAAATGATTAGTGACTTTTGGCTTACAACTTGTTATATTGACTTTTCCATAGGATTTTTAAAATATTTAAATGGATGACATGGATTGTTAGTTCCTACCAAAGGGGATGAATTTATTTTATTTTAATTATTTGTATTTAATTTTCAATTTTAAAATATTTTAAAATGTCATTTCTCTATTTTACTATTGATTATAGTAAGCAGTGAATTCAAATTTTCTAAAAAAAATCATAAATTTATGTAATTAATTCAAATAGGATACTTATCTTGTTATATATGGTGACAATCTACAATCTAACATTGTTGTTCTACTCATCTTAAAATTCATGTATGATTAAGAGTTATGTAGCTCCCACTGTCATGACTTAGATTGCATCTCTTCGTACCATAAATTTCTCACCAAGGTCCAACTAAATAGGATGAATCTGCTTTAGGCACAATCAGCACATATAAAATAATAAATAAATAAAGCATCATAGTGAGTACATATAAAATAAATAAACCAATGAGAGTATAGGTGAATTCCTCTTATTGGTTTCAAGTAATGTACTAACAATGTAATAAGTTAGTAAAAATAAATTTATTGAAATTGTGAGATAAAATAGAGTTGAGGGTTCAACCAAATTTCAAGAAAGTTTAAAATTGAAAAAAATTATTTCAAAATTTATTTGATTATGGTAAATATTATTTAATATTAAAATTAAATTTATAAATTAGTGTATTATTTTATACAAATTCTTATCTTTTTAAAACTTATTAATCGATGTTAAGAAAAATTAATCATATCTATATAGTAAAAAAAATTATATTAAAATTTATTTTTAAAATAAAATAAAATTCATGTATATACATAATGTAGTAAACAAGATAGTTTCAAAATAAATTAACATAACCTTTAATTTAATAAATATAATAGTTTTATAAGTATTTTTTACATAAATAGATTAGTATAATATTAACCTATTAATTAAATTAATATAATACATATAATTAACTAATGATGGAAGGTAGAAAGTCTAATTTAATTAAAGAAATATAATTTATTTAAGTAACAAGTAGAAGAGAGATGAACTAATTAACTAAATAGTTTATTCAATTAACTATTGTAGGAATGGTATGGAAATCAGTGATGTCTAATGGAAACATGATGGTCTTATTACACAACATGAAAGTAGATTTTAAGTGTATGTGCTAACAAGTCATGTAATTTGATGGAGTTTGGTGGCTTAAGTGGGAAACTTTTTGAGCCATCCAAAGTTACAAGATCTATATAAATTCAACTATATCATTTTTAATTTTAAAGGGAACTAGTTTGGAATATTTAAATAAATATGAATTACCAAACTTTTATAATTATTGTGATTATTTTGAGTTTAGCAATAAGATCAGCTAAAAAAAAATTCTAATTTCCCAAGCTACATATGTAGATCCATGAATCTTAATCATTGAGGTTTAATGATTTTTTTTGGTTGTGGGTAGATTTATATTGTCACCCAATGTTGTTTCTTATGTACTTTGTAAGTAGGAATGCATCATTGAAATACCTATGTATGAAACTTGGTGGTCTTTTAATCCCCACTTTCTAGATATACCTCCTACCATATTCTAGATTGCACTCTCCTTGTGTATAGGTTGTGCCCAAAAAAACTATCACATGGATGGCTACATAAAAATCATAAGAAGGTTCTCATAAGATATTTTTCCACTTTTGGAAGAGCATTCTCTTCTATATGTGTCCTCGTCTTTTTCATATTTTATCACCTAGCTAGAATAGGTTATATTAGGAGGTAGTTTATAATTTTCTTTTCTTTGTTCTTGGAAAGATTAACATGGAATAACCTACTAAAGTATTCTTTAATAATAAGTAGTTCACTCTATTTTAGAGTGGCATATCAATGTAAGCTCCTTGTAAAAAACTAAAAATCTACTACAAGAATATCTCTACAACACTAAATTCTAGGCAAATAAAAACTAGGTAAAATTATCATTCAATTCTCCTTTTGAGAGAAAAGATCTCTCTTGATTCCTCCTATGTGTAAGGAGTCATGTGTGCAAATCATATCAACCACCAATATGCTCAACATATTTAAACTGATATTGGATGAGAAGCTCAAAATACTCTCTCAAGTTGGTAAAAATTAAAATTCTCATAAGTATCAAGAACCTCCATCCTTAAGGTCAAACCTAAAACTATCAAACTACATCCATTGTTGTTCCATATTGATAGTTTGTAATATCATTTTATGGTTCAAACTTGGACCCTTAAGGTATGAGTTAGAGATATCCAAGCATTTTTTGTCTTGTTCTAAAAAATTTACCTTAAACAATGGGGATTTAATTTGAAGGAACCTGCATTGAAGTTCATTTGAGATGTAATTACACAACCAAGAACTTTAACTTCAAGCTCAACTATAAGTCAAACGTAAAATCAACTTTAATTTAGGATTATAACATGCATTATACAACCATAAATATTTTGATGTTAGTTGGATTCTAACATTTTGATTTGTTTGATTCAAGAGATTATCAAAAATCAACTTTCTAGAATGTTATTTAAGCCTTTGTAATGGCTTCATTGCCTAAAGTCCCAAAAAATGGCTGATAAATTTATCTTTCTACAACAAAGGCAAAGTATATAACAATAAACTCGATTTGTTGTAAAAAAAAATAGACTAAAAAGAAGTTTGAAAACTTGCAACAATAATGGAGTTCCTCCACCTTTACGGATTATGATAAATTAAAGTATACAAATAATAAAGAGCCAAAATTTCCATATAAATCAAAACATAAAGATATTTATCATCATTTCATGTTGGGCTTGATTCAACAAAAAACAATGAATTAATAACCTTTTATCATAAAAAAAAATCAGTTGACAAATATCTTGACAAAAGTAATTTGGAGAGTTATTTTGTGAAGTGGATACAATTTATTTCATTAATGTATTCTTCTTTATTAATAATCATACATGTAATCCTACAATTGAATAGTTTATCACTTTAAAGATTTCTCACATAAAGTAACAAGTTAAGTAAGCTTGAATTAGGGAAACTCTATGATTAAGAATGCTTAAATAAAAATGATATTAGATATATGACCTCCTAAGAAAACCTCATACTATACCCTATTATTGATGAACATCACTTAAACAATAAATGTCAAATAAACCAATCATTCTAAAAAAGAAAAAGAAAGAAGAGAGAGATTTGCTTGAACTAAGGCCCCGTTTGTTTGCGGGAATTGGAATTTGAGACAAAACCTGATTATCTCAAAATCAGGTTTTGAAATTCCAGTTTTGTGTATTCGGAAGATAGTTTGGACCGTTTGGTTCACCCGGAAGATGGCTGAGACAATCCATATTTTGCATTTGGTTGCCATTTTTGAAATTGGAATTATAAGTGACAAATTCCTATTTATGTGTTTGGTTTGCAATTTCAAATTGGAATTGGAATTACATTATCCAGTTTCTGTGTTTGGTTCTACATTTTCAATTGGAATTATATTTTGAGAAGAAAATTTAAGTTTTTATAATTATTATATAATGTTTTAATTTAATATTTTATTTTTGTTGTCCATTTTTTATTTATAGTTTTTTTTTATTAATTTATATTTTTATATAGAAAATCATAAACAAAATTTAATATTTTTTTTCCAATATTGTGAAGAGTAAACTTAACTTTTTTTAATAATTTTATACAATATCATAAACAATATTATAACAAGAAAGTAATTATAGCATTGCTCGATATCACATCAAAATATAAATAAGTCATCTAGTCCACATATATATCTATTTCTACATAATGATCCAACAAATGGCCGAACTAAATAGTACGATTGTTGCACAAAGTAAACATCGTAAAAACATGACATCAGCTTTATACATAGCCTCCACTTTTGCAAAAGCTTTTTCGAGTGCTTTGCAAGACTTGCACTCGTCATCCACAATAGGTATATGTGGAGAACGTGCAGATGACGTAGACAGCGACGGGGTGTCATTGGCCCACCGAAAGTACTGACATCCACCACCATCATACAATACAAATCTAAGTTAGTCTCACTATAATGACTAATATTTATTCTTTGTAAACATTTAAATATTGTGTAATTAACAACCTTTTTCTTATTTTTGCAACTCCAAAATTTACGATCCAGATTATCCTGCGTGTGTGACGTCTTCAACACGCAACGTAATCCATCACCACACTCACACATAGGGACATTTACCATAGCCATCAGCACTGTATCAAGCAAATTTTTGTTCATTCATATATAACAACATGACTATATTCTATGAGTACAAATTGAAAAAGTTTTTTTTATGTTGATATTACAAATTTATAGAAAAAATATAATGACACAACTATAGCATCAGATAGAAGTTTTGGGGAAGAACAATATCCATGAACTAAATGGTGGTGTGAAAACACACCGCTAAATAAGAAATGCAAGGAAATCCACACTCTACGCCCTTATGCCCCACATTCGATGAGCAACCATCTCATATCCCGCTCATTATTCCCATTACTTTCCGTATTATTAGATGGTCAATCCTGCATCTACAAAGTAAACAATATGATAGAAAAACTAAAACTTGTTTATTTTTAAATGGAATACACCAAGGAGTACCATCAGAAATATTGACCGTTTACAAAAATGAACAGTAAACAATCATCAGATAGCTCATTTTTTATCATCATATGTGGATATTTTTGGCATCAATGTTTCAAATAGCTTCTGGATTCGATTGTGTATATAGTTATGGATCACACTCTGTGATCCATCATCAAGATGAAAGAGACCAAAATTATTGCAACAGACCAAAATGATGGACTTTTCTTTCAATCATTTTTCTCTCTTCCATCCTGATGAAGGATCACAAAGTGTGATCGTAAATGTTGATGCCAAAAATATCTACAAAATCGAATCCAAATCTATTTCAAACATATTTAATGTCAACATATGTGTATTCTCACTTTATCATCATATGTGTAGTCTAAAAACTATCCATTTCTATTTCTGTACCTATCACGTGGTTTTTAAAAATAAATGAAAAATGAAAAGAAATTGAAGATGAAATAGAGCATTGAACAAAGTAGAATTATTTAACTTAATTTCGTAATGCAACAATAATAACAAGATGATTAGGGTATATACATATAAAATCATGAACAATACAGTCATCTACCAAAACACATTTATAAAATCATGTCTAAAGAACTAGAAATGGATAGTTATGAGACTACACCTTAACAATGCATTAAATGAAGCATTCATCATGTGGTACTCCTTCGTGTATTCCACTTAAATATGATAAAAGCAACAACACTAACAAATGAAAGCTAATATGTCTATAAAAGCACATTAATTAAAACAATGGTCAAGGGAGGGCATGCTTGTTTGTCCATTAATTTAACAAGATCTTGCAATACCAAAACATTAAACCAATACGCACCAATATGCCATTGATGGACCTCTAAAAGCACTCAAAATTCAAAGGACAAGAGAGAAACAAGGTTTCCTACCTTGAAGTGGAGAGAAAAAACAAAATGGAGAGGAAGACAAGCACACTCTATGAAATCCAACATAATCACTAGCAACACAAAATAATATTGGCATGGATCCAACGAATTAACACAATAAGTATACCAGTGGGTACTTACTAGTGGCTAATGTATACCAGTGTATACCAAAACAAAGAGGGATAAATGAAAGAAATAACTTGATTGGGTTGACACATGATCCCAAGAGAAGTTCTAAAACATCTTTTCATGGCCATTGAGAGAGAACATTTTTACAATTGATTATACAATTTTTATGTAAATTTTACTTCACGAATCACAAAAAAAATGCATGGTAAGAGGAAAGATGGGTTCAACTTGTGTTCCAACATAAATATCTTTGACTTCCATTTCTCATAAGAGTGCTGACAAACTATATTTTGTAATGGAGATATACTAGTGTATACTGTTATACAGCCACTGGCATACAGTCCAATCAGTGGATAAACTTAACAACATCTTGAACATGCATTGCATGTTCAAGATGCATTTCACGTTCATGATGTTAAGTTTATCCACTGATTGGACTATATGCTAGTGGTTGTTAACATCAATCACAAAGTATCATTTCTTTTTTATTCATCTGTTAAATGATACTTTGTGATTGATGTTCTAAATACTATAACCAGTGTATATTGTTAAACAGCCACTGATTTGTTTAAAACTTTGTTAAGATCCTTTGTCCTAGAAGTAAGGCTTCAAATGACATTATACTGAAATTTTTACAGCTTTGTGTGATTAGGGAAATTTCTATTTGGTTGATGGTAATAAAAAACTTAAATCATCTGTAATTCTAATATACCCACATATGCCAAGATGGTTCATCAAAGTTTCAATAGAGGTCATTTTATCTACATCGACCTTGTATGACAAAGTTTTAAACAAATCATTGGTTGTATAACAATATACTTTGTGATTGATGTTCTAAAGATGCATTGCATGTTCAAGATGTTAAGTTTATCCACTGATTGGATTGCAAGTTCAAGATGCATTGCATGTGATTAATGCTCTAAATACTATAACCAGTGTATACTATTATACAGTCACTGATTTGTTTAAAACTTTGTTAAGATCCTTTGTTATCTCAGAGCCCTGCATGAGATGGTAGTTGGATCATGTACATGCATCTTCCAGTGGAACTGTTAAATGCAATTGAATCTGATTCCAATTGCCTTCTACTTCCAATCACAAAAGATTTCATACATTTGGCTTAGGTTTTTATTATAAAAAAAATAGGTTGTGACAACTCACTCCACCTCTTCTCCAACTTATTGAAGTTATTTTTAGCTATCTTGGGAGAGAGGACTTTCGACTTAGTAATTTTGATGTGGGTATTGACATGGGAACATGTGTGGCAATTATAGGGCCCAATGGAGTAGGGAAGTCTACTTTACTCAATCTCCTTGCTGGCGATTTGCAACCTTCACAAGGAGAGTTAAGGAGGAGTCAGAAGCTGAGGATTGGTACACAAAGATGTAGATGGAGATGGAACACATTTGACAGTTCTTACAACATTTTAGCTGCAACAATTTTAAAATGCTGCTATAAATCCCATAGCAGCAAGCAACAGCAAGGCTTTGCAGAGGCAAATCCAACAATAACAGCATAAACAAGAGCCAGAATCATCACATTGAAATAGAGGGCACAGTCTACTAGTCTTAACTAGACCTTTCTAGACAATTTCTCATCCATTTATCGGGTAATGATGCCAAATCCATTCAACATGCAATGAGAAATATTGAAAGAGAGAGACCAAGAATGAAAAAAAGGTGACATGAAGGGAGAAGAGATCCCGAACACCTTGGGTAGAGGTTAGGAAGATATATAATCATAACTAACTAATACCAAATCCTATATATCCAAGGACATATAGTATATGCTAGACTAAGATATGCAAGGTGTACATATGCCTCAAACTGATAAAGATGGGGATAGGAGGAGATTGGTGAAGTAGTATGAGGTCATATACATATTAAACATAGTACGTGTATAGGAGATGCATAACCTGTCAAAAACCTCCCATTTTATCATACTAGAGGATGCTGGTAACAGTTGTGCAATTAGAACACATTTCTTCATATAAATTCTCAAAGGAGTGAGTGCAAGCATTAAGTTCTGGAGCCTAGGAGCATGAAACTTGAAGCCAGTTTTTAAGTGTTTTGGAGGCCACCAAAATGGGTTTTTTTTCCCTATAGATAACACAATGCATAAAATATCATAACACAAAATGCATCAGGTCCTCTCAACATCAATCACAAAGTATCCACTGATTGGACTGTATGCCAATGGCTGTGAACATAAATAGTTCAATCAGTGGATAAACTTCACATTAATTTCATGCTTTTCTAAGTGCTCAATCATAAGTGTCATTATTTTCCAGCTTGCCATTATTTTCTAAGAAATTTTAATTAACATGCTAACCCAAATTGAACAAGAGAAAAGAAGGAAGATCTCAAGAAGCATTTAATGCGTAGTGAACAACAACAAATCATGTAAAGGAGCAACAAGACAACCTAATGATAGCAGATGTTCACACATAGAAAGCATATGTTGATAGGAAGCAGCCATTCTTAAAGATCAACATAAAAACATAAGAAAAGAATCCAAATCTATGAAGAGCAGTGAGGATCTTGAATATAGCAGTGGGTCTTGTGTCAAATAGTGAAGCTTGTTGAGAAAAGAATGTGAAATCTACACTAGAACAAAGAGTAAATGGAATACACTTTTAGATAAGTAAAACACAGATCTTGCATGTAGAGCAGCTGCATTGAATAGAGAATATCACATTTAGCAGTCTCAAAAAGGAACAACAATCTGTATGATAAATGAATGGCACATTTTATGCATATAGAACTCTATGCTTTCATTGATGAATAGTGAGATGAAGTGTTACCATAGTAATGTCAAATCAGAAGAACATTGAGTATAGCATCATGTCAATTTTATAGCCTTTTATAGGCTTCCAACACATTTAAAATCACACAACAGTACAGAATTAGATGTCCTTTTAAATATAACTATAAATCACCACATGTGGCTACAATCTAGTCCACTCTCTCATCCTCAATCATCAATAAGAACCATTTGGCTCTTTCATGTTGACCCATGAAGGTTTTGTATACCCTCAGGAATACACCTCGACTCAATCCGGGGATGGATTTGAGAGCGTTATATGCATCCATCAAAGCATTGTCATGAGCAGATTCATCAATTTTGACAAGGTGAACATTGTTCATGCCCTCTTTTATTTTCTTCATTGTTTCACACATGGATTCCAAGGAAGCGGCCATACTTGCCTTCCTCCTCTTTCCCACCTTTCTAGCTGATGATGTAGGAGTCCCTCTAGTACTTGTTGTTGCAGTGGACTGAGTGGAATTATAAGGGTCTTCATCCAAATCAATAGCACTATCAAGATGTATATTGAAACCAAGGCCCTCTTCATCATGCACATCGAATGGCTCTTCCATAGGGTTCCCTTCTTCAGTCTCAAGGATCATGGTAGCTGCATTACCTTCAGCAATGTCATTACCCACAATTGCACCCAATTCATTAAAGTACTGGAAGGGCTGCCTCTTATACACTTTGGCATTTTTGAACTCTCTTCTCTGCATGTTGGCATAAATAAATGGATTAAGTTCTTTGTCTTTCATTATTAACTTTAAAAGAAGGCAATATTATTTCCATCAAAATAGTAGAGAGATCACCCTACCTTTAGAAGCTCATCCCACATGCTATCCTCAGCATCCATGCACTGAATTGCCTCGTTCCAAGCAAAACCACTTGTATTCCTTAGCTCTTTCATCACTCTATAGGCAAGCTTCCAAGTTTTCAACTTATTTTTGAAGTTGTCCTTGGATAGATTGAGGTTCATATCAGCGTTGAACTGCCTCTCAATTGCAGACCACGCTTCTTTTTTTAAGCCTCCGTCACATTTTTTTCCTAGTTGTACTTGCTCAAGGAGCAAGTCTAGAAACTTGCGTTCCATTTCCTTTGTCCACATATCTTCTTTGAGGAAGGAGATATCTGGCTCGTGTTACCAATTTCATCCATGTTCATCAATAATTCTGTGTATGCCATGCTGTGTATACAAATTGTTGTTAATGGTATCAAAGTATCTTCATACATCAGTTTACTCAAATAAAACACATTGAGCCATACAAGTCCAATACTTGCAGATAGAAAGAGAAGAAAAAGGAAACCATCATGTATATCAAAGTATCTTCATACATTAGTTTACTCAAATAAAACACATTGAGCCATACAAGTCCAATACTTGCAGATAGAAAGAGAAGAAAAAGGAAACCATCATGTATATCAAAGTATCTTCATACATCAATTTACTCAAATAAAACACATTGAGCCATACAAGTCCAATACTTGCAGATAGAAAGAGAAGAAAAAGGAAACTGTCATGTATATCAAAGTATCTTCATACATCAGTTTACTCAAATAAAACACATTGAGCCATACAAGTCCAATACTTGCAGATAGAAAGAGAAGAAAAAGGAAACCATCATGTATATCAAAGTATCTTCATACATCAGTTTACTCAAATAAAACACATTGAGCCATACAAGTCCAATACTTGCAAATAGAAAGAGAAGAAAAAGGAAACCATCATGTATATCAAAGTATCTTCATACATCAGTTTAGTAAAATAAAACACATTGACCCATACAAGTCCAATACTTGCAGATAAAAAGAGAAGAAAAAGGAAACCATCATGTAGTCTTGAGTCATACAAGAACAACTATTCTCAGGATCTGTACTCTTCCCACATTCTACTTTCTATATCATCTCAGAACTGTGCCCACTAGTCTCTATCATGCTGAGACAACCCATATGTCTCCAGCATTGGTACATCTATCCCATCACGATCATCTTCCTCTTTGGTGACAATTTCTAATGGAATGTCGTCCTCTAACGTAATGTAGTTGTGTAGTATGCAACATGCTAATACAATATGGGCTTGTGTCATGATAGGATAAGATGTGGCATGCCTTAGGATTGGAAAACGCTACTTGAGAATACCAAATGTATGCTCTATTGAGTTTCTAAGAGAGGAGTGTCGATGGTTGAACAACTCTTCTTGAGAGTTTATTGGATTTTCTCTTGAAAACTCCTTCAGGTGGTAGCGTGTACATCGATAAGGAGCAAGAAATCCAAGTGCATTGGGATATCCAACATCCACTAGAAAATATTTTCCTACATAAATAAAGTATATTATTAAAATGTGAAACATTGATTGTACCCTTGATTATATTAAACTATGATTTGGCTTACCGAGGGGAACAACAAGAGGATCTACTCTTGACAGAGCTGAAGCTAGAACATGACTATCCGCGGTAGACCCTTCCCAACCAACAAGGCAGTACTGAAACTTATGATCGAAGGAACACACACCCATAACATTTTGCGACAGGTTACCTTTTCTATCACGATATTTACCCTGCATGTCAACATTGACGATGACTGATATATGGGTTCCATCGATAGCTCCAACACAATCCTATACGATATGATACCATCATCAATTCTACAGTCAACCAATAATATGATAAGGATAAAAATCCATACAAGAAATTTGTAACAACACAACAATTACCTTGAAGAATGGATCAAAACGTTCGTTCCCACTAATTTCAGGAGGAGTGTTTGAACTAGGTGGTAGAAAGCAATCCTTGTGGAGTCCTAAGATATCCCTCAACACCTTGTAGAAGTATTGGCTGATTGTCTCTCCTGAGTGCCCAAAGTTGTGGGCAATCTTGCGGTTCCTCAGATTGTGGCCAACGATGTGGAGGAACATCACAAGTTGTTCTTCTAACGTCAAGTGTATCGTATCTGTCAAGGTTCCTTTCACCCTTAGGATAGTAGCTAGATGAAAGAAGGTTTCCCTACTCATGCGAATCTAATCATGACAATCCACATCGTTGGAATGAATAACCATTCTATAAAAATAATTTCCTTTTATTTTTCATTTACTCATTTGTGCACTGCCTTCTCGGGCCACCACTACTGTGGCTACGGCAACACAAGCAATAAGAGCTATGAGAAGATGAGAATATGTGGTCTCCACAACTACCCATCCTAGAAAGTCAATATTCTTAATAGGATCCATCAATGGCCTAAAATGTGGACAAACAAAATGATTTGAGCAAGGAAATGTGGACATAATCACCAAGATATGCATTCATCCATCACATAAAGCACAAAAATGTTTACTTTCCTTAATTTGTTTACAAATATTGTGGCTTTTCCAATTTTGTATCCTCAAATCTGAACAAGTATGGATTGGAGGAACAAAAAGAGCCCTGTTTGTATTATTGGTTTAAATTTGTTTCCTGTTTGTAGTTCAATCTTCTTATCTAGACGAGTAGCTTCGTGAATGTGTTGGTTTCAGAGTGAATGCTCTTCAAAGGAATGTTAAATATCTGGTAAATAGGAAGAAAGATCCTTGAGACTGCTTGTGATTTTTGTTTTCATCAGACCATGTCTTTGGTGACAATGTTATGGTGATACTTGATATTCAGATTGTGTTTGTGATATTTTGATGTTGTTACTTGTTTTGGTGTTGTTATGTTGTTGATGTGGACTATTTTTATTTATAGTCATTTGGAGCTGATACTAGCTATTCTATTTGTCAAAGCTTGAATTTTTTAATGTTCTTTTTGAATTTTTGAATTTTCCAGTGGCTATGATTCTAAAAAAGAGATATCTAATCTAATTACAAAAGAGTGAGGCTATTGATGGGCAATTAGTGTTAGCAGCTAATCACCATGTAGTTTTTGTTAGTGTATGTATCATATTTATCTCTAGTACATTTAAGTAGGCATTTGAGTTTTATAACTCCTTGATAGAAGATTAGTTCAGTTAGCAGGTGGTGACATTCAGGTTGTAGAGGTAGCTTCCTAGAAAAGAATTTCATTCTGGTGACATTCAGGTAGTGGAGCTAGCTTCCAAGAAAGGAATTTCATTCTTTCCCATTTGCATGCATTCAAGTGTTTGTAAATAATATTTTTTAATCTGAATCATTGTTAGCATTTTAGCAAATCTGATAAGATTTTATATCCTTCTTTCTCCTATGGCACATGTCCCTTGATATCCAAGCCTTGTCTTTGCAGGCCAGCCCATTATCCATAAGGTTCTGAATTGTGTTTTATAGAAATGCATTGGTTTTAGCAAACTTGTTGATCTACCCTGATTTGATGTTTAAGAACCCAAATCCACACTTACAAAGTTACAAGTTGTAATATGAGCTGAAGCAATCTCTCTGAGCTACATTCTTCAGTTCAAGATTGTAAAAAATGATTAATGTGCTAATAGTAAATGTTTTGCATGGATTGCTAATCTCTGTAAATGGAGGGTGGGTAGCACTGTGATAAAGTCCTTGAAATGTACTTGAGGGGTTATAGTTCAGCTACCAACTAGTTTATGGTTTTCTCACATGTTATCAGAGCTTAAGTGGGTTAGCTCAAACTGATGTCTTGCTTGAGGTGGGTTGTTGAATGTACATTCCAACACCATTAGCTCTCAATATTAAGGGGACCCAGTAGCTCGGGAGGTTCACCAGGGGGTCCTAGGTTTGAGCCCTAGTTGACCCATGGTTCCTTAAGATAGCCAACTTCCTATGCAAGCACATTGTTGAATATTGAAATACTTGACACATCCTCCCTAAAGCAAGGTTTGAACTTTAAAATACTTGATACCTTCTCTTTAAGAAGACCATGGTACCTCTGCCTCTGCTAGCTTTATTTTTCAATTGACAGTTGATGGATGTTGCTCATAGCTAAATGTAGTTGTATCAACTATACCAGCCCTATGTTGATCTCCAAAATCTTCACATAGAGTTTCTATAAGTGGAAATTCATGGAGCCTCTATCCGAGACAAAGACATTAAATAATCAATTTTCAAGGCAGTTTCAAGAAGTTTGAGATCATTATTTTAACATAATTAACAATCACTGAGAATTTTTTTGTTACTCACTGTGAAGTATGTCTTCCACATAATGATAAATGATGTTGAACATTATTGATTCGTAAGGATCCAATTAGGAATGGAATGCCCCACTTTGTCTCCTTCCACAAAAGAAGACAAAACAATCCATAGACGGCCCTTCATGACTGATGACCTTTCATGTCTCCCACATGACTTATTACATTCCTCCATAACTTCAAATGTCCTACACAAGTCCATTCATTTCTCAAAGCAAGAAAACATATTCAACATATATAAGACAAATTAGAGTGTTGGTACCTGCATTCCATAGTGAATGTATCATCAACGGAGTCAATTTGGAGCTTTCCAGTGACTAGCAAAAGAAGAATTAAGAGTGAAGTGGCAGTTGACAGTAAGAGCAAGTAGAAGTTGCATCTCTCCTTATTGAAATCATTTTTTTTGAGCAGTCAATTAGATAGATGAGCGATTGCTGATGTCAACTGGTTTTTCCCTACCTAGTGATTTTCCAAGATTAGCATCTTGAGTAGTATTATAAACTTTCTTTGTTTTGTAGTTCTTATTTTTTGTCTAAACAACATTTCAATCCTCCTATTAACTAACATCTGAGATTTTAAATTGCCCATAGTATTATAAATGTGTGTTTTGTTCATTTCTACTATTAGTTCCAAAATTGTGGATCAATTTGCTATTCAGAGGCATATTTGTTCTAAGAGAGCATCTAATTCAGGGAATTCCAAAAGTTGCAAATTTTGTGGGACAGATATCATCAACCAAATAGAAATTGCCCTAATCACACAAAGCTGTAAAAATTTCAATATAATGTCCGCCTTACTTCCAGGACAAAGGATCTTAACAAATTTTTAAACAAATCATTTGAAAATATGACAAACCAGAATGAAAATATGAGATATAAGAGGATGAAAGTCAAGAAAAAGCGTACCGAGAAGATGGGCAGCTGCCAAGAATCGAACCAGGGTTTTAATGCTCGGCAAGAGTTCGTCGCAAAAGGAGAGATGAACTAGCGTGTATTTGCTTGCATACCATGTCTGCAAAAATGGGTAGATGTTCGTGTGGGTATTCAGCTACAATACCCTCGGCTTAGCAAAGACTTTGAAACCCTTCTGGAGTCGGACACATCTGCACAGAGAGCAATGGCAAAAAGAGCAGGTAACATCGAAAACAAACCCTTCGAAAACCCAACGGCGAAACAAAACCCCAAAAATCAAAGCGGGAAGATGACAGACCCGACCACATTATTAAATTCGATTCACAATTTACCAAAACTGGAAGATGAAAACAAATTCCACCTCCTGACTGGGAAGATAGTGCCGCTCGTTTTAGGGCCTAAACCAGGTTTTGCATCACATAACCCGAATTACAAATTGAGGAATCAAACAACGGATTTGTTCGAAAACTTGAAGTTCCGCCGCCAATTCCACCCAAATTCCAGAAAACAAACGGGGCCTAACATTCATGACTCAAAAATTAGGCATTGCAATGATTGCATGTGATAGATTTATGTTTTGATTTCCAATTTTTTTAATTTGAATCATATACGTAATACACACATTTAACTTGTATAGTATATACAGTCGATATAAATATCTCCACTGTCCAGTAATAAATATCTCTATTTAATTAGGAATCGCCTTGCTGTAAGAAAGCCAAGCATGCCTGCCCGCACTAATCTCAACTAAAGAAGAACATATCTTGCAGAAAGATTTGCACCTCAGAGAACCACACACCGTGTTCATGTCAAACAGTACACTGGTCTGAAAAGGCAAAAACATATCTTCGATAAAGATCTGCAACTTCAGAGAACGACCCACAAAGTCACATCGTGAAGGACAGGATGTCCAAAAATGGCATCTCTCAAACATTTCCTCAAATGTGCGGTTTCCAATCTTACAAATGGGTTTCCAAGAACGGTTCCAGTTTCACCAGTATGGATTCATTCCAGACCAGTCGGAGTCCATGCACACCGTCAAAATCCAATATACCAGCAACGTGGCTTATCTATCATCTTCAAATCCCACCTGAGCCTTTGGAATTTTCACCATAGAAAAAAAATCATTAAGAATTCCCCAAATAGATGTGAATCCACACCTTTAACAGATCCTCCTCCCTGGCTCTGGACATCCTCTGGCATTCGTATGATCGCGTTTCTCTACAATATCAAATTGCCTCTATCATGTGTTTCAAGTTTGGAAGTTTTCAACAAAAAATAGTGTATTAGGGCTACGTGTTAGTCTGTCTTTGGTTTTAGGCTACGTGTTAGTCTGTCTTTGGTTTTAGGCTACGTTGAGAATCAATGGAGGGGCGGATTAGGGTTTCCATGTTTTCAAAGGAATACACGACCCGTTTTCTGACTGCGCTTTCTCGCATCAGGAGGGGCAAAGTGAGTGCAAAACTGAAAGATGAATTGAGGAGAAGCAGCATGTCTAAAGCACTGAAAGTTTCATCGGAACTTTCAGTGGCCATGACTGCTGGAAGAGGTTTCTCAGGAAGTGAGTGGAGACGAAGCATCCTCGCTCGACACACTAAAATTTCTCCCAGTTTTGTACACTTCATACGTAGCTGTGGTTGCAGAATGCAGAAATATAACAGTAAGAGGAGCCGCCATTGGAGAAGGAAGCAGTTGGGTGGGAGGAGAATGAGAAGATCACGTAAATGGAGTGTTTCGTGTATTAAATGGATGAGGACAGTAGTTGCAGAAACGCCCCGGGTGGAGCAGAATGAAGAGCAGGCTGCAAGCGTGGAGAAGCTCAAGAGTCTCGTTCCTGGGGGGCGTGGTATGGACACCGTTCTGCTATTGGAAGAGACCATTGATTATATTCAAACCCTTCAAATGCAGCTTCACTCCATGAATGCTATCGGTTTTCTCTCTTCCCCTCCATAGATGGTCTTCTGGATTAGGGGATTCTGGAATTTATTTCTGATAATTACACTTAGTACTCATTGCATCTAGATGATGCTCACAGAGACCGTCCTTATTGTTATTGTTTTTGCATTTGTTTCAATTAACAAGGACGGCCTACAACATTGAAGATAGAGTGTCAATTACTAAGTAGCTATTGTGTCTAATCTAATGGTGATAAGCTTTTATATGCTTTTCTTCTACTATAAAAATACAAAATTTAGATGGAAAAATGGCATTTATATTGTTACAAAGTTACTTAAAGAATGACTTATAGTAAAGTTATTTGGGTAGATGGTCTTTTCTATTAGGGCATTCCAAGGTCTATTTTGTTAATTAAACAATTGGATCTTGATAGCAATATCACAATTTAATTTGTTGTGGAAAATAACTTCTATTTATCAGCTTTCTTATTGTTATTGTTCTGCATTTATTTTAATTAACAAGGATGGACAACATTGAAGATAGATTGCCAACTAGTGAGTAGCTAACATGCCTAATCTAATAGTGATAGAGTTTAGGATGCTTTTTTTACTATGAAACACAAGATTATAGGATGGAAAAAGGGTACTTATATTATCATGATTTTTTGGCTCATAGTCAAGTTATTTATTTAAAAATGTTATTTGTCTTTGTAGTTGATACCAAAATATTAGATCAAGCTGATTGCGAAAGCATATCATGGAGTTAAAACCAAGAGAGAAAACATAAGTTGAGATAGATATTTTTTTCATTTGCACAACCTACCCAAGCTAAACCATAATATCCTACAAGTGTAGCCCTACTTGATGTTGTTTGAGTACTAAAAGAATGGCTCATAGCCAAGTTATTCTTTTAACTGCATCATTTGTTATTATATATTATGTCTTTGTAGTTGATAACAGAATGAAGATTGCTTCTTACCACACCATAAAATGAGGTTGAAACCAAGAGACAAAAATTAAGTTGCAATTTTTTTTGTCACTTTCACAACCTACCAAAACTAAATCAAAATATCCTACAAGTGCAGGTCTAAGGGAAAAAAATAATAAACACCCATAGTCAAATCTCTGGGCCTTAATTCCCTCCTTACATATTTCAAAGCTATCTTTTTTAACATAACTAAATTTTTGGGTCACTTAGTAAATTTACTAAAGAATCTTAATCCTTGGAAGAGGAATACATTATGTAATTGTATTAGAAGTTTCCCTTTAATTTCACTAATATAAAAGGTAATATAGGATTCATCACTATTTATGTGTTCAATTATCAAATAGAAAATGATTTTTCCATATCTTCAAACCTTTCATTAAACTTGGCATCCCCACTTGTGAATACATCCTCCACTCTAGGATCATATGAGCTATATCATTTCCTTTGATCATCATAGCCAATAGATCTGTGTACTTAACACTATTCTTATCAAATTTATTTTATGTAATCTCATCAAGTATGTGATCAAATAACACACATCTAAATATTCTAATCATATTAATAGAGCCCAAAGAAAGATCCTTGCATTTTAGCATGTATTGTTCCATTTTCAATAAGGTCATAATCTTCCATCCATTTGTTTTTATTAAAGGTGAACTAGTTTTATAGGGACCAAAACCCCAAATTCAAGAAAAACAAAAGACCAACAATGATCAATTTGCAACCAATAGCTAACCAAACGCTAACCAACCAATAGATAAAAGAGAACAAAAATAGGGGCAGACAACCCCAACAGACAAAAGAGAGTTTACCAGTTCAACATTCTTCCTAAGAACATCCTCACGAATGCTCCTAAATTTATTAATAATAATATTAACAGGAGTAGCATTCTTATATTTTCTTTGAAGTCTCTTCGTCAGACCCGAAACAATCTTTTTCCATATTAAAGTAGTAGCAACACCCTTGACCTCATTGGAACTAGTCTCTCTATGAAGACCTCCTCTAGAAAATTTAACACCCACTGAAGGAGAGGAAGGAGCACCTTTAGAAAGAGTCGGAAGAACCTCTGCCTATTCATTCAATTGCATAAGTCCCTCAATCGAATTGTCCATGGTCATCATTTTACTAACAACAATCATCACTTCAATTATGTCCTGCATCTTATTAAGAGCATCTTCCACTCCATTGATACATTTTTCATGGCCTTCTTTGAGCTCTTTAATGTCATTAGCAAGGGTCTGAGTGCTAACCATTATGCAATCTAATTTAGGGTGGCTCAAACTAAGGTTTTCCTTCAAAGCCACTTTTTCCTCAATAATCCAATTCAACATGGTATACTAGCTATCCATGAAATTCTTCACCAAGCATGTGATAGTCACAATCTCAAGAACTGAAGACCCTTTTTCAGTAGGTTTCTCCTTCACTATTTCAACATGAATATCCATAAGACCCAAATCATTGGTGTTATCCTGGGGAATGTGAGGGAAAATCAAGGAAATGTCCTATGGAGAATTATCCCTCTTCAATTGAGTAGATTTCTTTGACATCATAGACGGAAGGAACCCATTTGGGTCCCTCTTGATTCTCACCTTCTCACATAATACTTTGGCCTACTCTTTGGACTTCTTGGATGGGCTTAGGTCAAGGGAATCAGGGTCAAAGTCTCTAGAGGGGGTATATTTAGACCCGTCATCATAAAAAAGAACAATCCTCTTATGGGAAGGAGCCATAGGCCTTTTTTGAGTATTCAAACAAAAATTGTATCCCCATCTAAATCAAATTCCTAAAGATCGGATGAACCCTCATCCCCATAATGCACCCTAACATTTGTTTGGAATTTAATCCTAGTTTTAGGAGGAGGGTTTCTTTCTATATGCAAATCTCGAGCATATTCCATAATCAATAAAATGAGACCTTCTTGTAGAACAAGGGAGGAGGGATTTTTCCTATGGGCTCTCATGCTATTATTCAGAGACGCTAAAAGATAATAAGATAATGAAATCCATTTATTGTACCAAAAATGATTAAGAATCACAAAGTGATAGTTAAATAAACTAGTGAACTTACCATCTAAAGTGAGGTGTCTCATGATCACTTCCACAATGCCAGCCCAAGAAAAATCAAAAGAGGTGCGCTCATAGCCACCATCCAAAAACCTAGCCACTTTTTCTCTTTCCCCTAGAAAAAAATAAGATATCAAGCACCTCAGCAATACACTTTTTGTCTCTATAAATCTTTCTTCTATCAATCATGGTGTCCAAGACTTTGGTTGTCAAATCCTCCTTCAACTCTAATTCCAAACCATAAACCTTTATAATTCCTTCATTCCAACCCTTGAAAAAGTCCTCAATCACTTCCATGCAGCCTCTACATATAAGGGGTAATCCCTCCCTCCAAAAGCTCTAACCATATAGCTTCTTCCTTTTTCCATTTCTCAAACCCTGTCGGTTTAGTCCTATTTCTATCACCCCCCATGATAATCTTCAACCAGCACTCACTACTCAAGGAAATAGGGGATAACCAAGCATAACTAGTGCAAAAAACCAAAAATGAAAGCTAGGTTAAACACCCTAAAAGAAACACTTAAATGGCAATTAATTGTTTTGTACAAATTTATCACATCCAAAGCAAGGGATACAATTTTCAACATCCATGTGGATTAACATTTCGATCTTGATTGGGTTTTGATCATTATTATTTCAATACGTCAATTTCTTAGACCTTACTCCAAGATTTTCTAGGCTATTCACAACATGATTGCCTTTGCGGAACACGTGTGAGATTTTAAAATCTTAGAACTGTAGAAATAGATCTTTGCTATCTTCGATGAGAGAAAGGATACACTAGGAAGGAGGAGAAGAACCCTTTAAATAATTAATTATATTTATAGAGTCACACTCCAACCATAATTTATCAACACCCCCATCATAATCATTTTTTATTCCCATGTAGGCTCCATATGCCTCAGCGTAGTGGTTTGTCTGGACACCCAAAGGGAGATTCTTCCTTCCACTTTTTTAGGGGTATATATTTTACATATTTCATTATTGATATCATGGTATTCATAAGACTATTTGAACTTTTTATTGACATATTATCTACCATTATTTAGTTGTATTCATTTTATCATGTTTTCACTTTTATTTTCTAAAAATACTTTAAAAATTTTAATTTATCCAAACACTTAATTATTTTTCTTAAGAAAGTAGACCCAAACCCTTCCCAAAAAATCATTAATGAACATTATGATGTGCCCAGCTCCTTCTTTTGATGGATAATTCATAGGCCTTATGGAGAAGTTCAAATAAATAATCTACAATGGAGTGAGGTGGTACAAATAAAGAATAAGTAAAATCTTCTAAGAAATGACTTGAAACATTATTTACAGGGGAGGTATGGAAGGGCCTACCATTTCATATCAACTCTAGGATGTTTCATTATTCAAGGTAACATTTTCAAAGGATCTTCAACAATTAATTATCCTCTGTTATAAAGTGTGGACTAAGAAGACATCATATATAAAACTTGGATTGCACAATCTTCTTATCAATACATCTATAATCCATAAAAGAAAAAAGAAGATTTTCTCGGTTGCATTACAAGTTTTAAATATTAAGAAATGTAAAGAAGTCAAAATATTTGTCATTCAGACCCATTTTAATGTCATTATGGTTGTTTGTGATAAGTGTCCTTTGAATGTTGTTGATTGGGCTCTTAGAGGTTGAATTTCTTCCTCTAGTGCTACTTTTGAAGGGTAGAGTATGAGAAGATAATTTTGGAGGCTAGAGGATGAAGGATTTCCATCATCTCAAATTATCTTTTCACTTTGAGATGATGTTCAGCATGAGAAGAATTTATTGGCATTTTTTATTTACACTTTCTATTTTTTGTTCTTTGTTAATGCTGGTGAATTTTAAGAATGCATGTGTTGTGTGTATGCACCCTAAAATGGTCGCCTAGACTTTGGGCCCCATTTATTTGATTTATCAACCCTGAATCATTTTGATCAATAATCAATATTTTCAACATTATCAATTTCTTGATCAAGTCTTAATTTCGATCATATATTGGATTTTTATCCTATGGGCTAATCATTTATCCTAAGTCTTTATTTGATTAAAAGGAATATTTCCTCCCCTTTGGATTAAATAAAAATCTCCACCTTTCCTCTTGTCCTAAGTTGCACAAATAAAGCATTATTCCTATTTTACAAAAAGGAAAAAAGCACTTTTGTCTCACATGGACACAAAGTCAATTCCTATTGGAGGATACTTGTGCACACGGATCGCTCCTCTTTTAAGCTCCACCGCCGATTAAGTCTTTTTGCCTCTTAATCTCAATGGCCCATTCCTTTGCATTTCTTATAAAAGGAAAGCTCTCTCCTTCATTTGCATCATCATGTTTTATGCTAACCTTATGCTGCAGGAATCCTTGAAGACTTTGAAGCTTTTTAGAGATCATTGTTGCATCTTACTTTAGATTTCTTCATTTGCTTCATAGTTTAGTTTACATTCTTGCATAAGTAGTTTCATTTTTCATGGCTTTCATAGCTTAGATTTCCTTTTATGCAATAACATAACCTCACATAGCTTAATAGGAAGGATTTGTAACACTTGTTCTTTCCATTTCATAGCTTAGTTGCATTGCATTTTCATTTCCATAGACTAGTTTTCATTGCATTGCATTTTCATAGTGATTCTTGAGGATATTGGCACTCTTGCCCTTGTCCTCATTCGAATCTCTCATTGTGTGGTTGACTAGCAAGGTCATAAGCTTGTAGCTCTAGCTGAGAGCAAACACATCATAGTCCCTTGCAACTCCATGCATAGAGAGCTATGAGCCGCTTTGTGAGGCCTCATCCTTGAGCAACCTTGCATGTAATGGTTCATAGAAGTGCACCATTTTAGCGTGTACATTTCTGGCACCCACCGTGGGGCAGAGTAGATAAGCTTTGTCCTTTAATTTCTTGTGTTTTCATCATTTTTTGGATTATTTTTCAAAAAATTTGCAGTCTCTGGCCTTTTTCTTAGAATATCGCGCGATACTTCTCAGGTATATCGTGCGATATACCTTACTATACCAATGCGACACTTCACCCCCGAGAAGAATCACCTGGCAGTATTAAGGTATATCACCTGTTGTCATGCGAAGTATCGCCCGCGTATAGAGAAGTATATCGCCCGAACCGAGGTATATCACGTGAGTATAGAAAACTATATCACGCGATACTGGTGAAGTTCAGGGTATATCGCCTGATCTGACAGAGACCTGTAGTTCAAGCTTTATCATCTGAATCTGATCATATTTAGTTTGCTAGTTTGCTTTACGGTATTTAGATAGGTCTAACCTGCATCTTTTAGCTTAGGTAAATCAGTTTCTTGCAATTATTTTTATTTAGATTTTGGATTTTGCTAACATTGTGAGCCTAACTAGTTGTGGTTGTAGGTGCTTTTTGCTTGAGAAGCTTGCCAAAAATTGCATGTCAAAGAGGGCTACTAACAGTTTTTGCAGGGCTGCCCAAAAAGCATAAAAATAAAAAATAAAAAAATCTTGCTTGTTGATTTGCTTTCCTTTCAAGTGTGGCATTCACTAATTGTATTAGAAATTTTTAAAACCTTGTGAAAGGGATTTTGAGGTGGTAGGAGAAGCATGCTCTTCACCTTTAGGTGAATCAGAAAATCTTGACCCATCTTAAGGTTTTGGAAGCAAGGGAGTAATTGAATCTCTTTGTTTGGTATGTTTGGGAGAAGTTTTTGAGATAGGGGAGTATGCTCTTCACCCTCGTGGTGAACCAAAAACCTTGAACCTCAAAAATCATCCATTTTTTGTTTAGTTTTGGAATCCTTTAGCGGGCCTGGTCTTGAGCAATCAAGAGGAATGACTCAAGTGGGGACAACCTTGTCATCATTTTCCTTGGTGTCAAGTGATTCCAACTCACTATAATCTCAAGGCTATCAAGGACACCAAAACCTTGGTAGACATAACACTTATCTTCGTTTGATGTGAGTAGCTCATGGGATTGCGACCATGGGGAAAATATTGAACAAGAATGCTTAAGGTACTCTTGAGGCCGCGAGGTCCTAGTCCTTTATGAGGAGAAAGAGGGGTGTTGTGAATGGAAATCCTTATTAAGAACCATTAGATAGAAGCCACCTTGTTTAGCCACGTATCTTCTTAGTGCAAGGATTGATCCAAGTGGTTTACCCGGATCACCTTAAGCTACTCACCATATGTGTCCCTTTGGTTGTGTCATTTGACACTTCCACGACAAAGCCAATATCTCTTGTGGGTAACCACTTGGTGTGAGGCAAGGGGGCATCAAGTTGAGGGCTAAGTTGGTAAGTATTGAGCCTTGACTTTTTAGGATAGACTTGCTTGAATTGTCTTCGGTTATGTGATGCCAGTATAAACGTTCTCACATACAAACGATCGGTAGCGTTCATAAGGTGCTTTTTCAATTCTGATATCACAAGTGTTTGCCTTGGTAAAGTTGCTTTTGCCCTTGTTTCAAGTGTTTTGAGATATGTTTGATCCCTCACTGTTTGCAAACCTGCCAAAATTCTGCTGATGTTGTGACTGAAATTGAAAACATCAACCCTCAGACCAAAAATTTTGACCAAGCAAACCCAAAAAAGCAAATTTTACACAGTTCTGCTCAAGAGTTAAGTAATCTTGCAATAGTATCGCGCCCTTTAGAGCAAAGTATCGCGTGATACTTCGCGGGTTCGAAAAGTATCGCCTGCTTTGAGAAGAAATATCGCGCGATAGTTCGCCCTTGGCAGACTATCGCCCGACCTGCCTGGAGTGTATCGCCCGACTATTATAAGGTATATCACCTGGCATAAGGTGAAGGATCACGCGGTTGTAGGTATATCGCCCCAGTAGCCTGGAGTATATCGCTTGGGTAATTTCTGTCGTGCTTGCAATTTGGTCAGTTTCAGTTGCTATTAATCAGGTTAGGTCTTAGAGTAGGCTTCTTGCTCTGACGTTTGAGACCTGTCTTGACTCTAAATTTTTGGTTTTAGTCCTCCGAGATAGCATCATCCGATTTATGAAATCACTTTGGAATAATTATCAAATTAGAAGGTCATTCTTGGTGCCAAGGTTCATCTCTAAGATTGTTAGCTACATTCTTGGAAAATTTTAGTGCTCTTATTGTCCAAATCGCTTTCATTTAAATCTCAATTTCAATTATATTTTGGCCTAGCCCAACCTCCTGGTTTAAAAGTGCAAGGGTAGTCACCCTTTGATTTGAAGCACCTCTTTGACAGTGTTGGTAAAGCCCCTTTTCTATCTTCTCATTTCTCTTTGGACAATAGAGGACTTTGATTATCCTAGTTTGGCGCTGACACTTTGAGAGGTCACCTTATCATTGAGAGTATCTTTCTTTCATGTCAGTTACAACAAGGTACCAAGTCAATCAAGGGAAGCGACCCCCTGTTGCCTTTAGCCAGTTACCACCCGTCAAGACTCGTCGACAGCATAAGGGAAAAGGACCCCTTTTTTATCAATCACCTAAGAGTGAATCTAAGGGTTGTTTTAATCCAAAAGCTAATCCTAGTGAAGTGAGCACCTCTTTTGTACCACTTTCATCAAGTATGGACATGAGTTACACTTTCACCCGACAACAAAGAGAAGCCATGAATCAAACTCTTGAGGATATCTTCCAATGACATAGAAGAGAGTACGGTGGTTCTTCTCATGCTAGTCCACCCGGGTCACCTCCCAACAACGTGAGGTATTTGGATGCTCACCAACGAGCCAAGAGACATCATAAGCAAGCTCACTCAGATTCAGGGTCACAACACGAGGACCAAAAAATGAATCTAGTGATCACCACATAAATGCAGCCAATGCAATAAGGCATTCGAGACCATCCTCCCCACTTAAAGACACCTCTCGATATGCAAATACAAGATTGAGAATCATTGAGAGGGAGAAGCAAGCCTATTTGGATGAACAAGCTACTAAAAAGGAAAAATTTAGACAACTAGAAGAAGAGGAACGTGCGTTATTGGATATAAAAAAGAGAGTCACCCAAGAAGAAGAAGATAGACTCTACGTACAACAACTCCAAAGCCGATTCAACGGGAGGGGAACCAATAGTGGGACCAACTCACCCCCATCTACCCCTTCACCAAGTCCTAGAAGAAGATCAAGGACACCCTCACGATCCCCAAGTCCTAGAGGAAGAAGGGTTTCAAGATATGATCATCATAGGAGATGATCACCTCATAGACATTCAAAGCAACCCTCCCAACGAGCACATCATGGCTCACAACATGGAGGAAGTTATGCCAAATTTGACCATATGGATTTTATGACTATGCAACAAGAACCATCCTTTCAAGCATATGTGGAACGATATGTGGAACAAAACAAGGATCAATTCCTAGAAAGCCTTATCAACAAAGGTGCTAAAGTTCCATATGATTTTGACGTCCACCAAAAGATTAAGAAACAGAATCCTTCAACCAATGAGGTGATCATGCAAATGCAGAAGGACATAGAAAGGATGAGGGCTCCTAAGAGCACATTTAATTTGGACTCCATATGTCCTAACCCAATTGACAAGAGTGTGGTGTTGGTTGAGTTCCCTAAGAAAATTGAGTTTCCAACCTATGACAAATATGATGGCGTTGGTGACCCTCATGACCATGTTTGACAGTTCTACATAATGAGCTTTTCTTTTCATCATGAAGACTCCTACCTGATAAGATTATTTTCGAGGAGTCTCAAAGGTCAAGCCATGGAGTGGTTCACCAACCTTACTCCTCCAGTAAAGTCATTTAAAGAACTCATCCAAAGATTTGTTCAGCATTTTGCTTATAATCTATCAAGGTCAGTCACAATGCTTGATTTGTGCAAGCTTAAACAAAATCAAGGAGAACCTTTTGTCACTTTCCTACAAAGATGGAGACGTTTGTGCTCAAAATATCCTGGGACAATTCCTGTGGAGGAAAGAATAGACATCATTGTGAGTAACTTAGTGCCAGAATTAAGATATGAGGTAAGAAAGATACCATTTAATTCTTTCGATACCATGGTAGAAGTGGCATGTCGCATAGAGGATGTCCTAAAAGAACAAGGAATTTTGGCTAAATCAACTAATAACAACAATGGCCAAAATAACAACAATCATGGTTATAAGGACAAAAAGAACTCCTATTGGAACAAGAATAAACAGGTGGTCAATGACGGAGTTGTTGACTCACCACAACCTAAGAATGAAGGAGTTCTTAATCTCTCCAATGTGGTACAAGCCATGAAGCTGGAAGCGTCCTCTAGACAACAAGAGAATAAATCCAAGTATCAAGGGAAACCCAAGAAGGAAAAGAGACAATTCACCAAACTTGGGGACTCCTATGCCGACATTTTCAAAACACTAATTGCTCATAATTTGGCGCAACCTCAGGATCCTGCCAAGCACCGCATACCCGATCCTAAACCTCATTGGTGGGATGAGAAAGCCTTTTGTGTCTTCCACAATGGAATTGGACATGATATCAAAAATTGTTTTAGGCTTAAACATCTTGTCCAAGACCTCATTAAAAGTGGGCGATTACAAGTTGATGGTTTAACCACTAATGCGGATCATAAGGCTTTTAAGGAACCCTTGCCCAAATATGAAAAAGGGGAGAATTCTAACAACAAGCATGGCAAAGCTGCTATCAACTATGCCTACACAAATGCTGAAAATGTGATTAACATGCTTGAAGTGGCTGATGATAATATCAACATGATGAACGGGAAATATCCTTATGGATATTATGTGGATTCAACTCCTATGTCTGATGAAAGACCCGTTGTGGTGCTAAGAGGTCCTCACTCATGAAGAATGCCCCAGTCCCTCAATGTTGTCACTAGGGGTCAGGCTCAAGCTCCCATCATTATCAGAGGTCCTAGCACTAGCAAGTCTAAGCAGCCCATGTCCAAGGGCGTTCCCCCTAAATCTTCCGTTGGTCCTGATTCCAATTATAATCTTATTGACCAATTACAACGTACACCCATGCAGATATCTATTTTTGAGCTTTTAGAATTGTCCCCTAAGCACAAGCGTGTCCTTGAGGATGCTTTGCGAGCAGCCAGTGTCCCTAACAACTTAGATATTGATCAATTCCAGAATATGGTCAACCATTTGGCTAGCCCTCATTACCTCACCTTCTCAAAAGAAGATGACAAATCCATCAGTCACCCACATAACTTGGCCTTACACATCGAAGTCATGATTCATAAAACTCATGTCAGGCGTGTATTGATAGATGGGGGTGCGGGGCTCAATATTTGTACCATGAGTTTGTTGAAGGCTCTAGGATATTCTGAAGACGTCATTGACACAAGGAAAAAGATCACAATCAAGGCATATGATGGAGCAGAAAGAAGTTCTAAGGGATTGGTCATTTTGCCTATTCGCATTGGTCCAGTAGAAAAGGATATCTTATTTCAAATTGTTGATGTTGGACCTTTAGCCTACAACATTTTGCTAGGTAGGCCATGGATTCATGAAATGCAAGCAGTCCCATCAACATATCACCAGTGTGTTAAGTTTCCCCATAATGGTGTAGAAATTTGCATACCTGGAGATAGTGCTTTGTCAGTTAATACCATTTCTGCTGGATCACATGTACCTTTGAATAGGGAAGCTGACAGTCCTAGTATTTCACTTGAATAATGCAAGCAGAAGTTTAAGATCATAGATCTTGGCATGGGAGATTATAAAATTGATTCTTTTACAAAAATGCCAATCTCTCCTAGGTCTTATGGGAAACCATTACCAAATATGAAACCTTCATCATCAGCAATGACATTATTTGGAAAATTTGTTGAGTCTTCGGTTCCAATTCAGGAAGAGAAAGAGGAAGTTGTCGTAAGGGACTGGATCTATCATGAGGAAAAATACCAACATAATGAGAACTTTGCTCCTTCACCTAAAGCTTATGGGAGAGGGTATACACTAGTTAAGAATATGGGTTATCCAGGATATGGTCCCCTTAGCCATAGGTTGGATGCTAAAGCTGAGCCTCTTGACCATGCCCTTTTTGGATGAAAGAATAAGTCAACAGTTGGCTTAGGTTTTGAAAATAAGAAGAAAGGTGTTCCTGTCCCAGCTGCGATGGATAGTAACAGTGATTCAGACTATACACCTGATCTTTCTAATCAACAAGACATGTCTGATGATTGGGTGCCTTCAACAAATCTTCTTTGGGGAGATTCAAAAGATTTGATACTTGACGGTCCCACTATCCTAGCTGCGACGGATAGTAACAATGCTAGCATTAGAGAAGGGGAAACCTTTCCCAACCTTGAGGCTTCTACATCACGAGGCCCAAATGATGATTCAGACACAGACTCCCATGAGTATGAATGGGACTCACTTTCAGATGCAACAGTTGATTTGGACATGGATGTTGTCCATACTTATAGTACCCAACCCGATGCGGCCAACGAGCTTAGTGTAGGACTAGAGGATTGTACTCCTCAAATTGCCTTAGTGGACGACACTTCATTTGGTAGGATGAGTCCTAATTCAAGTATCTTAGGAGAGGACTCAATGAACCCCAATTGTATGGTCACCAGAGATAACACCTTTCACATAAATAACATTGAACCAGTCATTGACCTACCCCTTGTTCACTATGACCTAATTGACTGGTCTCATCACCATCAAGAGCCTAGATTCCTCACTTTTCAGAACGACTATGAACTTGCCTGCTATCTGAATGCTCTTGAACCCATGGCTTCTTCCACCAGTGAACTGACAACTAGTATGACAGAGCCTGATATTAAGTACCTCAGTCTAAAAATAAAAGAAAAAGAAAGAAAGAAAAATAGGTCTGATAGCGAAAACCACTTTGTGGCGGTATCAGAACCAAAAATAGTAAAAAGAGATGACGTATCTGAGGGTGAAAACCTCTTTGAGGTGCCTAAGGATGGGGTACTTAATAACTTGCCGAGTTATTTCCAGGATAGATCATCAGTATTGATTGAGCCAACAAAACCAGTTAATTTGAACACAAAAGAAACTCCTCAAATAGTTCATCTTGCTCAGTCTTTATCAGAAGAAGAAACCAAGGCATATATACAATTCTTACAAAAGAAGAAAATTAATTTTGCATGGACCTATTCCGACATGCCAGGGCTTGACACAAATCTTATAATGCACCACTTATCCATAGCTCCAGGAGTCAAACCAGTGAAACAAAGACTCAGAAAAATGCATCCACATGTAGCTCTCCTTGTCAAAGCAGAATTAGAAAAACTTTTGAGAGTTGGATTCATCAGAGCCATCGATTATGCAGAATGGATCTCAAACATAGTACCAGTTTCCAAACATGATGGGTCCATTCGTGTATGCACAAATTTTAGAGATTTAAACAAAGCATGCCCAAAGGATGATTTTCCACTTCCGAACATTGACATGATAGTGGACATGATAGTGGGCTATGAAATATACTCTCTAATGGATGGTTTCTCAGGATATAATCAAATTAAAATAGCTTCCGAAGACCAAGAGAAAATAGCGTTCACATGTGCATGGGGAACCTATTGCTGGAACGTCATGCCATTTGGGTTAAAGAATGCAGGAGCAACATACCAATGAGCTATGACCACAATTTTTCATGATATGATGCATAAGAACATGAAAGATTATGTGGATGATACCTTGGCTAAATCAAGAAAAAGAGATGCACGCCTTACCAATTTAGAAGTAATTCTAGATCGCATGGAACAGTTTCAACTCAGATTGAATCCAAAGAAGTACACATTTGGTGTCACCTCAGGCAAACTTTTAGGATTTATAATATCAGCAAAAGGTATAGAGGTTGATCCCGAAAAGGTCCAAGCAATTTTAGACATGCCACCTCCAAGAAACATTAGTCAAATGAGAAGTCTTCAGGGACGACTCTAGTCAATTAGGAGGTTTATCTCACAGCTGGCAGATAAAGCACAACCCTTTAATAAGATGCTGCATAAAGGTGCTTCTTGTGTATGGAATGAGGATTGCCAAAAGAGCCTTGATCAAATAAAATAGTATTTAGCTAATCCTCCAATTTTGATGCCGCCTATTCTTGAGCGACCATTGATTTTATACATTTCAGCAACAGAGTCTTCCTTGGGGGCATTGTTGGCTCAATTAGATGATACTGGGAAAGAACGGGCCATATACTATATCATCCGTACTCTAGTCTCCTATGAGATCAATTACAATAACATTGAGAAGTCTTGTCTTGCAGTAGTGTTTGCTTCTCAAAAGTTGCGACACTATATGCTTGCTCATACCATACATTTGGTTGCAAAAATTGATCCTCTTAAGTACTTGCTTAGTAAGGCTGCCCTCACGGGTAGACTTGCTAAATGGATGATGGTCTTAACTGAATTTGACATAGAGTACATTAAAAGGAAGGCCATAAAAAGGCAAGCTATTGTTGACCAATTAACTGATTTCCCAATTCAGGATAGTATGCCTGTTCAAGTGGAATTCCCAGATGAACACATCTTGTATATGACTACTCGCACTTGGAAAATGTTCTTTGATGGTTCCCACATGCAAAATGGATAAGGTGCTGGAGTATTATTTGTTTCTCCACATGGGTACAATATTTCAAAGTCTTACAAACTTTTATTCCCATGTACGAATAATATTGCAGAATATGAAGCTTTAACCAATGGCTTGAGAATGGCTATAGAATGGAACATAACAGAGTGACATGTCTTTGGGGATTCCCAGTTAATCATCAACCAAGTCAATGAGGAGTATCAAACCAAGGATGATAAATTGATACCCTATAAAAAGATGGTTGACTCATTGAAATGTTACTTTGCCTTTGTGATGTTTCAACAGATCCCTAGGATAGAGAACAAAGCTGCAGATGCCATGGCCACATTAGCTTCACTTCTTCAGTTGGAGACACATGAATCAAGATTTGAATTCCTAGTGGAAGAGCTACACCATCCCATCTTTGACTCGTCTGAAAGCCATGTCATTTGTACCATTGTCACACACGAGTCTTCCCGATATGGTGCTATCTATTCATATCTTCGTGATGGCATCATCCCTGACACATTCAACCATTCTGAACGTCGAAACCTCATCCGTAACGCCTCTCGCCACACCATCCACGAGGGCATTTTTGGTGGACATTCTAATGGTCTTGCCATGGCCCGAAGGTTGCTTAGGGTAGGATATTATTGGCCCACAATGTAGATAGACGTAGTAGCCTTTGCTAAGTCGTGTGAAAAATGTCAGAAACATGGAAACCTGATTCATGCTCCAGGTAGGGAGCTGATCCCTTCTGTTTCTCATTGGCCATTTCAGCACTGGGCCTTTGATCTAGTTGGGTAGATTCATCCCAACTCATCAGGTGGACATAAGTTCATTATTACTACCACTGACTACTTCACAAAATGGGTGGAAGTTGTGCCACTTTCTGTTGCTTCGGGGAAGACTATCTCTTTGTTCATCTTGAATCATATTATTTGCCGATTTGGAGTGCCTTCTAAGATTATCATTGATAACGGAGGTCAATTCAAGAACAAGGACCTAAATCATTTATGCAAGAAGTTTAAAATTAAGCAACACTGGTCCTCCATCTATTTTCCACAGGGAAACGGACAGGCAGAAGCCTCTAATAAAACCATTCTTAAAATTCTTCATAGGACAGTGCACAAGAATGGTAGGGATTGGCACTTGCAAATCAATCCAGCACTATGGGCTTACAGAACAAGCATTCGCACACCTACAGGAGCCACACCTTTTGCCCTTACCTATGGCGCTGAAGCGGTATTACCTTTAGAAGTAGAGATCCCATCACTCAGAGTCTCACTCAAAGGCTTGATAACAGATGAGGATTACCGCGCCATGAGGTTACAGGAACTAGAACTTCTAGATGAGAAGCGTAAGGCTTCCTTTGATCATATTAGAGTGTATCAGAAGCGTATGTCCAAGGCATTCAACAAGAAGGTTCACCCTAGAGAATTTCAAATAGGTGATCTTATTTTGTGAGAGAACCCTAAGAACCAACAGAACAGAGAACAAAAAGGTAAGTTTGAACCTAACTAGCTTGGACCATATGTCATCATAGCTGCTTTTGGTACAGGTGCATATTTACTGTCAGATCCAGATGGAGAACAGCTCCCTGATCCCATCAACATTTTGCACCTCAAGAAGTTCTACTCTTAATGCCCATTTTTGTCTGGGGGCATCCTCTGTACATATTTATGGATCCTGAAAAATACCAAAAAAATTGATATATGATGCTGAAAAAATCCTTAAAAGTATAAAAAGTCCTGAAAAAAATATTTAAAAAAATCAAAAAATGCAAAAAGTTCAAAAAAAATATAAAAAGTGCCTTGGTGAAAACCTGGAAACAGGCGCCTTGGTAGCAAAAATACAAAAAAATGAAAAAATGACAAAAAAAGAATCCAAGTGGTGAAAACCTGGAAATAGGCGCTACTTGAGGCCTTTGCACCCCTATTTGTTAGCATGCGTCCTTGACACTTAGCCACTTTCCATCATGCCTTGACCTTATTTGACTTGATCTGGAATTGGTCTTTGTCTTTGTCTAGGGGGAATAACTGTTAGCATTGGTCTTTTAGGTGCGTTTGTCTCTTGGGGCATTTCACAATAGGTGTTTTTCAACACCACCCCAAACAGTATTTTTCAATACTACCCTTACGTCGAGTGTTTCTTAACACTTATCAGATGTCTTACCCAATAGTTCAAGTGTAATGTGATATTTCTCACTAAGCAGATGTGATACTTAGAGTTTGACTCTATGACCAACACACACGCACTTAAACAATCAACTCATTGAGATATGTTGACTTTATTTTTCTTTGTGTGCTATCTATGAGGATTTCTTTGATGAGTGGTCTCTCCCTGAGAAGTTTTCGATGATGCATAGCTAGAAGACTGAGGGTATGAGAACATGTTTTATTTTTTTATCTGCTTCTGGGTATATTTTGTTGATCCTAACTGTCATGAGCATTTATGTTGGTCTTACTTGACACTATGGATTGACAAGGTATTATCCTTGACTGTTTTGTGAGTGCATGCTTCTAGTTATCCTGACTTTCATGTGTCTTGATACAAGCATAATCTCGCCATATCAAATTTAGGTGATCTCATTGCATTAGTCATCTAGACCTACATGTCTTTGATGCCTGGGTGAGATTTCCACATTTCTATCTAATAAAGATCATATTCATATCCACATAGTTATGCTAGTGTGCATTGTATGATCTGATGATGCTACCAATAATGCTCGATGATGATAATTGGATGACTATAGGTGTTGTGACCTTGCAAGTCAACCACTTTCATAGTAGCTTGCATTTTTAGGGTCATGTTACTCTAGTTTTGCATCTTGCATATGGAGAGAGCTCTCCTTTTCATCTTACGTGGACCTATCAGCCAACTGCGCTCACCTTTCCTTCTTCTTGATCATGTCTTTCACTCCTTGTCTTTTTCATCTCGAACCTATTCATGTTCATCACAAGGGGTTAATCATATCATCATATCTATATCACAACTGTCATTTCCAAAAACATGAGTCTATATCATACACATGAGAATTAAACATACATCTATGAGAGAGAACATACATAAGCATGTACATAAGCATTTTTGAGCAAAATGATAAGACAATATACATAAACTGATACATCCATCACAAGAGAGACATAAACACATGATACAATCAAACATCCAGTAATCTCATATATACATCAATGTCATGATACAATATACAATATGGGATCCCATAATCTGGATCAATGTCTCAAGATATGTCTAACCCTAAAACCTAAGACTAACTGCCACCCTCGTGTCCTGGTGCTGGTGGAGGTGGTGCTGGATCAGGAACTACATCTGATCTACCCACTACGGTAGAGTATGACGGCGCTCTCCGATCCTCTGGGACTGCCTGAATGTAGAGGCCATAATAATATGCAGCTCGTGTTGCCTCTCTCTCTCTCTGCCAGGGCAACCTGTAGCTGCCTCTTCCGACGCTCTGTCTCTACTATCTGATCAGTGAGCTACTGCTCTCTCACTGCTATAGTAATCTTAAGCTACAATATCTCAGCTTTGAGAGCCTGTATCCTCACTCTCAGATCATCTCCACCCGCAGGCTAGTCCTGTTGTGCCTCTGCCTGCCGACGAGCTGGTCTTGCCTCATCCTCAGGCGTTGCCAATCTCTGTCCCCGTGACTATTTTTGGCCACCTGATCTAGATCCCTCCCCTCTCTCCATCCTCCTCCCTCTCCCCCTCCTGCCATCTCCTCCATCCCCTCCGTCTCCTCCGTCCCCCCGTCATCTCCTCTGTCTCCCCCCTGTGCTGGTACCTGTGCATCTGGTATCATAAACTGAGAGAATGGCACCCTCCGCCACTCTGCCCTATATGCTGCATCGACCCCTGCATCTACCACATCTGGGTGATACTCCCAGAGCTCGCTCCTGATACCAGCTGTCTCTGTGACTGCCTGATGGTAGTCTAACATGGGTAGCCACCCATGTCCCTCCTCATCCCTGACTCGGGCATATGTAGTGGTCTCTGTCGAGACCCGCTGCTACCTCCCAAACTGCCGCCATACCTGAGTGATGTAAAATCTCTCTACAATCTCTGGGTGTCGGCCTACTAATGGCCAAGTGCACAGCATGTAACTCAGCTCCTCATCCACATCACTCCACCCCTCCACATCCCTGTACGGCCTCCATGTGAAAGCTACCATCTCATCCAGGATCCTCCAGTAGTATGTCACATCCCCACTATGAGCATGTGATATGAACCCCACATATCTATATATGTAGAGGTATCTCCTCTCCCTCGGCTGAACCATCGGGCACATCACCGCGATGTGCTCCCACACCCACACCTATGCTAGGATGGCACCGCACGCCCACAATCAGCTGTCCCTGTACATGATCTTGTGTAGCTCGTGGTACATCTCTGCTAGTATGGTCGGACCCCATGCCATGCGCCGAGGCCTACCTACCAAGTCCATCAGTAACCTGGCCCATCCGAGCGGGAATCCCTTCTGACTACGATCAGTCATCAAGATCTGTGAAATGATTGATGCCACAATACATGGCACCGGGAAATCTCTGCCGAAATCCTCTACTAACCGCTCCTAGCTGACATGCCAATCCAGGATAGTCACATCCTGGAACATCTCCTGGATCATCCGTTGCCCCTCGGTCACATCCTAATCATAGTATACCTATGCCATCACACGAATCATGTTAGTTTTCATCATATGGAAATATTACACTTACACAATTTAGAAACATGATTATACTTATAGGCTCGCCGTGACATGGCACTCGTAGGATCCTATACACATCCTCTAGCGTGATGGATGCCTCACCTGTGGGAAGATGGAAGGTGTTGTGCTCACTATGCCATCTCTCAGCTAGCGCAGTCAACAACCCATGGTCAGCTCTAATGTCTGGGAATCTTAGTAAATACCTGAATCCCATAGTCCTAATGTCAGCATTGCCTGGATCATCTAGATCTCGGACACACCTCAGCCCAGTCACCTTCAGCGCTCTGATGATCAGTGCCGGAAAGACCTCCTGCAAGCCATTAAACCAAGCCAGTTGTTAGAACATATCATGATGGATGCCTAAAAATTAGTCTAACACATCTTTACCTAATATTGTCTGGACCCATGTCATTTTTTGCTAACAAAAACCTAAAAATTTAGATTTTACACTTGGGTGATACTGCTTTTTTGGAGAAGTATCATGCGATACATCTCCTTATAGTGGTGCGATATAATTTGGGTCGTGCGATACTTCGCCTAGTATCGCACGATATTTCGCTTGGTATCGTCTAATACTGGTGCCTATACTCGCGCGATACTTTGGGGACCCGCGAAGTATTGCGCGATATTTATCCCCAAAGGGCGTGATACTTCTAAAGTATCGCGCGATATTTCACCTAACTTAAAATTTGAAATTTTAAAACTTTACAAAACGTGCTTAAAAGGTATTAAATGACTCAAAAATAGTGAGTTTTTTGAAAACATACCGGGGCAGGGTAGTGCGGTGGCTGGTTGTGCAATCGGGCACGCTCGAATCGATGCCTGTGGATGGGAACTTCTGCTTGCTGGGCCATATTCTCTCTCTCAAGCTCTAAAAATTCTCAAATCACTATAAGACAAATGATTTTTGAAAATGACATTTTCACCCCTTTTATAGCATTTTGACTTTTGACCAATTTTCAAAACACCTCAAAATTGCGCGAAAATTGCACCCCTAGCTAATTTCGACGTCCTAGATCCATTTTCGGACTCGAAATTGAAATCCAAGGTCATCTTGATAGTCAAAATTGCATTTCAATTTTCACCTTCTTCTGCGCAGTTGGCTAAATCTTTTGAGGCCTAATTCTTCGATCTTTGTTGGGGCATCGTCATTTCTTCATTTCCATGTCTTCCAAACTTCTAGTCTTTCATTCATCTTTATTCAATTCACTCCTTTCTCACATTTGACTGCATCTTTCTCAATCAGTCTGGGGCATGTTTTAATGGTTAACCTATTGACCTTTACATTCGATTATGATTTCATTCTGATTTGATCAAATCTTTATCAATTTGCTGTCTCTCCTCTACCTAATTTTGACTTCAATTCCGAGGGGGTAGTATTTATGGGATCATCATCCCCGATTCCTTGATTCTCTTGATTCAGACATCTTTTGTGAGCTTTTGCTCAAATTTGAGATTCTTATCTCTTACTTTGAATGTGATCCCGAATCGACCTCATGTTCAAAGGCCTTTGTCTATGTTTGTCCGGATGTGATCCCGAATCGACCTCACATCTGAGTTGTCTTGTGATCCCAGATCGATCTCACATTTCAATTTTTCTTTGACTGCATGTGTTCCCAGATCGATCACACATTAGTCAAAGAGGGGCAAATGTATGCACCCTAAAATGGTCACCTAGACTTTGGGCCCCATTTATTTGATTTATCAACCCTGAATCATTTTGATCAATAATCAATATTTTCAACATTATCAATTTCTTGATCAAGTCTTAATTTCGATCATATATTAGATTTTTATCCTATGGGCTAATCATTTATCCTAAGTCTTTATTTGATTAAAAGGAATATTTCCTCCCCTTTGGATTAAATAAAAAGCCCCACCTTTCCTCTTGTCCTAAGTTGCACAAATAAAGCATTATTCCTATTTTACAAAAAGGAAAAAAGCACTTTTGTCTCACATGGACACAAGGTCAATTCCTATTGGAGGATACTTGTGCACATGGATCGCTCCTCTTTTAAGCTCCACCGCCGATTAAGTCTTTTTGCCTCTTAATCTCAATGGCCCATTCCTTTGCATTTCTTATAAAAGGAAAGCTCTCTCCTTCATTTGCATCATCATGTTTTATGCTAACCTTATGTTGCAGGAATCCTTGAAGACTTTGAAGCTTTTTAGAGATCATTGTTGCATCTTACTTTAGATTTCTTCATTTGCTTCATATTTTAGTTTACATTCTTGCATAAGTAGTTTCATTTTCAATGGCTTTCATAGCTTAGATTTCCTTTTATGCAATAACATAACCTCACATAGCTTAATAGGAAGGATTTGTAACACTTGTTCTTTCCATTTCATAGCTTAGTTGCATTGCATTTTCATTTCCATAGACTAGTTTGCATTGCATTGCATTTTCATAGTGATTCTTGAGGATATTGGAACTCTTGCCCTTGTCCTCATTCGAATCTCTCATTGTGTGGTTGACTAGAAAGGTCATAAGCTTGTAGCTCTAGCTGAGAGCAAACACATCATAGTCCCTTGCAACTCCATGCATAGAGAGCTATGAGCCACTTTGTGAGGCCTCATCCTTGAGCAACCTTGCATGTAATGGTTCATAGAAGTGCACCATTTTAGCGTGTACATTGTGAAGATTCATTTTGGAGACAAGTTCAAGATTTGGTGTTCATTTCAATATGGATTATTTTCAAGTGAGTTTCAAAGTATATGATTGAGAATTATACCCTTCCACAATCATTAGAGTATATGGTCAATAATTATACCCTTCCACAGTCATTAGAGTATATGGTCAATAATTATACCCTTCCACGGTCATTAGATAATGATAGAGATATGTTGTATCTCTTAGGGATTGTTGTTAAATAACTCAAGACTTTTTCATTTGAGATTTTTAAAATAAGAGCTCAAGAACACAGTTCAAAGCTACACCTTTTTACGTGTCAAGAGACAACTTGATGTCCAACCCTGCTTTGTTCAAGATTTTTTTCTTTGGGAAAATATTTTTTCAAGATGTGTATTCATATTATCTAATAAAAAAAAATTGATGTGTTAGGCTAAAAGGAGGGTCCCTTGATACTTTTGCAGAACAATGTAATAAGGGGGAAATATTGGCGTAACTATAAGTAAAATCATAAACATATTATATTGTTTATAATGCAGTTACATAGTTATAGTTAAAATAATTATATAAATGCCTATATAAAGGTGATATTAATTTTTATTAGTAATAAATTTTCGTATTTTTCTCCTTCAAATAGCTCTTATCTCTTCTTCCACAAGATTTTTTCCAAAGGTAAGTGTTCAAAAAGCAATTGTAACCTTCAATAATACAAGTTCAAGAAGTGATTAGAGAACCTACGCCGATACTGTGGAAGAAAAATTACATGAAGTATCAAAATGAACTAATTAATGAGAAATTGGTCTAATTTTGATATTTTCATTAAAGTTGAGAAGCTAGGCTAGCCAAGAGCAAGAACACCAAATCCAAGGAGACAGAAGAATTTGTAAGGAGAAAAAGAAAAGAAAAATCCTCCAATATTATGAAGATGACATAAAGCCTAAGAAATTACACACACAACTTAGCATGGAAATGATTCATGAGAACAAATGAGAGAAGCACCTCAAATAAATAGAGGTGAGGGGAGTGGAAAATGTAAGTCTCAAGTCTAAGGATGTCATCTATTATTTTGCGTATGTGCACAAAATGTCACAATCTTCATAAGGAGGAATCTGCATATAAGCTCACATATTCCACATATTAGGAATAAAATAAATGAGTTAAGCTCACACATTTGAGAGCTCAAATAAGACAAAAGGTTTGTAAGGATTCCTAAGGAATATTTTTATAAGTAACTAAGTGTTAGCCCCCCTTTTTCTCTTCTTGTTGATGAGTCTTTTAATTTTCATTAAAAGATTTTTTTGTCGCCCTTTGTTCCCTAAAGTCCTTTAGGTCCTTGGTTTATCAAGGTAAATCATTTTTCGGGTCAATTCAAGTGTTCCATGCCTTTTAAGTCTTTTTCCCTTCAGACATTTATACCCCTTGAACCTCATTAAAATAAGTTCAAACGAGTTCAAATAGCTTCAATAGGTTCGATTCGTGCTCATACCTTTCCAAAAAAACTGACTTTTTTTAAGTGTTTTGCAGCTTCCACATAATAAGATATGAAATGTGTCATTCTCTTTCTTCGAAGTGTTTGGAACCCCTTTGAAATAAGTTCACTATGGTTCAAAGGTGTTCATATGGTACAACAAAGCCAACATCAGAATTTGTCTCTGAAGGAATATTCTATAAACCGTTTGAATCAAGTTGAAATAAGTTCAAGCAGGTTCAAAAAGGTTCAAATGCCTCTAGGTCATCGAAAAATGTGTATGATGTGATATTTATTAAGTGATTGATATCCAACAATCTAGTCATAGCTAAAAATGATGTCAGCAAGCCACCGGGAAAAGAAAGTCATTATTGCGAGTTAAGGTCCTCAGTAGTGGAGTGGTGGGCGATTATTTCTCATGTGCCAATGTCAAATTGGCATCATATCACCAAGCAAGAATTAATGTCAAGTTGGATTGCATGTCAGTTTTCACAGTTATTAAATAAAATGGTAATCACCTTAAACCTCATTTTGTTTTTATGTAAACGATGATCAAAAGGAGTATGGGCAGTTTCAACATGAAGGTTAATTTTGTCTACATAATTAAGGTGAGTTACAGCTTCTCATTGCATTTCAGTTCTTGAGTTTGTGAAGTACACACCGGTTCTCTGGAATTTATGAGACCTTCACCTACGAAAGCTATGAAGTCTATTTTGCATTTGTTTAGAAACATTTTTAGTCTTGCATGTGAAGGACCTATTATTAGTGATATTGACATGAAGGAAGTAGACTTGGATGAGATAAAAGAGACGATAGTTGATAACATAGGAGAACCCTATATGCTTGAAATCCTAAGCAGAGGGTTGTTGGAAGCCGTTGCTTTTCCTCCATCAGCCCCATGTCCTGAGCTTGTAAGAAAGTGCATACTTAGATATGATGTCTCCTTAGATACTATAAAGAAAAATGATGGCAAAACCCTCCTTGTTGTGAACAAAGAGACTATTTATTCAATTTTCAAAATCCTAGATGAAAGTTGTTCAGACTTTTCTCTCACCTAATCTATAGTTAATTTTAATGAAGATATTGACCGTAATAAGAAAACATGGCTAATAATTGTCTACTAAAACCTTAGAAGGGTATTTCTTGGCTGCCAAAACACCCAAACAAGAATCATATGAAATCTCATGTTCACGATGTCATGGTCTTGTTATATAGAGCTAGGAGCTCAACTGAAGCATATGCATTTGAAAAATGGATATATTATTATGTTCAAATCATCTTAGAGGGTAAACAACACCTTGATTGGAGCAAATTCATAGCTGAATCACTAAGGGAACAGCTTAATATGGGCCAACTTTCTGGACAAAATTTATTTATGTCTTCTTATTTAATTTATTGTCTGGCATGCACCCAAGAATTAAAGGGTATTCCTCATGAACCTTTTGTTCAAGAGATAACTATTTTTTACTACTATCCCCGGCTCTGGCGTGATAAAATTTTAGAAGACTTTGGGAAGGTTCATGATGTGTTCCTTGGGAATTTATACTTTGAACTTGCTGGTATGACCCATAGAAGGATTTATGTATATGCCAAAGAACTGATTAAAAACTATGGGAGTTTCTATATTCAATTCCCTCGCTTTAGTTATCCCCATAATGGTGGCTTTGAGGATGAACCTGTTAGATTGCCAAGATTCTATTCTAATTGCTTTGTAATG
>BSBK01001037.1:1022500-1092500 GCA_027943335.1 Chamaecyparis obtusa
GTGTCAAAAGGGGTCACGATGATTCCCTAGGGGTCCTAGTACGCTTTATCACACAATAGGACACCTAGGGACTCCCTGTGACCCCTTTTGACACATTGGAATGCTCTAGTGTGTCTTAAGGGGTTTTAGGACCCCTTAAGACACACTTGAGCGTACCAATATGTCAAAAGAGGTCACGGGGACTCCCTAGGTGTCCTAGTATGCGTTAGGACCCTTAAGGAGTCCCCCTGACCCCTTTTAACACATTGGAACACTCAAGTGTGCCTTAAGGGGTCGTAGGACCCCTTAAGGCACACTTGATCATTCCAATGTGTCAAAAGGGGTCCGGGGACTCCCTAGGGGTCCTAACGTGTGATAAAGCGTACTAGGACCCCTAAGGAGCCCCCGTGACCCCTTTTGACACATTGCAATGCTCAAGTGTGTCTTAAGGGGTTGAAGGACCCCTTAAGACACACTTGAGCATTGCAATGTGTCAAAAGGGGTCACGATGACTCCCTAGGGGTCCTAGTACGCTTTACCATGCGTTAGGACCCCTAGGGAGTCCCTGTGACCCCTTTTGACACATTGGAATGCTCAAGTGTGTCTTAAGGGGTCCTACGACCCCTTATAACACACTAGATCATTCTAATGTGTCAAAAGGGGTCACGATTATTCCCCTAGGGGTCCTAGTACACTTTATCACGCGTTAGGACACCTAGGGAGTCCCCGTGACCCCTTTTGATACATTAGAATGCTCAAGTGTGCCTTAAGGGGTCGTAAGACCCCTTAAGACACACTTGAGCGTTCCAATGTGTGAAAAGGGGTCACGGGGACTCCTTAGGGGTCCTAGTACGCTTTATCACATGTTAGGATACCTAGGGAGTCCCCGTGACCCCCTTTTGACACATTGGAATGCTCAAGTGTGCCTTAAGGGGTCCTACGATCCCTTAAGGCACACTTGAGCATTCCAATGTGTCAAAAAGGGGTCATGGGACTCCCTAGGTGTCGTAACACGTGATAAAGCATACTAGAACCCCTAAGGAGTCCTCGTGACCCCTTTTGACACATTGCAATGCTCAAGTGTGTCTTAAGGGGTCGAAGGACCCCTTAAGACACACTTGAGCGTTGCAATGTGTCAAAAGGGGTCATGATGACTCCCTAGGGGTCCTAGTATGCTTTATCACGCGTTAGGACCCCTAGGGAGTCCCCGTGACCCCTTTTGACACATTGGAATGCTCAAGTGTTCCTTAAGGGGTCGTAGGACCCCTTAAGACACACTTGAGCGTTCCAATGTGTGAAAAGGAGTCACAGGGACTCCTTAGGGGTCCTAGTATGCTTTATCATGTGTTAGGACACCTAGGGAGTCCCCGTGACCCCTTTTCACACATTGGAACACTCAAGTGTGCCTTAAGGGGTCCTACGATCCCTTAAGGCACACTTGAGCATTCCAATGTGTTAAAAGGGGTCACAGGGACTCCCTAGGGGTCCTAACATGTGATAAAGTGTACTAGGACCCCTAAGGAGTCCCCGTGACCCCTTTTGACACATTGCAACGCTCAAGTGTGTCTTAAGGGGTCCTTCGACCCCTTAAGACACACTTGAGCATTGCAATGTGTCCAAAGGGGTCACCTGGGACTCCCTAGGTGTCCTAATGCATGATAAAGCATACTTGGACCCCTAAGGAGTCCTCGTGACCCCTTTTCACACATTGGAATGCTCAAGTGTGTCTTAAGGGGTCATACGACCCCTTAAGGAACACTTGAGCATTCAAATGTGCTCAAAAGGGGGTCACGGGGACTCCTTAGGGGTCCTAGTATGCTTTATCACGCGTTAGGACACCTAGGGAGTCCCCCTGACCCATTTTGACACATTGAAACGCTCAAGTGTGCCTTAAGGGGTCCTACAACCCCTTAAGGCACACTTGAGCATTCCAATGTGTCAAAAGGGGTCAGGGGGGACTCCCTAGGGGTCCTAACGCATACTAGGACCCCTAGGGAGTCCCGGTGACCCCTTTTGACACATTGGAATGCTCAAGCATGTCTTAAGGGGTCCTTTTGACTCCTTAGGGTTCCTAACGCGTGATAAGGCATACTAGGACCCCTAGGGAGTCATCGTGACCCCTTTTGACACATTTGCAATGCTCTAGTGTGTCTTAAGGGGTTGTAGGACCCCTTAAGACACACTAGAGCATTCCAATGTGTCAAAAGGGGTCACGAGGACTCCCTAGGTGTCCTCGTACATGTTAGGACCCTTAGGGAGTCTCCCTAACCCCTTTTGACACATCAGAATGCTCAAGTGTGCCTTAAGGGGTCGTAAGACCCCTTAAGGCACACTTGAGCGTTCCAATATGTCAAAAGGGGTCACGGGGACTCCCTAGGTGTCCAAACATGTGATAAAGCGTACTAGGACCCCTAAGGAGTCCCCCGTGACCCCTTTTGACACATTGCAACACTCAAGTGTGTCTTAAGGGGTCGAAGGACCCCTTAAGACACACTAGAGCATTCCAATGTGTCAAAAGGTGTCATGGGGACTCCCTAGGTGTCCTAGTACGCGTTAGGACCCTTAGGGAGTCTCCCTGACCCCTTTTGACACATTGGAATGCTCGAGTGTGCCTTAAGGGGTCGTAGGACCCCTTAGGGCACACTTGAGCATTCCAATGTGTCAAAAGGGGTCACGAGGACTCCCTAGGTGTCCTAATGCGTGATAAAGCGTATGCGTTAGGACACATAGGGAGTCCCCGTGACCCCTTTTGACACATTGGAATGCTCAAGTGTGCCTTAAGGGGTCCTACGACCCCTTAAGGCACACTTGAGCATTCCAATGTATCAAAAGGGGTCACGGGGACTCCCTGGGTGTCCTAGTACGCATTAGGACCCCTAAGGAGTCCCCCTTGACCCCTTTTGACACATTGGAATGCTCAAGGGTGCCTTAAGGGGTCGTAGGACCCCTTAAGACACACTTGAGTGTTCCAATGTGTGAAAAGGGGTCACAGGGACTCCTTAGGGGTCCTAGTACGCTTTATCACGCGTTAGGACACCTAGGGAGTCCCCATGACCCCTTTTGACACATTGGAATGCTCAAGTGTGCCTTAAGGGGTCTTAGGACCCCTTAAGACACACTTGAGTGTTCCAATATGTGAAAAGGGGTAACGGGGACTCCTTAGGGGTCCTAGTATGCTTTATCACGCGTTAGGACACGTAGGGAGTCCCCGTGACCCCTTTTGACACATTGGAATGCTCAAGTGTGCCTTAAGGGGTCGTAGGACCCCTTAAGACACACTTGAGTGTTCCAATGTGTCAAAAGGGGTCATGATGACTCCCTAGGGGTCCTAGTACACTTTATCATGCGTTAGGACCCCTAGGGAGTCCCCCTGACCCCTTTTGACACATTGGAATGCTCAAGTGTGTCTTAACGGGTCCTACGACCCCTTATGACACACTAGAGCATTCCAATGTGTCCAAAAGGGGTCACGATGATTCCCTAGGGGTCCTAGTATGCTTTATCGCGTGTTAGGACACCTAGGGAGTCCCCATGACCCCCTTTTGACACATTGGAACCCTCAAGTGTGCCTTAAGGGGTTGTAGGACCCCTTAAGACACACTTGAGCATTCCAATGTGTGAAAAGGGGTCACGGGGACTCCCTAGGGGTCCTAGTACGCTTTATCACATGTTAGGACCCCTAGGGAGTCCCCGTGACACCTTTTGACACATTGGAATTCTCAAGTGTTCCTTAAGGGGTCGTAGGACCCCTTAAGACACACTTGAGCGTTCCAATGTGTGAAAAGGGGTCACAGGGACTCGGGGTCGGTAGACCTGTTAAGGGGTCAATAGGGTTCAAAATGAAACTTCGATGGAATGGTGACCCTTTGAAATGCATTAGATCATGTTAGAGGACCTACATACCAAATTTGGATGACTTTTGCCTAGTAGAACTCGAAAGGGGTCCATGGGCTGCTCTCGGGAGACCACATGTAGAAACGAGATCCGTAGGCCTATTGAGGGGTCATTAGGGTTTTAAATGCAACTTCAATGGAATAGTGACCCTTTCTAACACATTAGAACATATCAGAGCACCTACGTACCAAATTTGGATGACTTTTTCCTAGTAGAACGCGAAAGGGGTCCATGGGGTGCTCTCGGGATACCTCATGTCGTATTGGGGTTGGTAGGCCTGTCAAAGGGTCATTAGGGTTAGAAATGAAACTTTGATGGAACGATGACCCTTGTACCAAATATGGACATCTTTTTCCAAGTAGAACTTAAAAGGGGTCCATGGGGTGGTCTCGGGAGACTTAAAAGGGGTCCATGGGGTGGTCTCAGGAGACCACATGTCGAATCCAGGTTGGTAGGCCTGTTAAGGGGTCATTAGGGTTACAAATGCAACTTGGATGGAATGGTGACCCTTTGGAACACATTAGGACATGTTAGAGGACCTATGTACCAAATTTGTATGACTTTTTCCTAGTAGAACTCAAAAAGAGTCCATGGGGTTCTCTGAGGAGACCACATGTGGAATCAGGGTCAGTAGGCCTGTTAAGGGGTCATTAGGGTTCCAAATGCGACTTCGATGGAATGGTGACCCTTTGGAATGCATTAAGACATGTCAGAGGACCTACGTAGCAAATTTGGATGACTTTTTTCCAGTAGAACTCAAAAGGGGTCCATGGGGTGGTCTCGGGAGACCACATGTTGAATCATGGTGTGTAGGCCTGTTAAGGGGTCATTAAGGTTCTAAATGCAACTTCTATGGAATGGTGACCCTTTCAAATTCATTAAGACATGTCAGAAGATCTATGTACCAAATTTGGATGACTTTTTTCTAGTAGAACGCAAAAGGGTCCATGGGGAGCTCTCGGGAGACCACATGTCGAAATGGGGTCAGTAGGCATGTTAAGGGGTCATTAGGGTTTGAAATGAAACTTCTATGGAACCGTGACCCTTTGGAATGCATTAGGACTCTCTAGGGGTCAAAAGCGGTCAATGTGTCAAAAGGGGTCACGATGATTCCCTAGGGGTCCTAGTACGCTTTATCACACGTTAGGACACCTAGGGAGTTCCCGTGACCCCTTTTGACACATTGGAATGCTCTACTGTGTCTTAAGGGGTCGTAGGACCCCTTATGACACACCTAGACCATTCCAATGTGTCAAAAGGGGTCACGATGATTCCCTAGGGGTCCTATGACAGCTAGGGAGTCCCCGTGACCCCTTTTGACACATTGGAATGCTCAAGTGTGCCTTAAGGGGTCGTAGGACCCCTTAAGACACACTTGAGCATTCCAATGGGTGAAAAGGGGTCACGAGGACTCCTTAGGGGTCCTAGTATGCTTTATCACACGTTAGGACACCTAGGGAGTCCCCGTGACCCCTTTTGACACATTGGAATGCTCAAGTGTGCCTTAAGGGGTCCTAACGCGTGATAAAGCATACTAGGACCCTTAGGGAATCATTGTGACCTCTTTTGACACATTGGAATGCTCTAGTGTGTCATAAGGGGTTGTAGGACCCTTTAAGACACACTTGAGCATTTCAATGTGTCAAAAGGGGTCACAGGGACTCCCTAGAGGTCCTAACGTGTGATAAGGTGAACTAGGACCCCTAGGGAGTCATCATGACCCCTTTTGACACATTAGAATGCTCAAGTGTGTCTTAAGGGGTCACGATGACTCCCTAGGGGTCCTAGTATGCTTTATCACGTGTTAGGAACCCTAGGGAGTCAAAAGGACCCCTTTATGACACACTTGAGCATTCCAATGTGTCAAAAGGGGTCATGGGGACTCCCTAGGTGTCCTAACACATGATAAAGTGTACTAGGACCCCTAGGGAATCATCGTGACCTCTTTTGACACATCGTGACCCCTAGGGAGTCCCCATGACCCCTTATCATGCATTAGGACCCCTAGGGAGTCTCTCTCTGCCTCCAGTGAACTATTCTTCAAAGCGTCCATTTTTGCATAGCTAGGGTTTACGACGCTTGTAAAAGGCACATTTAATACAAAGATTTAGCCGACCACATTAGTACATATATAATATACATTATATATATCATATGCCTCTTTTTTATATATATTATATACATAAATATATGTAAAAGTTCAATTGTTTTCATTTGCTCCCGCCATTTTTTCATCAGTCGAGGAATATCGGGTACCTGATATTTTCGGGTACCCGATTTTTGCCAGGCAATATTTGACAAAAATATTCCCTGTCCCCACAGAGCAAACAATCACAGGATTTTATACTTTTTTCACGCGTTGCAAAACAAAAAATGTGATTTGGGGCCCATTGTTTGATTTTTGTCGACTTGTAGTTTCACCATGGGAAGCACCAGTCATCGAAAGGCTAAATGTAAGAGGAAGCTGATAGATGATGAAATTCAGGCATATAGGGAAAAAGATAAGGAAAATCACCGAAGAAGGAGAGAAGGTATGTTAACCATTAATCAAGGTGACCCCGTAAATGTAGTTGTAAGTGAAGAGGATGTTCAATTTGAAAATGCACAGATGGAGATTGAAAATGTAGACTTTGGGAATGAAAATGTTGCATAAGAACGACATGAATGTTATACATCTCCAAATTATATGCGAAATGAAGTCCCTTGTAATAAAGATAATCAATCTTCAAATTCGGGGCTTTCAAAAACACCTAAATGGTTAATTGAAATTGAGGAGAACATTATGAATAATTGGGAAGGAAAGAGGTCACATAGAACTGTTAGGTTGTGGGCTTCAAGACTTTATGATCAATTTTTTCAAAACAAGACATTGGTTGAGAAATGTCAAATTTTTGTGCAATTGTTAAAGATGCAAAAGATGAGACCTGTGCTTGTGAAATTGAAGATTCATGTGAACAAAAAAATGGAGAGAAATGCCATTGTTGTGAAAAATCTTTTCAATGCTCTCAATAACATTGGGAAGACTAGCAGAGAAAAAGACAAGAGAGTTGCTCGGAGGGTTATTACAACCTCCTTAGTAAGTCATTAGTTGAGAAAGGCTTGTTTGATGAGACAAACTTGTGTTGACTTCAATATAGACCGTAAAAATTTGGGTAGAGCACTTACAAGAAGAGAAAGACTTGATGATCCACTTCAAATTGATACATGGGCTTATGGTGGGAGACTTCCACGTTTCGATAAGAAGCTAACAGACGTTGTCAAGGATGAAATTCAACAATTTTGGGATGCTAACTCAAGAGTGTCACCAAATGTGAAGGATGTCTTGAAGTTGAGAGTTGGCAATCGAGACCGCACTCCACATCCTAAACATTATGTGGAGGTAAGTCAAACAATCTTGTATAAAAAAATTTGTGAGACACATCCAACATTGAAAATATCACAAAGGTCTTTTGAATCCGTGAAGCCATTTTATTGTGTACCCCTTAAGATTCGAAATACATGTTGTTGCAAATATCATGTTGAGTTTTCAATGCATCATGAATTATTATAGTCCATTTGTTCTAAATTCCATACTAATGAAATGCTAGAGGATTGTGGTGCAAGTGGTCTTCCCAAATCATCAAGAGACTTGCTAGATCAATTTTTATGTCATAGAGATGATGGTTGTTTATTTTATAAAAAAAATTGCTTAAATGCCAAGTGCTCAAAATGTGGTGGCTTGTCCAAGTTTAGAACATATTTTCATGAGGGTTTGGAACACAATTTTGGAAAGACACTCGTCCAAAAAAAGGTATATGAAACAGTGAAATATACATTGAAGAGTGGAGGTGAAGGCTCTAGATGTGAGTTAGTTGCAAAAGAATACAATGTTGCTGATTTTATCTCAGATTTCAAGAAAAATATTTTTTACAAGTATGCAAGGCATAGTCACAGGTCTCAATGGTTGGATCAACAATTTAGGACATGTAAGGACACTTTCCCCATTGGAACTATTATATCCGTAGTAGACTTTGCGGAGAACTATACATTGCAGCCCCAAAATGAGACTCAAGCTCAATATTACAATTCGATTCAGGTTGCTATTTTTGTACACATCACATATAGACATTCCCCTGATAGCACAAAAGATGAGCAAAAGATAATCAGAGAGTACCATTTTTATATGAGCGACGACAGGTCTCACTCTCATGAGTTTGTTCAACATTGTTTCCAGAACTATTTTGACTTCTTGCAGGAAAATGGTATTGCTATGGATAGGCATCTCATTTGGTCGGATAATTACACTGGTCAATTTAAGAATGCCAAAATGTTTTATTGGTTGTGTAGAATGCATGTGGAGAGAGGTGTACCTCATATTTGGAGTTTTTTTGAGTCAGGGCATGGGAAAGAGGATCATGATGGAGCAGGTGCGTGTGTCAAGAGAGCTCTAGTTAAGGAGCAATTGAGGATTTCAGGTGTTGTACTTCTTGATGCTCATTCTATTGTTGATTGGTGTACTTTAGCATTGTCACAGGGGGGACTCTTGATTCTATAGTGCGTAGATTCTTTTGGTTGGTTGAGGACGGAACTATAGGAGATAGATTGGATTGTCAAACAGTGAAAGACTCTTCAAAAATGCATTCATTCTGAAGCTCCAATAGTAGTACATGGACCATTTGGACATGAGAGTTGGCTTGTTTTTGCCCCATGTGTTTTCAGTATGATTGGGATCATTGCGAGTCAAGTGAGTGGGTGGATACATGGGTTCTACAGTATCTGACTCCTTTAGCTTTGACACTCTCTATAAGAAATGATGACATGGACACTTCAGTTGACTATGACCATCTTTCAGATCTTTTGAAGCGAGGAGATATTTTTGCATTGGTTGCACTGCAGGGGAATGATGAGAGGTCAGATTATTGGTTAGCACGTTGTGTACAAGGTAAACAAAAGCTTGTACAACCGATGACAGATGGTGATGGGTTCACACATCCTACTAGTTCAATTGTTGTTGCGGGAACATGGCTACGAACATACGTGATTAGAAAGAATGGAGTTCCCGCATTTGAAGACTATGAGAAGCACAAAACTATTCTTATGTATTCACACCTTGTTATAGCAACAAATGTCAAGTTGTCAAAGCATCAAGGAAGACCAAAGACAAAAGAACTTTGGACTATTACTACTGTTGATCATGAAGCACTATTGGAGACCCTGAAGCAAAGAGATGACCCTTCAGGAACACTTGACTAGGTAATAAGTTAACTTAGTGCATTATTTTCTAAGTTTGTTAAGCTTAATTTCAATACATTAATTTGACCTTTCTTAGATTATATTTTGAGTCAATAAACTTGGTTTTGTATGTGGAATGTAACTTGTGTAGGAGCACCTATGAAGACACCTATGGTCACCATGGATCCAATTAGAGATAGAAGGACAAAAGGATCCTTAATGGTTAATTGAGATCTTTTGAAGCCTATAATGGCAATTTGTAACAATCAATTTGATTTAAAAGTTAAATGTCCTAAAACTCTTCATAAGGACTTATGACCAAAATCATGTATGGGTGGCCAATAGTGCCAAGAAGAGATCTTACATGTCATATACTTATGTCATTTGCATGGTTTAAATTCTTACATGTTTGATTGTTGTTTGTAATGGTTTAAGGATATTATTTTTTATCAAATTTAACAAGCTTAATCATGATTAATTTCATAGTTCAAATTTCAAACATACCACTAACAATCAGTTGAAAGTGGCTCGTATCTCAGACCTTGTGAGAGGTATTGACAAACTGTTAGGTGCTACGGGATCATGTTTTCAATATCTACAATAACCTCTCTCAGTTTTGGGCAATTTGACTTCGTTTGTATTTGGTAAGGCGATCTCAGTCAATGCCAAAACTTGCAGTGAGGGTCAGTTGAAAGTGGCTCAGCAGCGTATCTTTCAAACCGTCCAACCTGGCATCGAACCGTCTACTCCATCAGCTCCAGTTGGTTGGGTAAACGCCAATGACAACCCCATTCTACCCACAGAGTCACGAAAATGCTCGCGACCACGCTCGACCCAAGTGACCCCAAGGTGCACTAAGCACGATTGGGTAGTGATCTTCTGGGGCTCATATCTCAAACCTCATGAGAGCTATCAAAAAATTGTTAGGTGCTACAAGATCGTGTTTTTGAGGTCTACAATAACCTCTCTTGGTTTTGGGCGATTCAACTTCATTTGCATTTGGCAAGGTGATCTCAGTCGATGCCAAAACTTGCAGTGAGGGTCAGTTGGAAGTGGCTCAGCAGCGTATCTTTCAAACCGTCTGACCTAGCATCGAACCATCTACTCCATTGGCTCTAGTTGGCTAGGTAAATGCTAGTGACAACCCCATTCTACCCACAGAGTCACGAAATGCTCGCGACCACGCTTGGCCCAAGTGACCCCAAGGTGCACTAAGCACGATTGGGCAGTGATCTTTTGGGGCTCGTATCTCAGACCTCGTGAGAGCTATCAACAAACTATCAGGTGCTATGGGATCATGTTTTTGAGTTCTACAATAACCTCTCTCAGTTTTGGGCGATTCGACTTCATTTTCATTTGGCAAGGTGATCTCAATCGATGCCAAAACTTGCAGTGAGGGTCAGTTGAAAGTGGCTCAGCAGCGTATCTTTCAAACCGTCTGACCTGGCATCGAACTGTCTACTCCATCAGCTCCGGTTGGCTGAGTAAACACCAGTGACAACCCCATTCTACCCACAGAGTCATGAAAACACTCGCGACCACGCTCGACCCAAGTGACCCCAAGGTGCACTAAGCACGATTGGGCAACGATCTTCTAGGGCTCGTATCTCTAACCTTGTGAGAGCTATCGACAAACTTTTAGGTGCTATGGGATCATGTTTTTGAGGTCTACAATAACCTCTCTCAGTTTTGGGTGATTCAACTCTGTTTGCATTTGGCAAGGCGATCTCAATCGATGCCAAAACTTGCAGTGAGGGTCAGTTGAAAGTGGCTCAGTAGCGTATCTTTCAAACCGTCCGACCTGGCATCAAACCATCTACTCCATCAGCTCCAGTTGGCCGGTTAAATTCTAGTGACAACCCCATTCTACCCACAGAGTCACGAAAACGCTCGCGACCACGCTCGACCCAAGTGACCCCAAGGTGCACTAAGCACGATTGGGCAGCGATCTTCTGGGGCTCCTATCTCGGACCTCGTGAGAGCTATTGATAAACTATTAGGTGCTACAAGATCATGTTTTTGAGGTCTACAATAACCTCTCTCGATTTTGGGCGATTCGACTTCGTTTGCATTTGGCAAGGCGATCTCAGTCGATGCCAAAACTTGCAGTGAGGGTCAGTTGAAAGTGGCTCAGCAGCGTATCTTTCAAACCGTCTGACCTGGCATCAAACCGTCTACTCCATCAGCTCCGGTTGGCTGGGTAAACACCAGTGACAACCCCATTCTACCCACAGAGTCACGAAAATGCTTGCAACCACGCTCGACCCAAGTGACCCCAAGGTGCACTAAGCACGATTGGGCAGCAATCTTCTGGGGCTCGTATCTCAAAACTCGTGAGAGCTATTGACAAATTGTAAGGTGCTACGGGATTGTGTTTTCAAGGTCTACAATAACCTCTCTCAATTTTGGGCGATTCGATTTCATTTGCATTTGGCAAGGTGATCTCAGTCGATGCCAAAACTTGCAGTGAGGGTCAGTTGAAAGTGGCCCAGCAGCGTATCTTTCAAACCGTCTGACCTGGCATCGAACCATCTACTCCATCAGCTATGTTTGGCTGGGTAAATGCCAGTGACAACCCCATTCTACCCACAGAGTCACGGAAACACTCGCGCGACCATGCTCGACCCAAGTGACCCCAAGGTGCACTAAGCACGATTGGGCAGTGATCTTTTGGGGCTCGTATCTCAGACCTCATGAGAGCTATCGACAAACTATCAGGTGCTACGGGATCATGTTTTCAAGGTCTACAATAACCTCTCTCAATTTTTGGCGATTCAACTTCATTTGCATTTGGCAAGGCGATCTCAGTCGATGCCAAAACTTGTAGTGAGGGTCAGTTGAAAGTGGCTCAGCATCGTATCTTTCAAACCGTCCGACCTGGCATCGAACCATCTGCTCCATCGGCTCTGGTTGGCCAAGTAAACACCAGTGACAACCCCATTCTACCCACAAAGTCATGAAAATGCTCGTGACCACACTCGACCCAAGTGACCCCAAGGTGCACTAAGCACGATTGGGCAGTGATCTTCTGGGGCTCGTATCTCAGACCTCGTGAGAGCTATCAAAAAAAATTTAGGTGCTACGGGATCCTATTTTTGAGGTCTACAATAACCTCTCTCAATTTTGGGTGATTCGACTTTGTTTGCATTTGGCAAGGCGATCTCAGTCGATGCCAAAACTTGCAGTGAGGGTCAGTTGAAAGTGGTTCAGCAGCGTATCTTTCAAACCGTCCAACCTGGCATCAAACCATCTGCTCCATTGGCTCCATTTGGCCGGGTAAACGCCAGTGACAACCTGATTCTACCCACAGCATCACGAAAATGCTCGCGACCACGCTCGACCCAAGTGACCCTAAGGTGCACTAAGCATGATTGGGCAGTGATCTTCTGGGGCTCATATCTCAAACCTCGTGAGAGCTATCAACAAACTATCAGGTGCTACAGGATCATGTTTTCAAGGTCTACAATAACCTCTCTCAATTTTGGGCGATTCGACTTCGTTTGCATTTGGCAAGGTGATCTCAGTCGATGCCAAAACTTGCAGTGAGGGTCAGTTGAAAGTGGCTCAGCATCGTATCTTTCAAACCGTCTGACCTGGCATCAAACGATCTGCTCCATCGGCTCCAGTTGGCCAGGTAAATGCCAGTGACAACCCCATTCTACCCACAGAGTCACGAAAACGCTCGCAACCACGCTCGACCCAAGTGACCCCAAGGTGCACTAAGCACGATTGGGCAGCGATCTTTTCAGTTGTTGGATTCATAAAGGACTGGGACTATATCAGTGGGAAACTCAAGAGCGATTTTCAATACCAAGCTGATGATGCCTTCATGATGCATGATAATGCAGTTCTTTGTGTTGACATCAGTCATGATTCAGAGATGTTGACTTCAGGTTCACAGGGTGGGAAAATTGAGGAGGACGTGCTCGCAATTGAATCCCAAAATACATATGTATGATGGCTTCGACAAAATATTTATTGGTGTCACTTGCATGAAGTGGTAAGTTTGTGGAGAGCCAAAAATGACACACTCTAGTTATAGCACCAAGCGTCCAATCAAAACACAGACCCATTAACACTTGTGTTGCAATAAGATCCAGATGGCACTATTCAATAAATTAGTCCCTTCGCATCTATCTCGTGTTTATGAATAGATGTTTGTAAGCCTTTATTGCTTTCAGGTTAAAAGCATTATCATTTATAGTTTAGTTGATTCATTGTAAATCCTGCACGGGGAGTTGTACTCAGATAATTCAAAGGGCGCTTACGCTTCTCAATAGTGAAGTGACCCAACTGTTGGTGTTGGTTGAGTCTTTTTGTTTGGGCTTTAAAGGTCATTTTGTAAGCGTTTCTTTCGAAGACAAATCTATTCACCAACAAGAAGTTAAACCTCAAACATAATAAGCTCCATGAACAAGGTATTCCAGAGTAAAGAAAAACAAATGTAACTTCAACAAGATATAATTTAAATCATAATGATAATCATAGTCAAGATATAACTTCACCATTCAATTCCACAAACATGAATAATAAATATGTATATACAAAAGATGACGCAAATATAACATATAAATGAATATGTTCTATATATGTATCAAATGTATCAAAAGTATGTCCATATACAAATATGGCACATGCCATTTTAAAATGTCTACAAAATCAATGTTTTAAGGTGTGCAATGTGGCATATATGCCATCTCAAAATGTACCAAGTGTCATCTCTAAATGACCACAAAACTAAAACTGCATCCTATGTTGTAGGGGGATCATCAAAATGTAGCCTCTTTGAAGAAGTGTTGGGCTCTGATTGATCCTGCATAAAAAATGAGTTCAAACCAAAGTTAGATTGCTTACTTTATATGATTTGTACATATATATATATATATATATATATATATATATATATATATATATATATATATATATATATATATATATATATATATATATATATATATATATATATATATATATATATATATATATATATATATATATATATAAAATTCATAATTTTCAAACACTAATTTAATTAAAATTATAACTAAATACAAATAAATTTGTACTTGGTCTCTCGATCGCCTACCACGATCAGGTGTCCTAACATAAGTCCTGGGTAGCCAACAATACCAACTCTAACCTATAAATATATATTTGCAATAATGAGATTAGTAGACTGGTGCAACATAGAGTAATAAATCTACAAAATAGGATGATAGCATAATAAAATTACAAATTGATTGAACTAAAATTAAAACTTACATCTGGTGATCCCTCCTCTGGAATAGTGGGCTGGGTCAACAAAGAAATGAAAGATTCTCGTGGGACCTCCCTCACAGTCGGAGTAACCTATGAGAGTAAAAAGATTGTCAATTATATATCAATGTACTTCATCATAGCAACCCTAGTTACAAAATACAAATAACAATATGTAAAAGTCTACGTACAATCGGGCTATCACTCCGAATCGAGACGCCTATAACCCTACGCCGCCGAATCGGTGTCGGGACATCATCACTAGCCACACCCTATACAATAAAGTGCAAGTAAAATATTTATTACTACACACAAGTGGCATACATATGCATGCATAATTAATCTTAAACAATTAACTACCTTTCCTTTGTCGACACCTGATGAAGGAACCTCCTCACGCCCCCCACTGAAGTTGGTTGTAGCCTGCAAGAACACAATAAGATGACAATATATATTAGTAAATGTATGAATTTTATTGCTCTAATTGATAGAGATTTAAGAATGTACACCAAATGATATAAAAAAAAACTAATGGGTTCATAATTTATAATATACCGTATAGTCATCAAGGCCAAATGAAATGGCTGAAAGTGTGGACTCATCCACTTGTCTCACCTCCTCCTATGTCATCGACTGAACATAAATGGAAAAAATATATATACATAAGTGCATGCAATCATTAAAACTAATCTAAATAAATAAATTATTTTTAAATTAAATAAGTCATGTGACAAATTTATTTATAATGTTTACTCTTACCGTATCAACAGGAGTCAATGGCTCTACGTGCACCTCCTGAGCACTCTCATGAGATGTAGATGCTCCATGAGGTGTTGCAACCTTTGCAGTAGCCTCTCCTGTATCTCCCTCATCAATATCATGAAACTGATATATATCAGAATCAGTAAGTAGTTCGAGGCACATATGTCTGCACATAATGCACGTATGGGGCTCGCATACATGTGAACTCCAATGAGATGTCGATGCGCCAGCAGCATCCACAGGAGGCAACACTAACCTAGTCTGTGTGATCAACTGATCACTCAGTAAATGAATTGCCCTAATAGTCTATTCAGCAGCCTCTCTAATGATATCAGGATGCTGCACTGAAGGAGGGGGTGCAACATCAGTGGGGGGGACAAAGGTAGTGGCCTTTCAGTGCTGGGAAGATGGCCTAGTCTAAGGAGCTCCTTTGCCTATGCCCATGTTGGGCCTCATACTCCAATAATCAACATGTTGACCAAGCACAAACTCAGCATACAATTTTTTAAGGAAATAAAATGGGACCTCCAAATTCCTACGTGGCGGTTTATCAAAAACCATCCACCAACGATCCCAAAAGTTTGTGCGCATTGCTTCATTTGTGCACCATTTTATTGATAATTTGGGCTTTTTGGGGTCAACTGGTATTCCGATTTTAGGATCGACAAAAAGGGCAGCTATATCTTCCTTAGTTATATTAAGGGCTGCAATCCCATCATGGTCAAGCCCGTCATCAAATTGGTCATGCATATGATCACGCCAATGAAGAGCAGCATTATGTTGCTGCGTGAGTGTGTCAATATTTCCAATAATTGTATTTAGTGTGGTAAGCATGGGAGCTAATGTAGGTATATTTTGATACGTGTTTTGGAAACCTCGTATTGTGTTCAAATTTTCTTCTATCAAATCTTATAAAGATTTAGGGTTTAGATATGGGGGATTGTTTTTGGGATTGTTATTTGGAGGGTTATTTTCTTCATTGTTGTCAACCATGCCTGATTAAATAAAAAACAAATCTAAGTTTCAAATATTATTACAAATATAAATACAAAACCCTATTTTAAAAAAAAACACTACATTTACAATGAAAATGAAATAAATTAATAAAAATATACAATTAACTACTTACCAAATATGTTTGAAGTCAAATTTGACGTTTTGAATATCAGGTATCCAAAAATATATCGGGTATCGGAAAATCACGGCTAGAAAATGATAAAATCGCGCTAGGAAATGAAGAATAGGGCTCGCGGGTGCGGGATATATGCCACAGTTATCAGGTACCCGATATTTTTGGGTACCCAATTAGGATGTGCTTTGGTGGTAGGCTTTCCCAGGTGTACTGACACCCAGGCCTACTAAAAAGTCAACAAGCGCTTTCATGCACTTTTGGACGAGTGAAAAGTGAATATTTTTCACATTGCCACTTTTTGGCCCCTCATCTTCTTGCACATACCCAACAGTCTCTTAAATTGATAACATATGATATCCCTCAAACTGGGGAACAAATGGAGAAATCCAAACCTGGTCAAGAAAGTTCAGTTCCCCGAATGGGGTCTCCCCAATCAGAAGGCATCAACTTGGAAGTAAACATTCCTCGAGTCTCCATTGAAGACATTGATGAAAAAGGCCAGGGGGAAGGGGGTGATTCATGCCCTGGCTCTATTTTTGCTTCCGTCATCCCAGATTCCTTCGAATCCCCCCTGGATGATTATTATTCTAGTCCTTCTAGAAGCAAACCAGTAGGTCAACCATTTTCTAGCAACTGTCCAGAGACACAGGACTCTAACAAAGTCCAACAAATGGATCTTCTTCTAGGCTCCAACTCTCTGAAACAACTCACAAAGTTGGAGGAACTCTTTGCCAAATACAAAGAGGAAAAAGAGGGATGGATAAAATTTGAAAGCAAAAAGAGAACAAAAAGCAAAGATCCATCTCTAGTTTCCCCGGTAGCCACAAGGAGCAAAAAAAGAGCTGATGTTGGAGCAAAACTCAAATACCCAGGCAGAAAAAGGGCAAGCCAAATCAGGCTAGAGGAAGCCCATAGAAACATTATGGATGGTACCCAAAGAACCATCCAGATGGTTTGCACTCCCAGCAAAAGATGCTAGACACCTCAAAGGTCATTAGTGAGCTATTTAGCTCAATCAAGCTAACAGTCAGAAGCATAAATTTATGTCCTGGTGCTATAGATCAAATGGCGATAGCTATGTATTTTTCTCAATAGTGCAACATCCACTGGTTCTCCCATGGCCAGTTTCTCAAATGCGGCTTTGGTCTTGGAAATGTCATAAACTTTTGTGCTACCTGGACCTTTTTCTCAGAGGATGACCTATCTATCCTTGAGCTTATCTCTGTTGCCACTCGGGATGTTGATTGGACCATCCCTCAAGATGTCAGCAATGAGACTTATCACTCAAGGCATAATTATGAAACTTTCCATAACGGCGAGATGGATTCCCTGAAAGGGGACGATCTTCAAAGTACCACGGCTTTAACCAATAAATTTTTTTTTTTTACAAGCTGTTAGGCCTTTTTTTTGTCAGCAAAAATCTTTTGAAAATGGCCTCCTCCCTGCAAATGTTTCATGGTTTGTGTCTTGCCCTGTGTGCTTCATGTTGTCACCAAGCTCTAGCCCAAAGCACACGTGCTGAATCGCCAAACCCAGAAAGATATTCAAATTCTAAGGTCTGCGGGAAACAAATTTTCAAAATTTGCCACAATGTCAAAAACCCACAGTGTTTTAGAAAATCCATGATGTTTTTTACCTTTTTGGCCTGCATGAAAACCCTCGCTATTTTCAGCTTCCTTGTTTACCTTTTTGTCATGTTGAAAATTCTATGTGTTTTCGATCTTTCACTAAAAACCCTGTGTGTTTTCGACCTTGCATGTCTTCTTTTCTATCGGTTCTCCTTGTTCATCTGTCTTAACTGCGCAAGTGCGACGATGTGGGGCCAATTTCTTCAAAGCAGTAGAGGGAGGAGATCAACAGTCGACGTATGATCGCATGGAATGTTCTTTCCCCATGCGATCATGCGTCTGTCATTGATTTTGTTTGTTCCAGGCATCTCTTCAGTGAAGTGGGCCCGGTGTCAGAGGGGTGACAGATGGCATGTCCTTATTGGTTGTCGCATGGCCGCATGTCAGGCTTTTCTGACATGCGATCATGCAACCGGTTGCCATCTGTCCGCATGGGTCCCGGCTCTTCACAGTTGGTGGTTGTTGTTCCATGTTCCCGGAGGTGGTGATGTGGCAAATTTGGGTTGGCTGTCACATGATCGCATAGCCCAATTTTTGGCTATGCAATCATGCGACCAGTTGACACGTGTCCATGGCAGTGTGGTGGCATTTCATCGGTGGGCTTGGGAGATGCAGAGAAGTGGGTGATGTGGTGATCTCATGGCCTTGTCGCATGATCGCAAGGGCCATTTCCACGGCTTGCGATCATGTGACAGGCCCCTTGCTGTTGACTCCATGCGGTTGCGGTTACGATCTGCGGGTTGTCGCATGATCGCGTAGCCCATCTCCGTGCTATGCGATCATGCGACAATGGTCTGGTGTCGTGGTTGTGGAGTTGTGCGGTGGCGGTTGTGTGCGAAAAGGTAGCGTTCTACGGGTGGTCGCATGTTCGCATAGCCCATCTCCGAGCTATGCGATCATGCGACAGGGTGCCACGTGTGTTGGGGCCCATCTGTATTTGCTTGGTGGTCCCGTTGGCAGGTGTGTCATGGCGATCTCCAGTTGGTCCGAGCTGGCAGGTTGATAAGGTTTGAATGCGGGCCTAGGTTGGGGTATCTCAGTGGTGATTTAACAGTTGGCAGGGTGCATGTTAGCGGGTTGTCACATGTTTGCGTGAGCCAGTTTTTGGGCTTGCGAACATGTGACATGCCCTTTTGTGGCAACGGTTTGGCGTCGGCAATTATGTAGAACGCAAGGGGAAATGGCATGTTGCATGTTCGCATAGCCCATTTTCGGGCTATGCGATCATGCGACCAAGCATAAAGTGGAGCCCGAATTCCTGTGGCGGTGAGGTTTCTGACTGTGCGATTGGGTGACTAGGGGCAAACGGTTAAGGAATATGAAGCCCGCGAGTGCATGGTGACCGTTCATTTTCAAATTTGGATTTGGAGCGACAGGAGGTACCCAGAATTTATGGTTTTCTGGCCATTTTTTGGTTGGTTTTGTGGCACCAGTGGTTGTAGCCCTAGCCCTAGCTATTCATAGCTTGTTGCAACCCGTTTTGGGTTCCCATGGCAGCTAGTGGTATAAAGGGTCAAAATTTTGACTTGTTCGGGGTTCCATTCTTTTGGTTCCTGTGGGAAGTAGTAAGTTCTGTCGCATTGTAGGAGGCTGAATAGAATTTCTTTGCATCATTTGCAGGTTATTGAAGTGGTATTTTAATTTTTTGGTATAGACATGTACATGATTCATCAAACTTAATAAAATTATTTCAAGCTTTCAAGTCTCTCCTTGGTGTCAGTCTTATGAGTTTTGGATTTTCTGATCCATTGCATTGGGTAACCTTTGTATGTGTTCTATTCTTGAGTTCTTGATCTAGGGTCAGGTGAAATATACTTCAAATAGGGCATAGATTCAGTTTGGTTGTCTACAGAAGGATCTTATAAGTAGTGGATGGGCTGAAATAGTTATATTTATGGCTATGAGTCTTTGACAATAGTTGGTTCATGTTTCTATACTTGCATTTGATGATTTGCCCAATGGATAATGGCACTGATCAAGGAATAGTACATTCAGTTGAGTTCAGTGTTTGATGGGTTTGGGCTATTTTTTGCATCTTTATATCAATACCATTTTCATGTTGGTGGTAGCAGTAGGAGTTCCTCTCTAGTCTTCAGACTCATTTTGTGCAAATAGGGCTGTTTGTATATGAATTGGCTTCATTGGGGTACAGGTTACCTGAAGGGGTTTGAGGGCTATTCCACACTAATCTGTCTGTAGGCCTTTTATTCACCAAAAGGATGGCATGAGTGTGTAGATAGGGCAATACCCGCCTGAGTGAATGTGGAGCTCAAAGAAGAAGGAGGATTTCTCTCTATCCTCATCATTTGGTTTGTTTTTCTTGTCAAGCTTGAGTGCCTAACCTGTGATTCAAGCCCAACCATTTGATTCAAGTTTGGTCCTGCAAGAAAAAGAACCAACACAAGCTAGCTAGTAGAATTTATTTCACTCATGGCGAGTTGTGGTGGATTTGCATGAGTTTTAATTATATGTCACCTCCACACATAGTAAGGGAGCCCTTCCCCATATCTTGCAATCATTTCAAAAAATCTACCTTTAGTAAGAAAGTTGATGAAGTTAGAAATAAGGCTAGTAGATATTCTTGGCAAAACTAGTGGTTTACCAGAGCCATCCCAATAGTCATGGTGGGGGAAAGGATAAGAAGCGACCCGAAATGTGACAATGAAAAATGGAAGAAGAGAACAAAAATCTAGGACGTATTATAGAAAGGGGAGGTAACCACATTTATTGAACCCCTCCATGGACATAGGAAGGACATCACCAACATCTTCATCAAAACCTGGCAAGATGGGTCGATGGAGATTGATGGCAAGATGTTCACTATTATGGAGGAAGTCATTTTGATGATCATCGACATTCCTACTGCTGAGAAAAAATTCTACAGAGACCAAAAACTTTCTGATATTGCTGTCAAAAAGTTCACAAGGGATGATACGGAGATGAACGCCATTGTCAAAGCGGGCACCTACTACCTCCTCGGGAGTCTGAAGATGCACTGGCAGTATGTTTTGAGGGCTCTCTGCTACTACATTACCCTCGACACCAAGTTTGACATAATTTGAACTTATCATTTCATCTTGCTTAATCATTTTAGGCATGATGTCAAAATTTCTATTTTGTTTTATCTCTTCTCTTCTATGAATAAGAATATAACTGGTTTTAGAGATAAGAAAATTGCAAATCCTGCCCTGCATGAAGGACTTATCCTTCTGCTATATGAATTCTTTAAAACCCAAATCTTGGGCAAGGAAATTGGGGCTAGCAAGGCTATAAGTGATAACTCTGGCTCAGATTATGTCCCCTATGGCTCTTATGTGGGCATCCCTTCGGATGACAACGAGGAGGTTGAGGCCAAGAATCTGGGCAAGGGCTCTCCTTCCAAGAAATGGCCTCTGAAAGTCATCAAAAGAGAATTCCCCTCCAAAAAGAAGGACATGAAGGATTCTAATTCGAAGGAAGAATATAATGAAAAGGAGGAAGAAACGGTTTCAGAAGCAGAGGTGGGAAACCCTATTTTGGATCCAACAGAAAAGCAGGAACAAGAAACGGAAGGCTCTCCCAAACCTATGTAGGACCTCTTTGGCCACCTGTCGGTTGACATCACCATCAGCGAGGAAAAATCCCCTCCTCCCCAATCCCTAAGTACTAAGATGGAAACTCAAACCCCTGAGACTGAAGAAAAAGATGACAAGGGCACCAATCAATCACCCATAAGGATTGATGAGACAGAAGAAACATTTGGGGAGGAGTATCACAGTCAGGACACCGGTAGGGGAAAAAAGGTTTGGAGAAATTTTAATATTAACACTGTGCGTATGGGCATTATTAGGGAAGCTGTCTATCCATAGATTCTAGAGGACAAAGATGGAAAAGTCCATAAGGAAGAATTGATTGACCCTGCTTTGGTTGTTCTCAGTGACAAAGCCAAGGAGATGGACATGGATTTTCTCAACAATACCAAAAATAGCATGTTGGACTAGTTTCGATCTTTTAAGTGGCTCTACCACGAGATAGAGGACATCAAGACAAAAATTTAGGGTCAGGGCAATACAGATAAGATAACAGAGAACTCTCCTAGCCTGGAAACTAGGGTCAAGAACATGGAGTCCAAAATGATTAGTCTGGAAAAGACCCTTAAGGGAGTGGCAGAGAAATTTTTTAATATCCTTAAGACGTCCAACAAAAATCTGAAACTATTGATCAAAAAGATGGAAGAAAATATGAATCCCAAGACTGATCTAAGGACTAAGAAGGAAGACAAGGAGTAGACGAAAGGCCCAGGGAAGAGAACTAGGGCAAGAACCAGGAAGAATAGGGAGAAAACTAATCTGCAAGACTCCCAAGTGCAAAATGTTAAAGATACAGTTCAATTGATGGAAGCCCTTGAAAATAATGCGGCAGTTATGCTCAGGAGCTTAGCATAACTGGTTTCCCTATTTTTTCTTTCATTCTCTACTTTTTCACGTTCAGTCCTATGGTGGCCTATCCTTGCTACTTTCGAATGTTTTACTTTGGTTGGTTTATTTGACATTCTCAAGACTTTTATTTTGTTGTGGGTTTCAGGAGCCCTGTAAAACCTATTTTACTTAATCAAAAACATATGAGTGTCAATTTTTCATGCTGAAAAGAGTCATTGAATGGAAGGCATCCGTCCTTAGGATTGTAATAGCTTAAATGGATGGTTGAGAACATGAACTTCATGATATTCAAAGGATTGTGATGAAAGATAATAAGGTAGTGAACCCGACTCATGATTGTCAAGAGGGCATTTGTGAGTTGGATATAGATGAGGATGTCAAAACATTCAAAGAAGATATGGAAGGGAACAAAGTCAAAGGAAACTTTGCTCTGGTTGACCTGACGTAGATTGTACGAGTTGATTCAATGTTGTACCTAAGTGTGCATCAATTGTCGAAGCATGTGAACAGAGTGCTGAAAATTAAATGAGAAAAAGAGGCCAATAAGGTGAGAATTTCTGATACAAAGAGCCCAAACATCCCAATGGCTCAGGAATTCTTGGTCGCATACACTAGCTAGAAAGAAGCACATGGATCCGATGAATATGAAGGCGTGGAAGTCAATGATAGCACTACCTTATCTTTTTAATTTTTTTCTTATTTTTAATGATTGCTGAGGGAACACGTGTCTCGAAAACTTTCTTAAACTTATTAACTGTCTCTAGGGAGGTCGGGTTTTCAAGGAGACCTCCCCTGGTTTTCACAAAAATTACTATTTAATGGTTTAGACAAGAACAGTTTAGGGGTTAGAAAATTTAATTAGAAAAAGATAATCTTTTGAAGTTATTACTCTATTTTTATGGAGGAGATTCAGAAATATGCATGATTTGATACTGAAGTGAAATTGGTGGATAAAGATAAGATATAGAAATAGGTCTTGTGGTTTGAATCTTTGTGTTTAAACTTCTGGAATAAATGTTTCTTTGGGAATGTTATTTCATATGAGATATATTTGTTATCAATTTATGGATGTGAGAAAAATTTGTTATTAAAGATTCCTTTCCTCTATCATTAGATCAATTCATCTGATAAATTAGTAGAAAACTTTACTTTTATGTTATTGATATGTTGGTTTTGAATTAGTGGCTATTGGTATGAAACTTTGATTCTTATCAATGGCTTTTCGAATCTTGAAGTATTTGTAATATCAAAAAACTTTGATTTTGTATTTTTGTGAGTAATGTTTCAAGTAAAAGTAAATATGAATGCTCTTCATCAAAGAATGAATAGGGCAGCCTTATGTACTTTCTGGTAAAAAGTACACCGAATGAACTAAGATAGATTATTCATAGAATAAATATCAAAGGGAGCTATACCTTGTTAAAAATTCAGAGGGAAGTGATGAACACACACTTGCCCAACTATTGGATTTAGATTTGTCTACAAATGAGGGTGATAGAGCAATTTATAAACTTAATAAAAAAGAAGGCAAAATATGTTAACCAACACTAAGGTAAAAAGAAATAACCTCTACCAAAAAAAGATTTATTCCTAACATATATTAAAGAAGATAAATATTTAAATAATTTAAATGATTGTTGATGTTGATTTGAAAATATGATAGTTTGATTTTCAATTTTCCCACACTCTAAACAACTATTTTTGTCCTTAAAATGACTAGAATTTCTTATTGCAATCCACAACAACACATTAGAAAACCCTTTCCAAGTGTTTAAAATAATAAAAAATTATATAAAAGAAGGTCATATGCATATTCTTGGTTGCATCTTTATCTTTAAAATATATTTCAAATACATTAAAACTCAATATATGACCTAAAAAAATGCATTTAATCCATTCAAACACTTTATATCTCAAGAAAATTTAGTTGCATCCATTGACTTTACTATCTATTCTAACAAAATATTAGTTTATAGATCACAATTTGTTTTTTTATAAAGTCTCTACTATCCTTAGATTGTATCAAAATTTACCAAAAAATAAAACATAATTGCACACATACATACATACACCTAAGAAAAAATAATAAACATTCCACACAACCTACTTTACAAAACCCTTAGTCAAATATTTCAAGGAGCATAATACCATGAAAAGAAATATGTATGAACAACAAATCGAAATGACATGACTACTATATTATTACTTCTTTATATTGATATTCATATGAAAAATTTGTAGAATCGTATCATCTACATAATGTATTATTATCTATGTTGTTTCTTTGAAATAGATTTATTAATGTTAGCTATGAATTTTGATAGTGAGTAAAGAATGGCAACTAATGTGCATTTAAATTAACATACAGAGAAAATATTTGCAACTTCATTCTCACTCTTTCAAGTATAGCATGTCTTAGGGGTATGAATTTTTTAAGAAATGTTATTTAATAAATTTGATAATTCAATTGTAAAAAATAAAAAGATAGCTGAATATTTGTAAATTAGAGATTATATTCTTGTTTAATCTTTTATAGTAAAATAAGAGAATGTGTGGATAGTTTTTATTTATTTTTATATTAAAGTTGTTATTGTAAATAAATAATCTTTAATTTGTTGGTAATTTAAATAATTCACAAATAATTTATTTAGAATTCTCATATTCACTGTAAGGACTGGTCCTATAAGAAATCAAGAAATTTTGAAATAAAGAACATGTAATAATTTCTTTTATCATAAATAAATAAAAATAAAAATCTAAAATCTAAATTTGTTTCCAATGTTTTTATAGATTATATTTTAATTTTTTATATATATTAAATTTGTTTCTAATGTTTTTATAGATTATATTTTAATATTTTTTTAAATAGTTATGAAATTGCTCTAGCTAAATTTATGTATTGGTTGAAGTTGTTGGATAACCAGTCATGAATTATTTGCTCACAACTAATCATTTCTTTCATATCATGACAGTGTTTCAAGTAAAAAAACTCTAGAATATACGCTATGCAATAATAGGTTTAAAAACATATTATGCGGTGGAGAGGCGCATAACGTCGTTGTCTTGCTAATGCAGCCATTAGAATTCTGAACAGCTTGCACAATCATTGAAAAGCATTTGAATAATCAAACTGCCATCAAATCTCGCACTCAGTGCCACTAATTCTGTCATTAAAATCAGCCTTTTGTTGGGATTCTTTGTCACTGTCTCTTCAAATAATTGCATTTGTCATCTCTATGCCAACCAAGTATTTTATAATGAATTTCTCTACTATTTCCATACGCTATTTATCCTCTCCTCTTCAAGTTTTCATGCTTGTTAAAACATGTGGAAAATGCTCCATTGATATGTTCAGGCTTGAAAATTAGAACTTTTTGGTTTGTCAACTGCATGCCATTCACTATTGTAAGGAGGCTTGTTGATATGGCAGTGAGGATGGTACCAGTCAGCTTGACATGTTCAATTTCTCTTAACATGCTTAAATTGTTAAACTGTTATCAATGCTTACATGGTTAAGCTTTAGTGTTTTGTAGGTTCTAAAATCGAGTTGGAGTTGGAGTTTGTGGTTTTAAGTTTCAATAAGATTATGCCATTCAATTGATTCATTGGTATCACAAAAAATATGGTTGGTTAAAGAGTAGTTTGAATTATGTAATGTTGTTTAAGAATAAATCTTTGGGTCTTATAGCTAAGGGCAAGTAATGGTGGTGAAGGTTTATGGGGTGTCGCATGTTCGCATAAGCTATTTTCAAACTATGCGATCATGCGACAACCATTAAGGGAATGTCGGCGTTGCGGAGTTAAAGTTGCCAAGCCCGCGAAACATGATGATTTAACGGTGGTGATATAAAGTAGATCTCAGTTCAGATGTTGACCGTTGATAGACTTTTGGCACCCTGAGGATGACCGTTGCATTTCAAGTTCAAATTTGCAGAGGATTTTTGCGACAGGAAGTACCAGAATTGATGGCTTTAGCAGCAGTTTTCAACTGGTTTGGTGGCGCAGTTATTGCCGACTAATTCGAGGGGCTCAATGACCATTTGCAGTGATGTTTTGTACTTGGTGGAGTAGGTTTTTGAGCTCAAGAAGCTTTTTGTAGGCGGTGATTTGTACTAGTTTTCATGGCTATCCCTGGTGTTCTGTACTGAATAAATTAGAAGTAAATATCGGTATCAATCGATTACTGTTGTTGAAAGTTGAAATGATTTCGTTCTGAACATTAGGCCCTACAACAGTGGGCTTGAACTGATGATAGATGCTTTGTTAATTTATGTTTATATTTATATATATAAAAATCCCGGCTTCGGCCCTTCATCGATCAAAAAAAAAAAAAATCTTTTATCTTAGTGATATGAATAGTTTTTTCATTTTCTTTATATTCAAATGTAGCACGAGTATTTAATCATTTGAAATATTTGGTATGGAGTTTTTTAAGCTATTTTTCCTAGCATGTGGTAAGGAGGGCAACTACTAGAGTATGTCATTAATAAATCTAGAACACTCATTCATCACTTGGGGCCAACTTACATTAAGGATAAAATGCAGTATGTCATGTCAATTGATTATAATTTTGTGATAAGTTTTATTTCATAAAGAGTCATTGTATTTCATTAGGATTTAATGATACGAGAATATTCTAGTCTTTTTTATTTTGTTAAATCTTTAAATGATCTAGGATTTTAATCTTTTATACAACATACTAGTATTCAAATTTGAATATATTATTTATGAATTGGCAAGCAATGACTAGTTAGGTTCAAGTTAGCTTGGGCCCATGATTAAATTTAATTGTAGAAAATAGGTTACAGATTACCATAGTGGTCCTAAGCCATGTTTATGGTTGTGTGGGAAGGCTTGATATAGGATCAAGAGTATAACAAGATTAAGGGATTTCTCTAGACCACTAGGGAATGTGGAAGTATAGGTCTAGGATGAATCCCAAGTCTCACACAAAAATATAAATTGTGTATTAGATTATTGTATACACCTAAAAATGGTCATCTAGACTATTAGCCTCTTTTTCTAAATCAGCAATTGCTTATTCTTGATCAAATCCTAGCTCTATCATTTATTCGATTATTTTCTATGGGCTAACCATCTTATCCTAAGTCTTTATTTATTTAAAAGGAATATTTCCTCCCCTTTTAATAAATAAAAAGCCCCCACTTTTCCTCTTATCCTAAGTTGCACAAATAAAGCATTATTCTTATTTTATAAAAAGGGAAAAAACACTTTTTGTCTCATATGGACACAAAAGTCAACTCTTATTTTCTCATTGGAGGATATTTGTGCACATGGATTGCTCCTCTTTCAAGCTCCACCCTTGATTAAATCTTTTGCCTCTTAATCTTCATGGTCCATTCCTTCTCATTTCTTATAAAAGGAGAGCTCTCTTCTTCATTTTAGATCCTCAACTTTTTATGCTAACTTTATGCTGCAAGTTTTCTAGGTCACTTTGGAGCTTTTGGAGATTTGGAGCATTCTTGCATTCTACATATCATTCTTGAATTCTTAGCTTAGCTTCATATTTATGCTTTCTTAGATTAGCTTCATTTCTATGCTCTAGATTAGCTCACATAGATTAATTAGCTTGGGTTGTAACACTTGCATATTTCCTTTCATAGCTTAGCTTGCATTTCCATTTTTAGCATAGCATTGCATTGCATTTTCATTCTTGATTCTTGAGGATATTGGCATTCTTGCCCTTGTCTTCATTGAATCTCCCATTGCATGGTTTATTAGCAAGGTTATAGGCTAAATAGCTCTAGCTGAGAGCATTCTTAAAAACCCTTGCACTCCATGCCTAGGGAGCTATGGATCTATTTGTGAAGGCTCATTCTTGAGTTTCCTTGCATGTAATGATTCATAGAAGTGTGACATAATTATAGCACACATTTTTGGCGCCCACCGTGGGGCAGAGTAGACTAGCTTTGTCCTTTCTTTTTCTGTATTTTCATCATTTTCTATCAATTTTTCGGCAAGTTTTCAGCTTAATTTTTCATCTCTATTTTTTTGTCTCAGATTGTCGTGCGATACTTTCCAGAAGTATTGTGCGATATACCTCTGTATGCACACACGATACTTCACCTTTCAGAAGTATCACTTGGCTATAGTAGAGAATATCGCCTGGTCTCGGGCGAAGTATCGCCTGGTGTTGGGTGAAATATCGCGCGGACTGATAAGTATCACCCCAGTATAATGTGAAGTATCGCGCGATACTGTGTCTGTACCTGGTAGTGACCTATTTTTGAGTTATTTTATCCATCTTGCAAGTTTCAGGTTCTTAGCTATCTTTTTGAATTTTTTTTGAAATTTCCAGTGTTTTCAAATCCGTGCCTCTGGAAAACGGGTGCCCATTTTTTTTGAAATTTTGCAAATGGTATCAAAAGTTTAAGTGTGATATATCATTGGAAAGGTCTTTCCGAGCCTAATCCAACCATGATGGTTTCATTTTCAGATTTTATCATTTGATCAGTTATTTTTGCACATTATCTAATTTTTTCATGTACTAATCATTGTTAGATTTTGAATTTTGATTCTCCTAACTCTTGTTGGTCTAACAAGTTGTGGTTGTAGGTGCTTCTTGCTTGAAATTTGCTAAAATCGCATGTCAAAGAGGGCTAATGGTTTTTGTAGGGCTTCCCTAAGCATAAAAACCAAATCAAGTGCTTGTTTAATTGCTTTCTTTATTAAGTGCGGTGTATACTAGTTGTTTCCTTTCATAGGCACTTAATACCTTGTTGTAGAAATTTTGAGGTGGTAGGAGAGTATGCTCTTCACCCTTGTGGTGAAACAGAAATCTTGACCCATCTTGAGATTTTGAAAGCAAGGGGGTAATTGAATCTTTGCTTGGTGTGTTTGGGAGAGATTCTTGAGATAGGGGAGTATGCTCTTCACCCTTGTGGTGAACCAAAAACCTTGAACCTCAAGAATTAATCTACTCTTTGTTTAGCTTAGGATCCTTTAGCGGGCCTGCTTTTGAGCAATCAAGAGGAACGACCCAAGTGGGGACAACCTTGTCATCATTTTCCTTGGTGGCGAGTGATTCCAACTCACTATAATCTCAAGGCTATCGAGGACACAAAACCTTGGTAGACATAGTACTTATCTTCACTTGATGTGAGTAACTTGTGGGATTGTGACCATGAGGAAAGCATTAAGCAAGAATGCTTAAGGTACTCTTGAGGCCGCGAGGTCTAGTCCTTTATGAGGAGCAAGAGGGGTGCTATGAACGGAAACCCTTACTATGAACCATTAGATAGAGGCCACCTTATTTTAGCCGCTTAGCTTCTTGGTGCAAGGATTGATCCAAGTGGACTTACCTGGATCACCCCAAGACACTCACCATATGTGTTCCTTTGGTTGTGTTTTTGACACTTCCATGATGATGCCAATATCTCTTGTGGGCAACCACTTGGTGTGAGGCAAGGGAGCATCAAGTTGTGGGCCACGTTGCTAAGTAATGAGCCTTGTCCTTCTAGGTAGTAATTGCTTGAATTGTCTTCGATTGTGCTATACCAGTGTAAACGTCCTCAACATTCAAACAAATGGTAGCATTCATAAGGCTCTCTATTTTGATATCACAAGTGCTTGTCTTGGCAAGGTTGCTTTTGCCCTTGTTTCAAGTGTTCTATGACATGTTTGATCACCTACTGTTTGCAAACCTGTCTTTTATCTACTATTACTGCTTGTCAAACTGAGAAATTGCACTATCCAACCTTTGAACTTGATCAAAATGCTTTAAAACTGAGAATTTTATGTTCACTGGTCAAAAATTCATACGAATCTGCAACAGTATCGCATGCCTTACTGAGAAATATCGCGCGATAGTTCACGCCCTGCTATTTTATCGCGTGCTTTGCTGAGGTATATCGCGCGATAGTTCGTGCCTTCTGGACTATCGCCCTGCTAGCCTGGAGTCTATCGCCCAACCATACTGCAGTCTATCACCTGGCTTAAAGCGAAGTATCGCCCAAACTGAGAAGTATCGCCCAGAATCTTTTTGCTGTCCTGTCATTGTTGCAATTCGAAGTGGCTAAAATTGCACTTTAACCTGTCGTAGAGTGTCTTTTTCTGTTCTTACCTGAAACTGGTTTGTTACCTACATGCTTAGATTTGTTCTAGACTGAAACAAATGAGCTAAAATTATTGGGTTTGAGTCTAACAAATGCTACTCTTGATCACTTGTCGCATCACGGTTACCTCTCTAGCTACTTGCTTATTGAGCTTCTTGCTCGTTGCTCGGCTTTACTCAATTGATTGCTGTAAGTGCTTGAGCATTTTGACGAGCCATCTCTCTATTGTTCTACTTTGACAAGTGATCTTTATTAGCTTTTCTTATCTCAAATCTAAGAAACTTTGTCTCATTCTATTAGTCAACCAACATCTCTTTTCATGCCGGTTACAACTCGGTCTCAATTTGAGCAGGAGAGTCATCCTCCGTTCAATTATACACAGTTACCTTCTCCAACTAGACGTTCAAAAGCACCCATTAGCAACAACAGTTCTAGTTCTAACCAATCTAAGAATTCTAAGGCTACACCATGGTATAAAGGAGGTTTCCTCTTTTTCGCATTCAAGACCCCCAAAAACACAGACAGTGTCTCACTCACTTTGACTGAACAAGAAAACTTTCAACTCTTGCAAGAACACTTTGAGCGTAAGGATAATCAAGCACGCTTAGACAAAGAACACAATCAACAAAAGATGGATTCTACTAGGCACATGGCTTATAGAGGGACATTTCATGAGCAACCTGAGACTAGTAATCATGAGCATAGACCTCTTTTTAACAATGGCAACAATGACAACAACACGCCACCAAGATCTCCTCCAAGGCCAACTTTTGCTATGCCTTCTTCACCACCTAGACCTCCTCCCTCTCAACATGAGGTAGAGGCTAACGATGAGATTTCTAGTGAGGATCTTATGAGATTTGAACAAGATGTGGTCTCCCAACGAATGATGCATAAGCTTTTAGAGCGTAATGGCGATCAATATTTTCAATATATGACTTCTAGAGGATACAAGCTTCCTCCCGGCTATGATGTCAGACAAATTGTCAAACAAAGAGTACCAACTGAATTGGAAGTCCTTCAGGAAGAACTGCGTCGAACAAATCAACACCTTACCCAAATGGCATTAGAAAGAGAGCCTCCAAAGGTCTCTTTTGCAGAATCAATTTGTGCTCTTCCTTTTGATAAAGATCTATACATGGTCCCGTTTCCTAAGGATATTGAGGTTCCTAAATATGACAAGTATGATGGAAATGGTGACCCTCATGACCATGTGTGTCATTTTTATGCTCTTAGTATGGACTTTCTTCATGAAGACACATTTATGCTACGATTATTCCCTCGAAGCTTAAGAGGACAAGCTTTAGAATGGTTTGCAAAGTTGACACATCCTTTGAAGACTTTTGATGAGTTGGCTATGCGCTTCACACAACATTATTCTTACAACATCCAACAACCTGTCACTGTGATAGATCTCGATAATCTAAGACAACATCAAGGTGAGCCATTTGCAACTTACTTACAATGTTGGAGGTCATTGTATTCTCGATATCCTCGTCAGCTACCCGAAAGAGAAAAGATTGACATTTTTGTCAACACACTTGTGCCTGAGCTATTTTATGATCTAAGGAAGCAACTGTTCTCCTCTTTCAATGACATGGTTGAAAGTGCATATCGGATTGAGGATGTAGCTATAAGAAAAGGGGATATTGTTATTAATAAAGATGCTAAAGGGAATGGTAAAGACAAGAACAAACCTTGGAATAAGAACAAGTATGTTGTTAATGATGGGGTTGTTGATGCTCCTAAAGTTAAAGAGCCCGCTTTCAATCTCTCCAATGCTATCTATGCAGCAAAACAACAAGAAGCTAGCAACACTCACAATGCTCCTAAACCTCAATATGCAGATAAGCCTAAGAAGTCATTTCGAAAGTGAGTCTATACCAAGTTGGCAGAACCTTATGATGTGATCCTTAAGACTTTGGTTGACAATGGATATCTTACGCTTCCTGATAAACCTGGTAACTGGGATCCGATAAATAAGCCTGATTGGTGGAGAGAGGATCATTACTGCCATTATCACAGAAACAAGGGACATCCAACAGACAATTGTTTTAGGCTTAAGGATGATATTCGGGATCTTATTGAGAACGGCACAATCTCCACTGATGGCTTAACTAAAAATTATGATCACACAGCTTTCAAAGATCCTCTACCTAAGCATGATAAGGGGGAAACCTCTCAAACACATAAGAAGAATCATGATGCAAAGATCAATTACACGTATCCTTTTAATACGCTTGTGATTAACATGGTAGAGCCCGTTGAGAGTGTTCTAATGATGAGGTCTCAAGATGATAATAACACCAATCATGGTAAGCCAAAGTTAGTCTTGCAAACACGTGGTAGTTCATCTTCCCGAAGTGAGACACTGAATGCTGTTACTAGGGGGCAAGCCAAGATTGTCCTTAAAACTGCGCAAGATCCCAAGCAAGCTTTGCCTTCCAAACAAGTGGCTCCTTCAGCCACCCCTAGCTATGATCTTGTCCAACATTTGCAAAAGACACCAGCATAGATATCTATCCTTGAGTTGCTTCGGTTATCCTCTTTGCATAGAGAGATTCTTGATGAGGCTCTACGTACAACACATGTTCCCAATGACATTGATCCGAATCAATTTCAAGCTATGGTCAACCACATTTCATCTCCACTATCTCTCTCCTTTTCTGCAGAAGATGACATATCTATTGCTCACCCTCATAATCTAGCTTTACACATTGAAGTTCTAGTCTACAATACCCGAGTCCGCCGAGTCCTAATAGACAATGGTGCAGGGTTAAATATTGTTTCTTTCAATGTCATACAACAATTGGGTTTGTCAGAATTCGCTGTGGATTCTAAAAAGAAGATTACTATAAAAGCTTACGATGAAGTGGAAAGATCTTCCAAAGGTCTTGTCATGCTGCCTGTCCGAGTGGGCCCTGTCACAAAAGATATTAGCTTCCAAGTATTGGACATCCCACTCGCATATAACATTCTTTTGGGTCATCCTTGGATCCATGACATGCAGGCTGTTCCTTCCACTTATCATCAGTGCGTCAAATTTCCATACAATGGCACTGAAGTTGTGATTCCTAGAGACCATACTATTGCTATTAATGCTCTTGCTGCTGCTGAGAAAACACTTAAGATGATGAGCCTTGGTATGGGTGAATATACGCTGGATTCCTTTTCTTCTATACCTATTTCTCCTAGGTCATATGGGAGACCTTCTGATCACATGAAGCCTTCCACTTCTGCTATGGTGATCTTTGATACTTTTGTTCCTTCATCCGTTCCTTTAGAAGCAGACAGAGAAGAACAAGCTATTCAAGAGTGGATCTATAGAGAGGATTCTAGAAATACTCCCATACTCAGTAATTCAGACATAGATACAGATGAGTCACCACTACACACTATGGTTCAAATGGGAGATGATCTTCCCTCTACTTCACTTCTTTGGGGAGAAAAATGTATATCTACTGATGATATGGATGTTGATATGGTTCATTCTTGTAGTAACCATCCCGACATGGTTGATGGGTCTTGTGTGGGGTCTGATGAGTTTGTTCCTCGTATTGCCTTAGTGGACCACGCTGGTTCTTCTATGACAAGTCTAGATCTAGCTACTTTTGGAGCTTACCCTATAGGCTCAACCTCTCTTGTTACCAGAGATGACACCCCTCGCATAAATGCTATTGAACCGGTCACTTCATTTCATCTTGCATCAACACCTGTTACTTCTTCCACCAGCGAACTAGCCCCAAAAAAGATTGAATCAACAATCAAGTATCACAGTCATCATGTCAAAAGAAATAAGCAATGGTCGGATGGTGAAAACCACATTATGGCAGTATCCGCACCTAAGAAAAGTAAAAATAAAAATCTGCTCAAAAATAATGATTCTCAAATAAAAGATGACAAGCTGATTCTCTACAAAAAAATGATGCACTACTTCAAGCATGATCTCATATATGTTATACTTCAACCCATTCCTAGAGGTAAGAACAAAGTTGGTAATGCCTTGGTTACTTCAACATCCATCTTACAAATGAAAAAGCATAAATTTCACTTCAAGTTCCTGGTGGATGAATTATGCTATCCTGCTCACAAATCTTACAATCCTACCATCTTTTCATATCTTCCACCTCATATTCCTCTTGCAAATCCACCACGCCATTCCTTCTGCCATCCCTTACACTTTTCCTTTGTCTCTGGTGACTTGTATAGGAAGGGTATAGACGGAACTCTCCTTAAGTGTCTAGAAATAGAGGAGTCAGAAAAAGTGCTAGCTGAAATCCACGATGGCATATGTGGATCACATTCTAACGATCCTCCGCTAGCTCAGACATTGCTTAGGGCTGGTTATTATTGGTCAAACTGGTTGAGAGCTCCTATCGTCACAGTTGCAGCATTTGGGCCTGGGGCCTATCAGTTCTCTACATAAAAGGAAGCAGATTCTTGATGTCCGTTTCTGTCTGGGGCATCCTTTGTACATATTTATTGATCCTAAAAAAATTCATATAGGATGCTGAAAAAATCCAAAAATAAATCCAAAAATTTAAAAAAAATTTGAAAAAGTGCCTTGGTGAAAACCTGGAAACAGGCTCCTTGCTAGCAAAAATACAAAAAAATTATAAAAAGTCCTTAAAAAAATACAATAAATCTATCAAGTGGTGAAAACCTGGAAATAGGCGCTACTTGAGACCCTCTGCACCTATGTCTATCCGTCTTGTGTGGCGCTCCTTTGCTCCACTTCTCGCTTTGCCTCTCCTAGCCTGGAATTGATTCTTGTCTTAGTCTAGGGGGCATACGTTGTTTTGAGCTTATCTTGGGTCTCTTTGTGCATCTGGGTTTCTGGGGCAACTTGGTTCTAACGGTGTTTTTTAACACCACCCCAACTGTGTTTTTCAACACTACCCTAGCGTTGAGTGTTTCTCAACACTTATCAGATGCCCTACCCACAGTCTAGTATGATATGATATTTCTCATTTGCAGATGCGATACTCAAAGCTTGACTCTATGACCTACACACATGCACTTGACTTGCTGAGCTTTGTTTGACTTTATTTCTTTGCGTGTTGTCTATGATGATTTCTTTGCTGAGTGTTCTCCCCCTATGATTATTTTCGATGATGCATAGCTAGAAGACTGAGGGTATGAGAACATGTTTTATTTTTTTATCTGCTTGTGGGTATATTTTGTTGATCATAACTGTCATGAGCATTTATGCTGGTCTTACTTGACACTATGGATTGACAAGGTATTATCCTTGACTGTTTCGCGAGTGCATGCTTCTAGTCATCTTGACTTTCTTGTGTCTCGATGCGAGCATAATCTTGCTATATCAAACTTAGGTGATCTCACTGCATTAGTCATCTAGACCTACATGTCTTTGATGCTTAGGTGGGATTTCCACACTCCTATCTGATATAGATCATATTCAGATCCACATAGTTATACTAGTGTGCATTGTATGATCTTGCGACGCTACCAATAACGCTCAATGATGAATATTAGATGTCTATTAGCATTGTAACCTTGCAAGTAAACCACTTTTCATGTAGCTTGCATTTTTAAGTTCATGTTAGTTAGTTTTGCATCTTGCATATGGAGAGAGCTCTCTTTTCATCTTTCATGGACTTGTTAATCAACTGCGCTCACCTTTCGCTTCTTCCTGATCATGTCTTTCACTTCTGGTCTTTCATATCCCATCATTTTCCTTTCATTTCAGGATCGAAACCAAAATCTAAGTTCCCCTTGATTATTCCCATTGCCTTTCTCCTTCTTCCGCGTAGTTGGCTAACCTGTTGAGGCCTGATCCTTCGATCTTCGCTGGGGCATTCTTCACCTCTTCATCTCCATCTCTTTCAAACTTCTAGTCTTTCATTCACTTTCACATCCCAAGTTCAAATCCCCCTCCGTGATGTTTATGGGCTGAGGGACCGATAGGTTCGTGCCCCGTGTCTCATGTGTGGGGCATATCTTCATTGCATGATGGTTATTCTATTCTCTTTCTTCGATTATGATTTCTAGTGATTTGATCATGTCTCTCTTGCTTCTGCATTCCCTCTACCCGGATTTCGCTTTTGATCCCAAGGGGGCAGACACATCATATCTTATTGTCTATCTCTTTCCTAAGTGTTCAGTACTGTTGCTACCAGGCTGATCATGCAGGATTTTCTATCTCTCTGCACTTCATTCTTCGGAGTCAGATTGCTATCTGCTTGCCTTCTTGGCTATCTCTTGCTTTCTTGGCTGATCTGAGTTGCTTTGTGATCCCAAATCGATCTCACATTTCAACTTCATTCTTTGACTGCATGTGTTCCCAAATCGATCACACATTAGTCAAAGGGGGGCAAATGTATACACCTAAAAATGGTCATCTAGACTATTAGCCCCTTTTGCTAAATCAGCAATTGCTTATTCTTGATCAAATCCTAGCTCTATCATTTATTCAATTATTTTCTATGGACTAACCATCTTATCCTAAGTCTTTATTTATTTAAAAGGAATATTTCCTCCCTTTTTAATAAATAAAAAGGCCCCACTTTTCCTCTTATCCTAAGTTGCACAAATAAAGCATTATTCTTATTTTATAAAAAGGGAAAAAACACTTTTTGTCTCATATGGACACAAAAGTCAACTCCTATTTTCTCATTGGAGGATATTTGTGCACATGGATTGCTCCTCTTTCAAACTCCACCCTTGATTAAATCTTTTGCCTCTTAATCTTCATGGTCCATTCCTTCCCATTTCTTATAAAAGGAGAGCTCTTTTCTTCATTTTAGATCCTCAACTTTTTATGCTAACTTTATGCTGCAGGTTTTCTAGGTCACTTTGGAGCTTTTGGAGATTTGGAGCATTCTTGCATTCTACATCTCATTCTTGAATTCTTAGCTTAGCTTCATATTTATGCTTTCTTAGATTAGCTTCATTTCTATGCTCTAGATTAGCTCACATAGATTAATTAGCTTGGGTTGTAACACTTGCATATTTCCTTTCGTAGCTTAGCTTGCATTTTCATTTCTAGCATAGCATTGCATTGCATTTTCATTCTTGATTCTTGAAGATATTGGCATTCTTGCCCTTGTCTTCATTGAATCTCTCATTGCATGGTTTACTAGCAAAGTTATAGGCTAAATAGCTCTAGCTGAGAGCATTCTTAAAAACCCTTACACTCCATGCCTAGGGAGCTATGGATCGATTTGTGAAGGCTCATTCTTGAGTTTCCTTGCATGTAATGATTCATAGAAGTGTGACACAATTATAGCACATAATTATTACTAGAGAAAAAGGTCAAAGTGAATCCAAAGAAAATAGAGAAAAATGTTAGGGGTGTTGGGTCCCAAAATTGTTTCTCCACAATCTTAGAATCTAGATTCACAGCCTTCAAGAATAGGGGGTGCCATCAAGAAGGTAAAACAAAGGTTTATCTATAGATTAAGGAGGTTTTAAATTTCCAATGAGTGAGAGTGGGTAGTCTCTCCTGCATTTGGGCTCAACTTAGACCTAAGAGAGTAATGTCAAAGATAACCTTAATAAGTTTATCCATCAAGTAAAATGTAGCATGACTACAACAATAAGTAGCTATACCAAATGTACGGTTGACCCCATATTTATCACTAGGTCAAAAATAGCTAGTTGTACATAAGACCTCTTACATGGTTTATTAAAGACCTTGCACATGCGCCTATACATGGAAATATTATTATAACCCCCATGAATGGTTTCATTTAATATTTCATACATAATGGCAAGGTGCAAGCATACATATCACAATTCTCTTATTATTTAACTAATTAAGTTATCTTAAGATTAGTTCCTTGGTTTCTAAAAATAAATCATAAACAACATGCGTAGTCTAAACTAAATATGATCTACTCTCATTGTATCAAGGATGGAGGGTGTTTAAATGATGTATATCTAATCCTTCATGAATGTCAACTAATACCTACTCCATTAGGAAATTTAGTCATGAATAATAAAGAAGAAAGAGATATCATCGGATAAAGTCTAATTAATATTTAAGATTTCATCTACATGCAAATCAAATGTTACATTACATGTGGTGGACATTGTTAGTATGATAAAGAGGGTTATGAGCTATCATAGATGTTATTTGAGTCATTTCTAGACCCACGTATCCATTATATACCACTTAAATAGCATTAAAACACCTCTAATATACAAATTCATAGGAGATATACAAATTCATGGTAATAAGATAACCAAGCTTTATTATGATAGGATATGATGGAAGGCATTAAGAGGCTATATGAAAAAGGAAAAGTGAGTGATAAGAGTGTGATATAGTGTAGAAACATGTACAGAATAATGTGAACTATTTATATATGTGAGAATAAGGAAGTGTTCAAGATAGATAGATAAATAATGGATGAATAATTCTAAATGAATTATAAGACAAGTTTAAGTCATAAAAGCATATAAATATATGATGTTATAAATGTAGATACATGAATGTATGTAATTTTTATAATTTAATTTATACTTATTGCACATAAATGTCCTTCCTTTTTATTGTACATCACACAAAAGTTGACTACAAATAATAGAAGAATAAACCTTAGACTCTAATCAAGATTTTTCTATCAACATTTGTTTATGTTGTTGGGACTTTGGTTGTTGCATAAGGAGGGAGATCATCAAAGAAAGAAACTAGAGCTAAAGTTTTGAGAGGTGAAACTTTTGGGGGGGGGGGGGAAATTGATGGGAAGGAAAGGACAAAGAGTGAAGAAACAAATAAAATTCTAATATTTGAAAAGAATATTTTAGAATGAGAGTTGAAGAAAATTGATAGGAAAAATGAACACTTGGACAACACAACTCTATTGCACACCACCAATAAAAAGAAAGGCAATTAAGTAAACAATAAAATATTTAATTAATTGCAAGAATATGATGAAGTGGCATATTTCAAGAATAATTATAAAATTTAATTCTTTAATAAGAAAATGATGAATTGGAAGTCAATAGTGAATTTGAGGTGTTTACAAATAGTATATTTATTAGTCTCTGGCAGAGACTAATGTTGCCAGAGACTAATGTTTTCCCCTAACAATTTGTAATTAATTCAGGCAAAAAGAGAATGTTTAACCTATAATCTATTTTAATTTTTTAATTTTTTGATGTATTTCTAATGTTTTGTGGGCTATATATGTGTCTCCAAACTGGATTGGTTGTCTGTTTTAAGGATCACTAGTGGGCATTTATGAAGACATGTGTTAATCCAATACCAAGATATAGTTACAAGTGTCTTCCATAAGATGTTGCTCTTTACTGACAGATGAAACAAATGGCATCCTCATTTGGGCTATTTTTGTTTGCCGTGGATCTGTCAATTGCAGGTAGGAAAAGGACCACACAACAAGATGATGATGTTGATCTGCAAGGGATAAGGGATATTAGTAGCTACTACTGTAACATCACAACATTAGCATCACTACTACGTTGGCCTACATCCTGCCAGCCTGTGCCCAAATGGGAGTTTTGTAACATGGTATGGGTCACATCCATTATAGAGTAATTGAATATAGCTTTTCTTTAGATATTATAAATGCCAGTACATTGGTAGACATGAATCCAAAATGTGGAAGGATACACAAGGCACGAGAACTGTTTGACAAAATACCTCAATGAAATGTTGTGCCATGGACTGCAATAATTGCAAGTTATGCCATGCAAGGATTTCGTGAGGATTCTCTCTTAACCCTTTGAACTAATGAAGCCCTCTGGAACACACACCGACCATGTAATCTTAGTTTGTGTTCTATTTGCATGCAGTCATGTAGGTTTAATGGATGAGGACTGTATTACTTCAATGGCGTGATTAAATCTAATTGTATTATGCCTACTGTGGATCGTTATGTACGCATGGTTGATCTTATTGGTGCTTGTAGATAACATAAGAATATAGGTTTAGGACTATTTATGGAAAACCTCCTTTTTGGACTGGATCCTAAAAACATGCACCTTTTGTTCTTCTATCAAACATTTGTGCAGAAATGGGCAGGTGGGATGATGTTCAAAATGTACAGATGTTAATGAAAGATAGAGGAATTAAAAAGATACACAGATGTATTTGGATTGAAGTCAAGAAAATGGTTCATGCTTATGCTGTTGGAGACAGATCACACCCACAAACACATGAGATATATCCAACGTTGGAGAAATTGTCTTAGGAGATGAAGGCAACAGGATATTCTCCAGATTCAAGACATGAACTGATTGATGAGATTGTGGAAGAAAAAGAATTATTTCTCTGCTGCCATAGTGAGAAATGGGAAAATGGCATATGAATTATTACATACATCCCTTAGAACAATCATTAGAATTGTCAAGAACCTCCGAGTATGCATTGAATGCCATACTGCAACTCGGTTCATCCCCAAGATAGCTGCAGGAAAAATTGTTGTGACAGATAGTGAACCGGTTCCATCATTTCAAAGAGGGAGAATTTCCTCGTGGAGATCATTGGTGATGCAAAGTGAAACACATTGTAATAATATAAATTGTTTCAAAACAAGGTGTATATCAGATTCCCAGTGCTATGGAATCAGATTCTAGTTTCAGAATTTGCTTTTTTCTACTAGTGTTTTCAGAGCTAGATCATCTGTTGACATCATCAGCCAGGCGATCAACTCCATCTTTTCCATTGTGAAAGAAGACATCACCATAATATTCTTGAAAAATATTCTATTATTATTGAAGTGCTTTGTATTACTCAATTTAAGAATTTCGTCATTTTCAATCAATAGTTTGAATCTAATTTAATTGTTGTCAACATTTTCATTGTTCTTTGCACGATCTCTTGCTTTTGGTTTAAATTTTTTTTATTTTTTTCTTAGGGCCTGTTTGTTTACTTGAATTAAACTGAAATTGGAATTGTCAAATTTCAAAATTGATATTTTCGATGTTTGTGTTCAAAACATTAAACTAGAATAGGGATTTGTTAATTCTCATTTACCCCCTAAAACCAGCATTTGAATATTCCATCTTTATATGTGGAATTGGAAAATCAATTTCAATTCCAATTCCACTTAAATGGGAATTGGGGGTAAATCTAAATTTATAATATTTTAAAATCTATATGCAAACAACATTTTCCATCTTCTCATTATGAATTCCAGGTGAACCAAATGGTTCCAGCCATATTCCAAAAACCATTTTCTGAATTTAAAACTTTCAGAATAGTCAGATACTAGAATTTGACAATTCCAGTGTTATTTAATTCCAGCAACCAAACAGACCCTTATAGGTAAAAGGCAAAAGTGGTAGTAACTACAGTCTCTTCTAGAAATAAAATAAAATGATGTGACATGATATGGTTGTGCAGAAAATGGAACCCTTATTCTAAAAGTAGAGTGAAATGAAATCATTCCATTTCAGTTGTTTTCTCTGGAATTTAGTTTCAAAGTAATTATAGACTACCGCCATAATGACAACCATAACTATGTTATATCATATTATTGAATCATTCAAATTTCTTTTTCTCATTTGTCTGATTCAATATTTCTTTTTCTCATTTACTATAATATTTTTTGGTTGATTCTATGTACTGTAATTATAGTGTTCGTCTTTTAATGTACATTAATCTTGTAATAGTTGACCATTAACTCTATTTTTGTGTATAATTTTTTCCATACTTTACACCTATAATATAGTATTTGTTCTTGCCAATGTTCAATTAATTATTGAATAATATGTGGTGTATTTTGTGTAGTTTATTGTATTTGTTTTATTATCATATTTCACGTTTCACTTGTTACAAGATTTACTTCAACATAGTGGCTCAATGTTGCTTAGCTTGGATGCATGTTTACTATTAAAATATTTTCATTTACACATATGTGATCTCATTAGAACTTCACTTGGACAAAAACAACACACTTAATAGTCACAAAACTATTCTAGCATTATGTTCAATTTGAACAATTTCTGTGTTGATTTTGCTATATAAGTTTGATTCAACATTTTCAACCACTTTCCCTATGCCCTTACATTTGATAGGGGCTCCTTCTACACTACAATCCTTGTTTTATAATGTCGTTACACATGTTACTAAAAATTGAAATCATAATCGACCAAAAAAAATTGAAATCATGAAATACATTTCACATTATGCATATCTTAGCTTCTTATGTTACACAATGAAGATAACTAATATCCTTATATTCTTCTGTGCATTTTACTTTTACAAATTCACCTTACTTTTACTATTCATGTATTTGTGACTTCTACCTTTATATATTGAAAAACAAAGTATACGCATATATTATATTAGTCTTATTTGAATGAGTTTTGACTATTGCAAAGATTTTATGCAAATTGTAAGAAAAATGGTTCTCAAAATAGATGACACAATATAGAGAAAGAAGAATATAGAGAGAATTATAGGATTTTAGGAAAAACATTATTTATTTGCATTGAATAGTAATAGGCACTAATCCTTTTATCATACAAGGAAATGGAGAAAGTAGAGACTGGAGTGTGTACAAAGCTTTTATTTATATTCATAATAAATTAGATTGTATATTATTTTAAATGTGTTTGATTAATTACAATGAAGTTTGAATTTTAATGTGTATATGGTCATAATATACATTTTAAAAGTTTATATGAAACTAAATTATAATCTTAAAAGTTCTAAATGGTTAATTAATTATTTGGAAGCCTAGAACTAGTTAGGCTAGAAAGGAAATTGTATCTTTTATTACTTTATTTTTTGTATCAAGATGTGTGAAACCATATAAGATGTGATAGAGGTAGAGAAAAAGTGTTCCCATATGATCTTAAGACTAGTTTGTGAGGCTCGTGAGCCCATCATGCCTTTCAACTCCAATATAGACAAATATATAACCATACATTGTGACATATATGTTAGTTTTCCTTCACATTTCAAGCTAAAATCCATTGTGCATATGGTGCATTATTACTATTATTATTAAAAATGTTAGTACATTTTCATTGATTTATATGAAGGTTGCACTAAAAGACTCAAAATAAACTAAATAATCAACTTTAGAGAAAATTAAGAATGCAAATAAAAATTTAGAAAGTAAAAATTATATTAAAAAATAATCGACTTCTAATTAGTTTTGAATTAAGAAAATTAATAAGCACAACTATGAGTCATTAGAACATACCATTATATTGGTAGGCACTTTTAACATATCAAAAAATTAGAAAGGCAAACATACAAATATGTTGATTTATTTACTTTTCAAGGCATTGAGTTCATGCAAAAAAAAATTAAACCTAAGGGAGGCTTTGTAAATATGTCCTCAACAAATCCTTGGTATGATGAAGAGTGAAATCCAAACATAACAGAGAGAACTTTCAAGGAGTTCGGGATGGACACAAAACTAAGAAAAGATTGTGAGAATTGATATAATCTAAAAAGGAAAGGTTCAAACATAAATAGGGAGGAACTAATCTTGGAAAACATAGCTCTAGGAGATTTTGGACATGGAACAATAGAAAAAAGGTAGTTAAGAAAATAATATCATAGATTTGTAATGGTTATATTGTGTAATTTTTCTTAATGAGTGAATTCAAAATAAAAATACCCCAAATAATCAACTTGACCATGAAGTTGTTCTCCAAAGAATATATCAATCGAGACACTTGAAGAATCTCATGGGGTAAACTCAAGATATAGATGGTTGCAAGAAAAATGTTTAAAATGAGTAGTATAGATCCACATGCCTCACACTACATGCATCTTCAATAATGTCATTTGTGATGGATTCTTGATAGAGTGGATGACTAGTGTCGTTATCCTTTTTTATAGAAATATGGATATCAATGATATACCAAACTATTGCACTATTATGGTTAATCATTTCCTTGGAAATATTTTTAGGGGCATGGTTGAGCACAATATCAATGATTAGATAGAAAAATAAGGAAAACTAATAAATGTGTAGACAAGTTTCAAACCAAAACACTCAAGTATTGATCATTGCATCTCCCTAGGACACTTGACCAAAAATATATGGGACACCCAATGAGAAGAGATTTTTTATTGCTTTGCATTTTTAAAAAAGATTTGGATATGATTCCTAGAGGTCATATTTGGTATAGGATGGAGGAAATCACTAGGATTCTAATTGAATTTAATGAATAGTCCACATACTCTATGAGCAGGTAAGGGCTAAAACTAAAACATGTGATGAAATGTCAAACACTCTTGTAGCGACATGAGTATCTATGTAGTGTGAAAAGAGGACCACCTAAAGATCTATTTTTCCTGATTGACAACACACATTAGAATACAAAACCACCTCAAGATAAATCAGATTAGCACCACCTAGTAAGATGAATGCTAATGCATGAAGATTTTTACTCTTAGTGTTTATATTCCTTAGTTGCTTTGAATTGACAAGGGAGATAGATGAAGACAATTATGCAAATGACTAATACAGATAACATATGATATAATCAATTGAAAATTAGATGTAGAAGGAGATAAAAGTAAATTTGAGTAAACCTGGAATTAAAATAGGAAAAATGAAGACTCGGATCTGAATTTTTTATCACAGGAATCCTGAAAACACCTATAACTAATAGTCTGAGATCTCGAGCCTAAAATTTGTCTACAAACCAAATTTTAACTAATTTTGTAGGGAATAGAATGTCTGAAACATTTTGTACCAAGGTACAAAACATTTTAAACTCGATGTTTTATATCAGGACAAATTACAGAGTGATTGTCTTAGGGCTGAGATGGCATAAAACTTTGGACAACTAATTTTAGAGTCTTCTACACCTTCAAATATGAGAATTATGTGTGTGGGTAGATATATAGGGTTTTTACTTGGTCAACCCCCCATTTTGGTGATTCCCACCTCTACGGATAGCTAGTATAACAGAGATAAAGTGTGTAGTGCTAGTGAATCTAGAGTATGTCTAAATCGCTATGAGTTAAAGTGCATAAATGAAATCTAAACATCTACCCTAGTGTAATAGAGTAAACCCAATATGAAAATGCAATCAATGTGTGATTGAAAGCATATAACAAGTATAGATCTAAAGTACAAACTTGTAGATCTGAAGATAACAAGAAACCATACCCAATCCTAAGAGGAAGAGTACAAGTGAATCATCAATTGATGATCTCTTGGCCATCATCACAATCCTTTTGAAGCTTCATGTTGATGTTGAAATGATTTATTTTATTTTAGTAGATTAATGTAGCCTTGATTCACAAGTCCTCACTTCATGGGATGTCTTCAAATATGGGCTCCAACCTTGCAATTGCTTTCATTTTTCCAAAATGAAGTGTGCCTAATTTATACTAAATTAGGAGATAGAATTGAGAGAGTCGACTGTAAATCCTAATCCTTCACTAAATCACTGAGATGGGGACACAATTTAGATTTGGACTCAAAACTCAGGGTACAAAATGTTTAAAATGTTATGTACCCAAGAATAGAATGTTTCAAATGTTTTGTTCTACCCATTTTAGTCTTAGATTAGAATTGTAGGTCCCAGAAAACCAAGGGATGCAAGATTAGAGCTGACAACTAGTTTCAACATCAGGACAGGACACCAAGTCTATAAATGGTACCATAGGGCCTAGGAGATAAAATAAATTATTGTATTGGAGCACAAATAGAGGAGAACACTAGAAATAAGGGCTTACCTTGATTACTGTACATAAGAAAATGGTGAGCAATACTATATAAAGAATAATATATCAATCGCCAAGTTTTTCTTTGTGGTTGGTAGTATGTACATTCAGGAAAGTAAGTAGGCTCTCAAAGGCTTGCCCTCATGTAAATCAGATCAGCACAACCCAAGATGGATGTAGGGGTGATAATGCAAGATCCAAATGAGAGTGGAGGAATTGAGGTTTACTTTCCTTAAAGAGATGTGGAATGTGTGTGATTATCTATGTGTAAGTGTATGAAAGGAAATTGATGTTATGACTAATGAAATGACTGCTAACAAGATGTAATATCAAATATGATGTATAAAAGTAAATGCTAGAGGAGAATGGAAACAAAGACCTCACCTTGAAAGCTAGGACCTGGAACAAGTGAAATTCAGATCTAGGTTTTACTGTTGCAAATTTTTCAAGAACATAAACTATTATGGATCTGAAACCATAGCACCTACATCTTCCAACTATGAAATTTGAAAATTCCTAGGACTATGAAAACTCAAGTCGGCCTTGTCCAATAAATTTGGCCATGTTCTGGAGAGTCAAAATCAGGTAGATTCTATGAAGGATCAATCACTGGTTCTGAAACTCTGAAATTCTATATTCGAAACTCTGAAAACTTGTCTCTGCACACAAGAAAAAGGGGAAAAAGGTTTTGGAAAGGGGCTTACCTTGGTCAAGCCCCTGTATAAGAATCAACCTTGTAATGAATTATAAATTGTATAAGGAAATATCATAAACAAATTAAATGTAAGTATTCAACTCGTATGAGAAACCCTCATGGATGGATATTAGGATTTGATAAACCAATGAAGATGTTTGTATGTTTTCTTTAAATGTGTTGTAAAATCAAGGATGTCTTCACAAATGCAATGGAATTGTACTTTCTCATCCTAGATCTTGAATGTATGTATGCTTATGGATCTTCTTGCTAGCTTGATAATTCATCTACTTAGCCATGAGAGATAAATTGCATCAACTAGGTAAGATTGCCTTTGAATTGATCTTGAAGAGATGGATACTTGGAGATCTTTGATGGGTGTTTTCCTTTAAATATTGATTACACCACTTCAATTGCACAATTTGAATTGCTTGACTTACTTGCACTTGAATAATTGATAGCACTTGCTTACATACGAATGTTATGTAATTGTAGATGTCAAAATGAGAGGCCTTGATGTCCTTTTATACTCATTTCAGGACATAGAATCATGGGGCCAACCACAACTGTGATTAGGAAATAAACCACCCTCGCATTGGGCCCTGAGCCCACTTAATTAAAATTCCCTAGGACAAGGCCGATTTGGGTTGGCCTTGTTTAGGACAAGGCTGACTTAGGTTGGCCTAGTCCTGGGATTGTAATTTCAAAGAAGTTTTGGGGCTTCAGCAATGTGCAAAGTCTCGGGGAAAGAAAATGACAGAATCAGGAAATCAAGAATAAATATAGTCAAATCTAGAAATCACTAAAATGGGTCTAATAGGTCCTAAATCCACCAATTAATGGGCACTAACTTTTTAGGATGGTACATTTAGCCCCCACTTTAGTGAGAGTATGATACAAGCTCATGTTCACGATAAAGTAGATCAAATGCATAAGTGTTAGCTTGTGGTGACTGATCAGGAAAGTACTATCCAGGAAAGTATTGTACACTTTTCCTCCCAACCTCGCCAAAAGCAGAAAAAATATTGTAACTCATTCTAACCCTAAAGCGACAAAAATATTGTATAATATGGCTTAGGGTTAGGGATTTCAAAATGTATGATTTTAGTACTTGCGGCAGAATTGAGTTGTAAGGGATTATAGATTCTAATAAGGTTGTAATCACTGGATAATAAAATATTGGACTCGCTGTTGGTGGACGTAGCCCAGGGATTGGGTGAACCACGTTAAATATTTGTGTCTTGTGTTCTTTTCTGTGTGGTTTATTATTTTCTGATATTGGTTATATTTGCATGTAATTGTTATTTATGCCTTGTTAATCCTAACAAGTGGTATCAGAGCAAGGTTATTTGATTCGTTCTTTCATCTATTCTATGAAGCAGATCTCATGAGTCAATGGGAGAGTCTCTCGGTTAAGTGGGAGAAATGGTAGATGAGGGTAGGCTGAAGGTTGATAAGTTTAATGGGCATGGAAGATGCAAATGGAGGACTATCTCTATCAGAAGGATCTATGGTGGCCATTAGAGGGAATAGCCAAGAAAGAGGCAACAATGTCTTAGGAAGATTGGGATATTTTGGATAGGAAGGCACTGGGGAGTATTCATTTATGCCTAGCACAATCGGTGGCATTCAATATCACTGGAGCAACGAAAGCTAAAGATCTGATGGATAACCTAGTGAAGTTGTATGAAAAGCCTTCAGCTTCAAACAAGGTATTTCTTATAAGCATTTATTTAATATGAAAATGGTAGAAGGTGGATTAGTCACTGATCATTTGAATGAGTTTAATATAGTTACAAGTCAGTTAGCCTCAGTTAAAATTACTTTTGATGAAGAGGTTAGGGCTCTCTTGATTTTGTGTTCTTTGCCAGAAAGCTGGAATGGCTTGGTAATGGTTGTTAGTAATTATGTTTTTGGTTCTAATACCCTAAAGTTTGATGATGTTATTGGTGTTATATTGAGTGAGGAAATTCATAGGAAAAGCTTAGGGGCATCCACATCGGGTAGTGTATTGAACGCAGAAAGCAGAGGCAGAACAAGAGATAGAGGAAACAACTCTGGAAATCATGGGAAATCAAGAGGAAAATCAAAGGGAAAGAGGTCTGAATCCAAAGGGCCAAATGATTGCTAGTACTGTGGAAAACCAGGTCATAAGAAGAAAGATTGTTGGTCTCAGAAGAAAGATCAAGGAGACAAACATGATGGAAATAAGGAGGCAAATGTGGTAAGTAACAAATCCGAAGAGGATGCTTTTCTCTTGTCTTTAGAAAATGTTGATGATTCATGGGTGTTAGATTTGGGGGCTTCATTTCATGCTACACCCCATAGAGGTTATTTTGTTGATTATGTCCAAGGGGATTTTGGGCTAGTTTATTTGGGAGATAATGAACCCTGTCAAATTGTTGGAAAAGGAAAAATCAAGATTAAGTTGCACAATGGGAATCATTGGCTACTACAAGAGGTAAGACATGTTCCAAGGTTGAGTAGAAATTTAATTTCAGCAGGGCAACTCGCTGATGAGGGTTGCATAGTTACTTTTAATGATAAAAATTGGAAGGTTTCAAAAGGTTCCTTAGTAGTAGCAAAAGGTGTGAAAGTAGGCACCTTATATCTTTGTACAAGTCATACTATTCCTTCTACTTTAATTGTTCCAGAAGATAATGAATGTTCAGGAACAGTGGTTACAGTTGAGCAGGAAGAACATCAAACCGTTGTTGTGGATTCTAACATAGCACTGTGGCACAACAGACTTGGGCACATGAGTGAGAAAGGTATGAAATTACTTCATTCAAAGAAAGTTTTACGTGGTTTGAAATGTGTTAATATGGATTTCTATGAAAGTTGTGTGTATGGAAAGCAAAAGAGAGTTAGTTTTGTAAAGAGTGGGAAGGAAAAGAAAAATGAAAAATTAGAGCTTGTGCATACATATGTATGGGGTCCAGCTTAGGGATCTTCCCTTGGCGGCTCTCAGTATTATGTTACATTCATTGATGATGCAACTAGGAAAGTATGGATATATTTCATTAGACATAAATCTGATGTATTTGAAACTTTTAAGAAATGGAAAAGCTTGGTTGAAAATGAGACTGGAAAAAGATTAAAATGTCTCAGATCTGATAATGGCGGTGAGTATTGCAGCAAAGAATTTGAAGATTATTGTGCCTCTACTGGTATTCGTAGACAGAAAATAGTTCCAAAGACTCCACAGGAAAATGGAGTGAGTGAACGCATGAACAGGACAATAATGGAGCATGCAAGGAGTATGAGGTTGCATGCTAGGCTGCCCAAAAATATGTGGGCAGAGGCTGTGAACACTGTTGTTTATTTAATCAATAGAGGCCCCTCTACTCCTTTGGATTGTGGTATTCCAAAGGAAGCATGGAGTGGTAAGAAGGTGAGTTATTCTTTTCTCAAAACCTTTGGTTGTGAAGCTTTTGCACTTATAGATTTTGAAAATAGAACCAAGCTAGAAGCTAAGTCAAAGAAATGTGTATTTGTTGGATATGGCATTGATGAATTTGGTTATAGGCTTTGGGATTTTGAAAATCATAAAATTGTAAGAAGCAGGGATGTCATATTCAATGAGAAAGTATTGTACAAAGATCTGTTGCAGCAGCATGAGAAGAAAGAAAATGATTATGTAGTGCTGGATGATATTCCAAATGATAATGTTCCAGAAATTCCTTATGCTCCGCAACAATAGCAACAACAAATACCACACACCCCAGTGAATGTTAGACGGTCAACAAGGCTAAGTAGACCTCCAAAAATATTTTCTCCATCTTTGTATTCTATTTTGTTAATAGATGTTGGTGAACCTGAATGTTATAATGAAGTTATGCAGGTGGATACAAAGCTTCAGTGGGAGTATGCAATGACAGATGAAATGGACTCTTTGCTAAAAAATCAAACATGGGATTTATGTAAGTTACCTGCAGGTAAAAGGGCTTTACAGAATAAATGGGTTTACAGGATAAAAGAAGAGGATGGAGGTAAGAAAAGATTTAAAGCCAGATTAGTCGTAAAAGGATTTGCATAGAAACATGGTATTGATTTTGATGAGATTTTTTCTCCAGTTGTTAAAATGACTTCTATTCGTACTGTTTTAAGTATTGTGGCTACTGAAGATTTTCATTTAGAGAGGCTTGATGTTAAAATAGCCTTTCTTCATGGTGATTTGAATGAAGAAATCTATATGGTACAGCCACAGGGATTTGAGGTCAAGGGTAAGGAGAGTTTAGTGTGTGAATTGCAGAAAAGTTTATATGGCTTGAAGCAAGCACCTCGGCAATGGTATATTAAATTTGACACTTTTATGAATGAGCATGGATACAGTTGGTGTCATTCTAACCATTGTGTTTATTTTAAGAGGTTGGATAATGACAGCTACATTATTTTATGTTTATATGTTGATGATATGCTTGTAGCTGGGTCTAACATGGATCACATTAAGGGGTTGAAACAACAGTTAGCACATTCATTTGCTATGAAGGATTTGGGGGCAGAAAAACAAATCCTTGGTATGAAAATTTGCAGAGATAGGAAAAATAGGAAATTGTCTCTATCTCAGGCTGATTATATTGAGAAGGTGTTGCAATGTTTCTCTATGGAGAATGCAAAAGCTGTCAGCAGACCTTTGCCTGGTCATTTGAAATTGACTAAGGATATGTGTCCCAAGACACCAGAAGAAGATACTAAAATGTCTAAGGTACCTCATGCTTCAGCTATAGGGAGCTTAATGTATGCTATGGTATGTACTAGGCTAGATATTGCACACACAGTGGGAGTCGTTAGCCGATATATGAGTAACCTTGGTATTGAGCATTGGAATGCAGTCAAATGGATTCTCAGATATTTGAGAGGTACATCCAGTAAGTGTTTACACTTTGGGGGTTCTACTACTATTGTACAAGGCTATGTTGACTCAGATTTGGTAGGAGATATAGATAGCAGGAGGAGTACTACAGGTTATGTATTTACTATTGGTGGGATAGTAGTGAGTTGGATTTCTCGACTACAAAAGGTGGTTTTTTTATCCACTACAGAGGTAGAGTATGTTGTTGCTATAGAGGTAGCCAAGGAGATGATATGGCTTCAATTCTTCATGGAAGAATTGGGACATCCACAAAAGGATAATTTTCTACATATAGATAGCCAAAGTGTCATTCATCTTGCGAAGAATTATGCTTTGCACTCAAAGACAAAACACATACAATTGCGGTACCATTTCATTTGATCAGTTTTGGATGATGGGAAGTTAAAGCTGGAAAAGATTCATACAGATGATAATCCAGCAGATATGTTTACAAAGGTAGTAATAATGGAGAAGTTGAACTTGTGTTCAGCTTCAGTTGGTCTTCTAGACTGAACAAAATAAAGAAACAGATGAGTCCAGGGTGGTTCGGTCCAATGGGAGCCTCATATGATAGTGGTATTGCTACAGGATCAGTCTCCAAGTGGGAGTTTTTTTATTATGGATACTGATCAGTCACCAAGTGGGAGATTGTTAGCTGTGTGGTGACTGATCAGGAAAGTACTATCCAGGAAAGTACTATACACTTTTCCTCCCGACCTCACCAGGAGGCAAATTTTTTTGAGGCCAACATATTTTCAATTATTTTGGGCCAACATATTGTAACTCATTCTAACCCTAAAGCGGCAAAAATATTGTATAATATGGCTTAGGGTTAGGGATTTCATAATGTATGATTTTAGTACTTGTAGCGGAATTGAGCTGTAAGGGATTACCGATTGTAATAAGGTTGTAATCACTAGATAATAAAATATTGGACTCACTGTTGGTGGACGTTGCCCAGGGATTGGGTGAACCACATTAAATCTTTGTGTCTTGTGTTCTCTTCTGTGTGGTTTATTGTTTTTTGATATTGGTTATATTTGCATGTAATTGTTATTTCTGCCTTGTTAATCCTAACAATAAGATGATCTCACCAAGGTCAAGGAGACAAGGAAATGTCAAGCCCCCAAGTGATTTAAGTCCTCAAATCCAAAACCAAGATGAGAGAGAGAGAGAGAGAGAGAGAGAGAGAGAGAGAGAGAGAGAGAGAGATTATCTTAGCCTAGTAAGATTGCATGTCTTACTGTGAACCACACCAAGTGTGACCATCATGCCCAGTAAGATTATATGTCTTATTGTGGACCACGCAAAGAGAGCTCCACAAAATATGGCATTGAAAGTTATAACAAGCTATTTCATGCTAGTTCAATCCATCAAGGACCTATCCTTAAGAAAAAGTGTATCCAATAAATGGTATGGCAAAGAGTGACCTCTCCTAAGGGAAGGTAACATTCCTTAGGGGTCAAAAAGAAAAGGAGGATCTATCCTTAAGGAAAGTGTATCCATTAAGGGATCCAAAAGGGAGATCTAACATAATGGAGGGTAAGCTTCCTTAGGGATTGAATGCAAAAGAGGATTTTTCCTTAAGAAAAGTAGATCAATTAAGGGATCCAAAGGGTATCCTGTCAAAAGAACAAAGTAGCATTGAATCTCTTTATGTGTGTGTGTGCAAAATGTGAAACATAGAGTAGAGTGTATGTCTCAGCATTTTAAAGCAATTGCAAAATGCCTCAACAAGAGCAATGGCTTTAACAAAGAGTACATGCATCCACAAGAAATATTTTCATAGTGAAATGCCCCCAAGAAAAAAAAAATCAAGGGAAATGAACACATGAAAAAAAAGAGAATGAAAGGGATCTACCAACGCTGGGGTCAGTATGATCATATGATAATATGAAAGATATTATATCAAAATAAAATTTCATCATCCCCCAAAGGTAGTAGAACTACAAACACAATGGAAGAAAATCACGTAAGACTTACGATGTAGAGTCCTTTTAGGCCAACATCACAGAGACAAAAAAGAATAAGTAGATACTTTTTTGCATCATCCCAAGAAGAAAACATAAAGGCACATTTATGAATTGTGGAATGGGTACAACATAACATGTAATGACATATAGAAGAAGAGACATACAAATAGAATAATGTTTACGACATTGTGATTTCTTTATCACCTCATGCCAATAGAGCAACAAGGGTCATTTAAATAAATCTAAACAAAACATGTAACAAGTAGCACATCACGGGGCACACACATTACAAAAAGAAAAATAATAAAATATATCATGCAAGAGGATCTAGTCAAGCATATCGCCTACCCCCTCATCTCGATCTATAATGTTTTGGGAAGGTGGGTAACTTGCAAGAGGAGCAACATCAAGCACAGTAGAGGGAACAATATCTAGTCCCAAACAAGGACCCTATTGTAAAGATAGGTTGATGTTTTTGTCACTAGGAGTGATAGATATTATCGTGAAATCATAGCTAGTAAATCATGATCAATATTAATAGTCTCATATTCATCATGATCACTAGCATGAATAACATTGTTAGCATCAAGAATATCATCATCAAGAGTATCTTCATCATCCAGATTAATTGTAATAGAATCTAAGATATGAATAGAATTGTCATACTTTTTCATTTTGATCTTTTTTAAAGTCACTTCCTCTATGGGTTCAAGCATGGGATGGTCAAAGGGAAGTGAAGAATGAGGAGGTGTATGAGGTGAAGCAATATTTTTAGAATCACATTGATGGGATCTAGCACAACACTTGCGATGACAATCACGAGCATGATTAAATTTGTGTTTATTTTTGCTAAAAATTTGGTTTGGGGAAGATCAATCAACATCGTGTCCTTTTCTTCTTTAGGAGGAAGAACGAAAGGAACCACAATAGGTTGAGAGATGGGTTGATAATTATGTGTATAAGCAATAGGAAGAGGAGGTATCTAGGTGGTGTAGGAAGAGTTCCACATCCAAGATCATCCTTAGGTTTCCTAAGTTCATAAATCTTGTGGACCTTATAGGCTTGGTATGAGAGAAAGAGATGGTCAGGATGAGTTTGAGTTGGTTGAGGCATGGACGACCAAAATAAATCAAGGTCAATTGAGTCTCGAGGAACAAAATGCTAATAAAGGCTATGGTTAATAGTCATGATTTTTCGCTTATGAGGAAATTTAAGGTATTTATGAATAGGAGAAGCCATGGATTTCAAGGAGGTAAGCCAAGGAAGACCAATCTTTTTAACTTGGAATTGATCAGAAGTCAGGATGACAACGAAGGTAGAATCTATAGTTTTATCACCAAATTCAATAGGAAAATGAAATGGAACCATGGGAAGGATAGAGGAAACCATTGCAAGTTTGGATCATAACAACACATTTATCATAGAAGTCACGTTGCAATCGTCTACTATAGAGATGTTCTTTAGTTACACATTCATCATGAAAGTAGGATCAATAAGGACACTACGGGAAGGAAGGCCATCAATCCTTGCAAAAATGTATAGGGGACCATCAAGTGCCTTAATTGTCTCAGAGTCAAAGGTGATTGTGTATGAGAAATACATTCATAGGATTTGTTTATCAATATCACAATTTAATTATGGAAAATACAACAATTTAAGCTATTGGATTGAAAGAAAGATAAGAAACATCTTATGGATCCCTATCTAACAAACCTAATTAAATGCTCTCATATTAGCATCCATTAGTGATAGTCCTAGAATGGGAAAATTAAGCTTTTGCATGATGCAATTCTATCCTATTCTATCTCAATTATGCTAAATTCTCCATTATGATCACTAGAATGCAAATTCTCAATTGAAATATTATGCTTAAGAATGAATTGGCTATAATAATGATGCTCTAGATAATAGATCCATTTTCTCTATTAAGGCACTCTATTTAAAGGATTCCTAAAATTAGGAAGGTGAGTTAGATTGACTCGTGGTTATGTTAGAGTAATAAGTTGTTTTGATTATTAATTAAATTATATTGATTTAATTATTTTAAGTCATTATTACCTCTTTCTTTACTTAAGCTAAACTTTAGGCATATAATGATTAATTCTTTTATTAATTATTATTATGCAACCTAGGTTTCCTTTTTAGGGTTTTGATCTCCTTTTACAAGGATTTATCTCTCTTGTAAACATAACACATTCATTTTTATTGAATTGCAACTTTTGTTTTTTCACATCAAGAATGACTCCTCTTTCATGGATCCTTGTGCTCAGGCCTCCATAGCTTTTGCTTCTCTCTTTTTGTGACAGGTGTTTGCATACAGGTGTTCTTGGGAGCTATGGGTTTTTTTCTCATCAACTCCAATATGGTATCAGAGCTTCATATCTTCATGCCCATGTTCTCTTCTTGAGAGATTCACCCTTGTTCGTTAGATCTGCAATTTTCTAGAGGTTTTGTGTTGGATTTGGGGGAACCTCTATCTTTGGTCACTTTGGGCTCAAACAGACCTCATCATTGAGATCAAATTTAATCCCTTCAAATGTTGATGTCAACACCACATCAACATCTTCCATGTACCTTCTGGGCCCTTCTAGAGTACCCTTTGGTATTTTGCTCATAACTTGAGCATACGATGTTGAAATTGATAAAACGAGATATTGTCGGAAAGCTCTTTCCAAGCTCTATCCAGATTTGGAGGTTTGAATTTCTAGAAAAAAAAATTGATGGTGTTATTTTCTGTCAAAACTAGAAGTTCCTTTTTGAACTCTAGGAGCCATATCTTGCGCATCTGAACTCCTTTTTTGGTGCAAACAAGATATCGTTGGAAAGCTTGTTCTGTGAAATTTCCAATTTTGTGAGTCATTTTTATATATTTCTCTCTAGGTATATTTTATTCATTTTTTTGCATTTATGCACTCTGGTGAATATCTTGAGTGTTTCAGGTCTTGGGATCTCTTCCCTATATGGGATGGCTCATCTTTGGTTGTTATTCATGTTTCTATAGATTTATATCTTCTTTGAGAATTGTATACATATTTTTTAAGCATTCTTTTATGAAAATGCACTGAGATAAAGTGACATTCTATTGCATGTTTGGGATCTTGCACATGTTTGTGCTTTTTGTACTTGCACTCCATTATAAATTATCATGGGGGGTTTGATGTTTGCCTATTTTTTCCATCTACCTTTGTCACATGAGTGTTCCTTCCATGACATTAGCCTCAGGATGTCTTTATATGTGTTCTAATTTTCTTTGTACCTTCAGATGTTCATGGTTCTTCATGATGCAGTTCTTATTGGCCAATCTTTTTAGTGTACATGTCACCTCTCCCTTGTTAGCATTATGGGGGAGTTTCTAATGTTGGTTCTTATGCTTCCTTGGTTTGATGGAGTGAGCTATGTATTTAGTATATGTTCCTATGTACTAGGCAGATGCAGTGGTTGGGTACCTATGCATTCTGATGAGATGGATCATTTACCATATGGACACTCTTTCGTTCCTATTTCTTGGAGGCATTCTTCCACATTTGATTGATCAAATCTTCATACTTTGGTGTTTTATACCACTTGTATCTTCAAGTTCAATTATTTTCCTTTATTTTCCTCCTGATTCAAGTAGTGTCATTTGAGGGCACTCATGCAGATTACAGTCTTATCTACCTGGTCATGTTCTATTTTAGTGAAGGTTCTTCAGATCAGTAGTTACTTCTTGATAGATTTTGCAGCTTCTTTCTTCAGTGATGTTATGCATGTTCATTCATTGTTCCTATTTTCTGGAACATTCCCTAGTTTTGGAGGCTTCTTTAGTCCTTCATCTAGTTTTCATCTCTTTTTGGAGTAGATTTTTTTCCATGTGGTTTTCCCTATTTCTCCACTTTATAGAGACTCGCTTTTGTACTTGGGTACCTGATCAGGCCTTTGTTGTCAGGACCCATTTTCTTTTAGTAGATGTTCTAGGTTTTTAGCTACTCCCTAAGTTTATCTTAAGGGGGGTGTTAGAGTAATAAGTTATTTTGATTATTAATTAAATCATATTGATTTAATTATTAATTCTCTTATTACATCTTTCTTTACTTAAGATAAAAACCTAGGTTTCCTTTTTAGGGTTTTGATCTCATTTTATAAGGATTGATCTCTCTTGTTAACATAACACATTTATTTTTATTGAATTGCAACTTTTGTTTTTGTACATCAAGAATGTCTCCTCTTTCATGGATCCTTGCATTCAGTCCTCCGTATCTTTTGCTTCTCTCTTTTTGTGGCGGGTGTTTGCATGCAGGGGTTCTTGGGATTTGTGGGTTGTTTTCTCATCAACTCCAATAGGTTATAGGTGAGTTGATTTGGTGGTTTCAAATATTGAGACAAAGAGAAAAGAATGGATGCTTAAGATAGAAAAGGCAATTTGGATGGTGGAGATAGCAAAGCCTCTTGAGTGATCCATGGAATCAAAATGATCTCACCTCATTGATTTATTTTGTTTTGTACATATGTTGTTGGTGAATATAATTGGGTTTATTAATTGATTTAATTGATTTAATTTAGCCATGTCTCCCTTTGAATGGGTTGGATTAACTTTAGATTTAACTATACAATTAATTGATTAAAATCAATTGCACAATTATTTGATCTTTTTTATTTAATTAATTTGATAGCTTTGATTTCAATTAATTCATGCTTTGATCATCAGTTGCTTGCTTTGATTTTTGCCTGACCAATTTTAGGTGTATACAAATGTCACTATTTGAGTCAATGTATGAAGCACATTGGCTCAAAGAATGTTCAATTGCTTTGGTTAGCTAATGCCTAATCTGATTTTGATGACTAATTTACTAATTCGCAACTTATTTCAATAAAGAACTCCTAATATAATGCACCGATTTGAAGGATAACCTAATTAAGATGCCCCACTGATAATTTCAAAAACTTGATGTCTGATGCCCCTGATTAGAAAAATTACTCTAGTTTGCTTGATTTCGTGCTCTAATGATATCTTGGCCCCTCAAAAAAGAAATTGAAATTGTTTTGAAGGATTTTGATCATTTTATAAAAAATTTCTGAATTTTCCAAAAAAAATTGATATATTTCCATTTTCGATTTGATTTCCAATAATGTGATGTGAAAAATCTAAGTGATAAAGCCCCATTTTTTAATTTCAATTTCCATTAATAATGACCTTATGTTAAAAAAATGATAAAATATCCTCTTGTTTAGGTCGATGGGGTATAAAAAGGGGTAAAAGGTCATTTTCACTTGAACACTATTCACTTTTGTCCTTTTGAGCTCTAGTTCTTCTAGTGACTTAAACGCGATGGTGATCCCTATTCGTGAGCATAGATTTGAGTAAGACCGTAGATTCCAGCATTCACTAGAGTATGGGCCTTAGGTGAGTACATGAATCCCTTCCGATTTGTCAATTCTTGATTTGCAGAAAGATTTTTGGATTTCTAGGTGTTCAAATTTTTGTTTTTGTTGTTTTTCTTTGAAATGGCATGTAGCATCATTTGAGTAGCGCGTATATTAGTGTTTTAGTGCCTCTAAGAGGTGAAATAACATGTAGAAAAATGTGAAATAGTACATACGAATGCATGCCCTAGGTTTCTTGTAGTGCATCTAATAGGTTAAGTAGTGCGTACACACCTATAGTGCAAAATTAAGATTCTTGTAGCACGTAGGATGAGTTGTTGTCGCACATACTAGGCAAGATAGTGCATACACTATGTTTTGGTGTGTATGAAAATTATTGTGGCACATACAATGTTAAATTGTACCATGTAGCTATTTTACTACATATAGTATGATAAAATGACACATAGGAATTTTTTATAATTTTGTAACATAATTGTGTTAATTATCTGATTCATCAATTGATGTGATCAATCGATTGATGATGTGTTATGATTTTGTGATGAAAAAAAAGTTTTTTCATGTCAATTATATCAATTAATGAATGTTGTATGATGTTAATCATGATAGGTTGATAGGATAACCTGATGATTTTATGTCCTCACAATATAGAGTTAGGAAAAACTTGATGTGCTCTAGGAAAGCGATGTGATGATAGGAAAGATGAGTTGATTGACTTGCAATGATCCAGTTAGATGATGTCACTAATTTGATTTTACTTGATTCCAAAAATAGATTCACCATCAGAAGCTATATGTTTGAGGCTTATATCTATGGCCATTAGATATGATTAAAAAGTTGTCTGATGCAGATCGACGGCTGATCGTTCAATGTGGTTTGTACTACTTGTTAGATATACCCCAGTTCTGCATGAATTATGGATTACTTACTGCTATGGCTGAGTGTTAGAACTTAAACCATAATACCTTCCATTTTCTCATGGGTGAGATGATGATCACCCTTGATGATGTGTACAAATTGTTGAGGATTCCGACACGGGGTGAGTTTGTTTATTATGATCAGGTTTATGATGGCGCAACTTGCAAATGCATCTTTGGTGATCCTAGTATTGGTGATGATAGTATACCTTGGGTTTATTTTTTATCACTCCCAACGCTTCCTACAGTGTTAGTTTCTTTGATTTTTGGTTTCCTCCTTCCTGACCGAAGAGGTCATAGTTTTGAAATTAGTTAGGGTCATATTTTAGAGGACATGATTGTACACCCACATAGATTTGATTGGGGATAATGTGTTCTTGCATATTTTTACCATGAGTTATGGAAATAGAAGTATATTCTCATTACTAGCCCCATTGTTGCTCGAGACAGGGATCCTGGATGACCTTATATTTACATTTACAAGGGAATGATTGTCTAGCCTCATTTGGGGAAGATGGATTACTACCATTGCATGTTAGATGATATTGATCAAGTGTGATGGCATCCATATCTTGGTTATGAGGCTTGGTGAGAGGATGACTCAAATTTTCCATACATGTTTATGCCTTAATGGATAATTGGTCAAACTCCTCTAGTCATTGAGAGATTTTTCTTTTGTAGGGTTCTCCGATAGTTTAGTTGCATTCAAGGAGTATCACGGGGTCTTGCATTATATGCATGAATACAAACTGATAGATCCATGTGGGGACCACAAATGAAGTACTATGTTGCACATGATGAGATCATTTGTATTATGTACCTTTCCTAGGATATGCAAGATCAAATTGTGGATGTCGACATGACATCATATTACACTCAGTAGTTTACATAGCATCCATTCCCTCATTTTCAAAATCATGTTGAGCCTATTCCTAACATTGATGAGCACTTAGAGGGTGATGATGTTGATGATGATGAAGATGGGAGAGGTGGACAATGGAGGAGGAGGAGAGATCCTATGAGAGGGGTTCAAGATGTAGGTGGATGGGGTTTGGTGATTGGTCCTCCTAGGGGTGGTGGAGATGGTAGAGTTTGGATGAGGGGTGGAGGAGTGGGTGGGAGAGTATGGAGGAATGGGTGGGAGAGTTCCTCCTTAGACCATGGTTGCAGTTTAGGGTTGATAGGGTTAGAGGGCACCCAGACAGATACAAGTACCTGAAGCTCCTCATTCTCAAGTTCCATAGGTTCCCATTCCACCAACACAGGTAGTACTAGCTTCACAAGAACCAAAGGCACTCACCCAGGAGGTCAGGACCTTACAGGCTAGTGTGGAAGCTATTACTAATCAAATTGATCATTTTGCTAGTATGATGTAGAGTTTTATGGCTTCCATGGTGCAAAGTGAACTTGCATTTGATGAAGGTATTAGAGAGATTATTTTCATGGGATGCATGTCGAAGTGTTTTCATTGATGGCAACAAAGTCTTTTAGGATGAATGAATCTAGTATAATGGTGGTGAAGATTATCGCACAAGGATTTCTCTAAGTATACAGAGTGTTTGTTGATAACATTATTTGTCATGGTGAATGTAGTGTGTGGTGATGATATGAATAGATATGGTGGTGCGATTGGAAAGGTAGAATCTACAAAGTCATATTAGCCTATTTTTATGATTCTGTAAGCTGATTCAAAGTACAGTTGAAGGTTTGGAGGAAATACCAGTGATATCAGCTAGAACAGTCAACTGGTTTGTCAAGGTGATGAAATCAAGGTGGCAGTTGAATTAACATTTATAGTTGTTTTTTTTAAATTATATTATCGAGAGCTAAAATTATGGATCATGATTTCCTATGTTTGTGTGATCGCTTATGAATTTGTATGGATTTTGGAGGTCGTCAGCAGTAACATATTTTAGGATTATTCCACTGACCTAAAAGTTTATATAAGAGATGTAGTTGAAGAGAATATATGATGGTTAGATATTGTGATGGTTATGATCATTAAAGGCAAAGTGTGTATGATCAGAGAAGAAATTTGAGCAGAGTTAAAGTGGATCTATCACGAAGAGAGTGCTACAACCAAATCAGCTTATTGAATTCATTCTCAAGGCAAGTTCTAACATGCTTGTAGTTAAAATCCTTTAACCAAGTTACTCTTAACAGGGTATGAAAGATCCTAACAAGTTTGAAGTCTAATTTATCTAACTAGGTGACTCTCAAAAGGAGTTATAAATCCCCTAATAGGGTAGTTCCTAATATGACTTTGTAATAGCTCTAAATGGGATATAGATACTCTTAACCAGGTATACCCTTAGCAGGGTATTGTAATTTATCCTAATAGGGAATATCTTATTTGGTGCACTAGTGAGATTAGTAGGTGAGAATTCCCACCATGGTTTTTCCCTCTAACAAGGATTTCCACACAAAAGATTGGTGTTATTCTATGAATGATTGTGTGAATGTTTTATGTTGGATAATCTGCAAGTTAAGTAAAATTTTATATAGATTTTTGGTTGCATTGATTCACCCCCCCTCTTAGTTAAGTAAAAGTTTAATGTTATGTTTTTATGTGATATTTAATTTTACATGTTGGATAATCTGCAAGTTAAGTAAAATTTTATATAGGTCTATGGTTGTGTTGATTCACCCCCTCCCCTCTCATTTACCTATAGAAATAATAATTGGTATCAAAGTTGTGTGTCCTTGAAGAATCCTAATAGCTTGGGGAAGATCCTTGAGGCAGATATGGAGAGTTTGACATATCAAGGGAAACTTGAAGATGCAAAAGAGTTCATTGACCAGTTGAAAGACCAACTCAAGAAATCAAGAGCCAAGAGACAATAACTTGTTGAATAATTGAATGAAATGAAAGATCTCATTGAACAACTATCTAAAGGTAGTGGATCTGAGGAATCACAAGAAGCTTTGGAAGAATTGTCTTAGGAGAATATGTAGTTTCATAAAGACAAGAAGAACATCAAAAGAGAGTAATAAGCTTTGTCAATTAGAATGGGTGAATAAATGGAAGCCAGGAAGATGACAAAAGTAGCAAGGAAAGTGGCAGAGGAAGCTCTACAAGCCAAAGATGAATCCCTTAAATCCAAGGAGGATGATCTATTCAAATATAAACAAGAGGTTTGAACATTACATGTACAACTACACAATACAATTGAAAATAATCAAAATGTCCTAATGGAGAATGAAAATCTAAGGAAAGAAAATGAGCAACTAAAAGGTGAATTGAAGACTACAAGTGATTTTCTCAATAAATTCAACAAGAGTATTATAATACTTGATGAACAACTCAAGAATCAAAGAATGCATGGAGAGACTTATGGATTAGGATACACTAGTTATGAGATTGGTGAATCTTCAAGTACCAGAATGCCATACAAGATGACAAATATGCACCTAAGGTGAACTAAAGGAAATCTAATAAGAAACCCTATAAACTAGTTTGTTTCAGTTGTCATAAGGTTGGACATATTGCTAATGTGTCCAAGAACATCATATCTAATGTTCAAAGTTTTAGATCTAATGCTACACCAAGCACTTTTCATGGTTATTGTTACAATTGTAACAAATATGGTCATAGAGCTAATGAGTGCAAGACACAAGTGAATAATCAAAGGCCATATGTCAAGTGATAGAGTCCCTATCAAAATGAGAACCAATGGGATGTTACATGCTCAATTTTCCATAACTATGGTCACATGGTGATTAATTTCAAATTGAGGACAAATCGAGGTAATGCAAGACCTTGGAGATCAACTAGTATGGCATGTTCATTGTCATAAGATAGGACACATTGCAAGGTTTTTTAGATCAAAGAATAATAAAGTGAACCAATCAGTTAATGAGTATGAAAATAAAAAGGGAAAGCATATTGTGGATTTTGAAGAGACTAGAAGGCAAATGAATAAAGTATGGATGAAAAACAACAATGAGAAATCATCTGAAGGATCTACATCTCCATCGGGTGTGGAGAATTCACCATCAAACTAAGTTATCTTTGACTTAGGGGGAGAAAAAATTGTTGAATCCATTGGAGACCCCCTAGATGCATGTGTGGTAAGTTCTATTTGCATATTTAGATGCATTTGGTTGTCTTGAAGTGTTGTATAAACTTTTGGTAAAATTCATGAAGTTTTGGTTAACCGCTAACACGATTTGTGGAGACATGTTATTTTGTTGTCAATCAGTGATGCATTTAATGTTTGAGTGTGGTGGAAGATAAAAGGAGATTTTAAGTCTTATTTTGTACTCACACATTCAAGATCTTAAGCTAGGAGTGAAGCAAGACAAAATTGCCAGTGATTGTAGTGACTACAAAAGGTGTTGAAGTGATTTAGGTCAAGAAACTTGTGATGGTTTGCATAAGTCATCATGCGTAACTTAAAAGGTATTTATTGGATCTATAAGCTTATAATTCATTATTTTTAGAATGGATACTCCCATTATTGTTGACATCACAGAGAAACCTAGGCCAGTATTCAAGAGACATCGTGATAAATTAATGGAAAATAACCCATAGGGTGCCTAACCAGTGTGCCCTATGGTGTAATGCATATGTAGAATTATATATGCTATATTCATTGAAATATATAAGACCTAAGATAAATTCATATATGATCAAAATACAAATATTTGTGTAATGATTGGGTCTTAAAGGATGAGCATAAGGTGATTGCAGATAAAGGTTTTGAAAACGTGGTTCACTTTCCTTCAGACTTTGAAGAAGAATATATTTGATATGTGTTGAGCAGGGTGCATGAAAAGTTTATGTGGTTGGAACAACCATAAAATATTACCAAATAATTCACTCATGTTGTGACAGGATTCTATGCTACCAGAGAGATACCACAACTTAGATCCATTATGGAAGATGTGGTCACAGAACTAACAAAATCCAAATGGGACAAGTGAGCAATGAACATTAATGATATCGCAGATGAAGCGGTGGGGTTTTCATCCATGGTGGTTGGATGAAAAGTATTATATTCAAGAAGAATAAATATTGTGCCTACCGCAACAATTCATAGTGCATACAAGATGGTGAAAGAGAATGTAGAGTATGACTTGTGTGGTGCGATGAGAGACCAGTTCTTCCTGAACATGGAGAAGATAAAGAAAGATAAAAGACAAGTGTTTAAGTACATCCAATTACTTGTAGGTTTGTTTTTCTATTTTTAGAATTTATTTCCTAGTGTTGGACTGGTTAATTAGGTAGAAGGTACACTGGTGGCAATTCAAATAGATAATTGTGCTAGGATGCTTGGAAATTAGTTTTCAAAGAAAGTATGGGGGTACTTTAAGGATTTTCAAAAGACAATGCATGAGAGAGAAATGATTCCATCACATGTTGAGAAGTATAAGGATGAAATATGTTTTATGGTTGATAGTGATACATGTCAAATGGAGGTGGTAGTCCCTAGGACTTCATGGGCCTTGCCAATGGGTTATGAGATAGAAGTTGATTTACCTATTGCTTATGCAAATGAACTATTAAAGAAACCCATTGATCCTAATGCTAAAAGATTTGGAACTTAGAAGGAGAGGTATCTAGAAGTTTCTTATACTTTGAATGCACTAGTCATTAAAAAGAAAGTAAGAAAAGAGGTAGAGAAATTATTTCTGCAAAAAGGCTTCACTAAGGAAGTCATTGATAAAGCAAGATAAAAACATGTAGCTGATAATTTTGGCTACTCATCTACTCCTATTGTAGAAAAAGATGTAGAAGTATTTTCTTCTACAACTAGTAGTGTCTTAACTAGTAGACAAACAAGAAGCACAATAGTCAAGAAGGAGAAACCCTCTCCTCTTGCCAAGTCTCCTATAAAGAAAACTATAAAGGAGATATAACCTGGATGATCTAAGGAAAAAGAAGCTACTACTGTAAAGGTTGGTGGTAAAAGGAAGAAGGAGAAAGAAAAAGGTACAAGGAAGAACAAGAGGAAGTAGAAGGAACATAGTCTCAACAAGAACAAAGACAGATTAAGGCACAAGGTAAGAAGTCCAAAATGGTTGGTGCTCCTACCACTAAATCTATTAAGCCAGATCTTAGTAAGTTTATCCTAGTTGATAAAATTGTTAATGAAGTCAATAAATGGGGTATATTTGGTGGTTATAAAAAGTATTATGATAAGTTTAATGAAGAAGATCAAAGGAAAGTTGAATATGTTGTTGTAGAAGTTTGAATAAATATAGTTAGGTTCTTATGCAATTACAAGGACAAATTCCTACTTCCCTATACACAAAAATTGAAGCTAGGTGGAAGGGAGATTTGAAGCAAGATAAGGAACTGATTGAATATGTGTTGATGCATTTAAAGCCTGAGTTAAATGTGGAAGAGATAAAAGAAATTCTAGCTAAAGTGAGACTGGTTTTCAAGACTAAGACAAGAGTTATAAGATTGTTGATTGGTGACTCTCAATCAATACATGATCAAATAGAAAACATCTTGAAGAAGCATTTTGGCCTTATAGAGGAGAAGAAAGATGAAGTGGAGAAAGGAGAAGAGAATGAGAAAGAATAAGTATTTTCACTTACTGATGATGGATGGACAATAAATGGTGTGACAGTCACATTTGATAATGATATTCTAGATGAGCCTGCAGAAAAAATAGATACTACATGTGATGTTTCGATCATGGAGATTCATGAGGCTCTAAAGGACACACTAGAGAAATTAGAGAAAGAGACAGAGGACAATGGACTTGGTCAAGATTTGATAAAAGATACACCAATTGAGCAACAATAGGAAATTATAACAATGGAGACAACAAGTGGAAGTGAAGACGCAAAAAACATAGACAAGGAGAAGACTACAGTCATGGAGACTGAAAAGGTAACCACTATCAAGTCTATGTCTTAAAATTTCATTGAAATGGATGACGGTATTCCTGCTATTAAAGGGAAAATTGATATAAGTTATATGATCCCAAAAGAAATGATGGATATTGAAAATGCAATTAAATCAAAAGCTAAGAAAGAGAAATTGAAGCAAGAGGCACAAATAATCCTAAATGTCAGAGACATTTTGTCTAATCTAGTGCTTGATGTAGATTTTGATGAGAAGGCTACACCAATTGAATAGTTGAGTCATTTGGCTATAGAAATCAATAAGAAAATGAAGATTTTATATGATGCAACTAATTTGAGAGTAGAGAATGATTATGAGAAGAAGAGGACTGTGAAACTAATTCAGTCTATTGCATGTGAAAAAGTAAACTTGACAGTTGCAGTAAACCAAGTGAAAGAATATTTGATTGAAGGAGGTGAAATTATTACCTCTACATCAAATTTTTCACACTTTTTGAAAGATGTTGATAGGAAGAAATGTGAAGATCAATTGGAGCTAAGGGTATTAACTTCATATTTTGATCCTACCAATGGTTCAATAACAAATTTTGGAGCACAAGTTAGTGCAATAAGCTATAAGCTTAAGTTTATAGAGATGAACAGGACAAGAGGATAGCTAACTTGTTTGAAATATAGAATTTATGGATCCCTAAGGTGTACATCTTGAGACAAGGATTGAAAGAGACATAATAGGTTTTGGCTACCCCAATTATGTGCACTATGGATGGATTGGAAGAACTTGCCCATCAGCTATTATTGGCATTTGATGAAGGTGATCTAAATTTTGATCATATGATTATATTGTGGTGTTTTCATTGCTAGAAACATGACCTATTGAAGGCATGAGATCATTTTTACTAATGGTGTTGAAGGATTAAATTGAAGAATCAACTAAATGTTCATTCAACCAGAAAGAAGATAGTATGCAAGGTACAAACTACTAGATTTGGAGTTGGAGATTGAGTTAAGGTGTGTGGTTGGGAAGATAACATCTATAAAGTTAAATTTAACTACATTTATGACTGCATTATCTAGATTGAAGAATACAGTGAGTTATTGAGGATTGAAGCGGTACTGGCAGTAAGAATAGGGGACAGACAAAGTGAGATTGGCTAGATTAGCCAACCGATCAATTTAGAGTTAGTAAATGTTTTATTTATGACTTATTTAATGTTATCTTCACTTTATTGAGTTGACCAATGCATCTTGGTGTGATCATATTTCACTTTTATGTCAATGGGTAAAACATTTTTTGGCAAAGGTTGACTTGGAAAAAATGTTTTATAAATGTTAAAATTGAGTTTAGGGTAAGATATGATGATGTGATAGGTGGTTATGATTGTGTAAAGATGAAGAAATGATATTTTGATGTTTAGGTGGTGTTGTGATCAGGATTGAAGTGGATCTATCAGATAGGAAGTGTCATAATCAGATCATTCATTCTTGGGTCTATCTCAAGGCAAGCCCTAATAGGTTTGCAAGTAAAATCCTTTAACAAGGTCACTCCTAATAGAGTGAGAAGGATCTCTAACAAGATTTGAAGTATAAATCTTCTAACAAGGTGACTCTCAAAAGGAGTTTTGAATCTCTTAACTAGGTAGTATTTAATAGTATTTTTGTAGCTTCTAACAAGGTTAAATACTCTTAACCAGGTATAACCTCAGAAGGGTTTTTGTAATTGCTCCTAACATGGTAGATTTCATCAGTGCCCTAGTGAAATTTGTGGGCATAATTACCAAATGTTATTTTATCCCTCTAACAAGGGTTTCCACAGAAAAAATATTGTTTCTTATGTTCATTGTGTGTGAATTTTTTATTTGCTATGCTTCTATGTTATATTATCATTTGCATGTTGGATTTTAATGCAGTCAAGGATGGTGGATCCAATGAAGGATAGTCCAAACCTTGAAACCAATAGAATTACATAGTGGAATACTCAACACAATAGACAACACCATAAATGTTTCAAGTAATTTGCATTCACATGCCTGGCTATAAGGCCTTTCGGGTTAGGGCCAATTACAAAATGAAACAATTCTACAAGATCCACAACCAGATCCAATACAATCTCAGCTAGTTCAGCTCTGAAGACAATTAGAAGCTAATGGAAAACCTAAGGCAGATCTAAACTTGAGCTCACAAGCCTCCAAGAAATCTCCTTGTTTCCAAGTATGCAAACCCCTAGCTCTGCTACAAATGATTATTAGATTACAATCTGATATGCAAGAACATCAAGAACTTTTCCACAACTTCTCTCTCAAGCTATGTATCTGACATTCAAATATGCTAAGTTGTCTAACTCCTAATCTCCCCTTAAACACCTACCCAAGCCCTCCTTAAATACTAATCATCAGCCACAAGTCAGCTGGATGAAACCCTTAACTCCCTAAAATAAATAATTAAATGCCATACAAGTCCACTCACAAATGTATACAAACATTTAATTCTGCATGTTGGCCCAAGACAATGGCTACCAACATTAATTCACCAAGTCATCTCAACAAATCACACAAAACTCTAGTCAGTAAGTTAGAACTACCGAGCAATAGTAAAATTACCCAACATGCCAGACATCACCAAGCACCAGTATCGACCAAGCACCACAGGCATGACCAATCAACAATTTCACTAAGCACCAGAGACTACCGAATTCCTTTAATGATTGATCTTCCTTCAATGACCAAGACCGTCAGTCAAGGCTGCAACCGAGTAACACCGACCAAAATACAAACACCCCATGCAATTTCACCGAGGACACAAAATACCTTGCCTTAACCTTGGATGCCCTTGCATCAAACACCCCAGGTTCCAAAATATGTTTATATGTGAGAAGAACATCTTTCAGGATTCAACACATAAATCCTGAACTGGTTCTTCACATACAAGTCCTCCACCTTTTCTACTTGCAAAGTCTTCCACTTTAGTTTCCTCTGTCTCTTCAAGTCTTTTCTTGACAATGTACAGGTCGGTTCTTCATACTGATCATTCATTTTCTCAGGATCTACAATCTCAACTTGGCTACCAATACTCAGGCTTCTCCTACCAAGTGTTGTATCCATCAAAGGCATCAGTGAAAACTTCCTATCATTCTTCTCAACAGTAAACACATTTCTTACACAGTCATACATAACTCTACAATCATATTGCCAAGGTCTACCGAGCAATATATCACAACTATTCATCTTCACAATGTCACAAAGCACAAGATCCTTGTACTGGCCAATCTAAACATCAATGAAGCATTGTTCTCTAACTTCCAAAGCATGAACATCTTGTAACCAGCCAAGCCTATAAGGAAAAGGATGTTTCATTCTCTTCAAACCAAGTTTCTAAACTAGGTCCTCAGCAAC